>SJXQ01009956.1:147243-160752 GCA_006408695.1 Aepyceros melampus
CCAGCCCTCCTCCCGCCCCACTGCAGAGCTGCACCCCCAGTCTCTCCCCGCTGAGTCCTTCCTGTTCCCCGAGGGCCCCGCTCCCCGCTTCCCCTGTGCTGTGATTATGCCCACCCTCGCCGCCTCAGGCCTCCGAGCAATACCTCCGGGTCCCTCCTGGATGGCGGTGAGTGCGCGAAGCTGTGGACTGAGTTGCTGCGCACCGCGAGCGCAGACCTGAGCGGGACGGCGAGCTGCCGCCGCTGCCCGCGTTCCCCGGCCAGGTGCGTGTGAAATGATCCCCGCGTGGTCCCGGGTTTCCAGCTTGGCCGGGGCTGGCAGGCGGGCGCGGTCCGACGACTCCTTTTTGCAGGAGCCCAGGAGCAGCCCTGAGCGCCCGCCCCTGGAAAGATTCACCGTGGGAACTGAGACCTTTTTCTGGACGCCCTTCCCGCCGCCCCCGCCGGGGCGAGGGAGGGACTCGGGCGGCTCCGACCTTGTGCTCAGCGCGGTCCGGGGGCACACGGGGTCCCCCCAACAATGTGCAGCGCCCGAGCTCCGCGGAACCCCCAGCGCCGAGGAGCAGCCCTCCCAGCGACAGCCGTCAGTGGACGGTGCGGCGACCCTGCAGAGCTGTCCCATGTGCCAAGTCGACTTCGTCCCTGGGTGAGTGGCCCCCGGGGCCTCCCTCTCCTTCACTGCCACCCCTGTGGCCCTTGCCCTGTTTGGAAACCACAGGCAATTTCTGAAGGCTAGGGTACCTTAGCTCAACTTTGGCTTTTTAAAGTGAAATTTCATGCATAGAAAGTTGGCAAAGTGCAGAAGCAGTGCTGATCAGCTGGAGGGCACAGGGCTGGGGGTCCCCCTGCAGGTACACTGGCCTGAGACCCTGCTGACAGGCTGCAGCCTCCCAGACATATCCCCGACGGTGGGAGGGCAGGGAAGCTCTGGCTCTGTTGGGGTCCACACCGGTGAGACTGCCCCCAGGGCAAGCCTGGGCTGTGGGTCACAGAGCAGTTTTTTGTTATGGTCCCTCCGACAACCTTCCTGTGGGCGGACTGCCAGTTTTAAAAATGAAGACTCTGTTTCAGTGTCTAGAGATGCCTTTTTTTGTTTTAGAAATCTGACATATATGCATTTTTTAAAATAAGGTGATGAAATTTGACTTTGCTAAGTCCCACCTGTCTAGCTTTTGAGCCACGTGTCACATAGCCAAAGATACAGTTCAGTTCAGTTCAGTCGCGCAGTCGTGTCCGACTCTTTGCGCCCCATGAATTGCAGCACGCCAGGCCTCCCGGTCCATCACCAACTCCCGGAGTTCACTCAGACTCACGTCCATTGAGTCTGTGATGCCATCCAGCCATCTCATCCTCGGTCGTCCCCTTCTCCTCCTGCCCCCAATCCCTCCCAGCATCAGGGTCTTTTCCAATGAGTCAACTCTTCGCATGAGGTGCCCAAAGTACTGGCGTGGGAATCGTGGGGGTCAGGACAGCAGGAAGGAGCTTGGTTGGATGTAGGGGATAGACGGCAGCTTATGGTAGCTGGTCTTACTCTGTGTCCTGTGGCCTGGAGACTGCATTGAATTACATGTCTCATCCTTGTTTTTTTGGAAACAAAACCAGCCCTAGGGGTGAAAGGAATGGCAGCTGATGACAAAAAGTTATCACAAGTTACCGAAATGTGCAGCACAGACTGCAGAGGGGAGAAGAAACACGGTCTGCATTCAGATATCCAGGCTCCTCCAATGGTGATGTTTCACAGGAACCAAGCCTTTGAGAGCTTGGACAGTTCAGTGTGCAGGGAGTGAAGGGGTGGCTGTTCCCAGGAGGACCTGTGGTGAAGCCCCCTAGTAGGCACAGGTCTGGCGTGGCAGGAGGGCAGGTGTGGTGGCTTTGCTGAGATGCCGGTGCTCTGGAGAATTTGTAAAGGGTCCTCAGACCCAGTGTTTCACCGAACACACCTCTTACCCCTTATTGAGGCTCTTGGATGGTTGTGGGCTGAAGACACCAGCTCCCTTGCCAGTCCTGAGGAAGCCATGAACACTTTTGAAAATGCTAACTCCCCTTGATTCATACCGGTTGAGAAAAACCCAGGGACTGAAACATCATCAGAAGCCCTGGAGGGAAATTCATTTTCTTCACAAAAGATGCCCTTGAAGCTTCCTGACACTGTCAGGGCACCCCAGCCCTGCCTCTCTGTTGTACGAGCAGCTTTTGTTTTTGGATTCCTTGCTTTTCTAAACAGTCTAGGAAGGGAGTTTTTAAGACTTTGGAAGGATGTTGGAAAAAAGTTCCAGTCTGAGCTCTTTTGAGCAGATTAAGGCTTGGCAGAGTGCCTCAGCATAGGTGTTGGTGCGGGCGGTCCAGGTCTCCATGTGTGTGGAGTGCTTCTTACACGTTCTTCCCTTTGATTAAGGAGAGTGTGCCCTGGCCAGGTCCCACCCCAAGTCTGCAGAGTGACTTGGGGACCCCCCTCCCTGGGGACAGGCCAGGGTATGAGGGAGCAGAAATGAGTCTTGTGTCTAGAAACACGTTTGCTTTCAGGATTTTGGGCAGTGTTTGTGACCAGAGGGGGAAGCCCTGCACCCTCTGAGCAGCGGGGGGGTGGGAGGTGGCTGCTGGTCTGCAGGAGGCACGGGCAGCCCGAGTGCTTTGGGCAACCTAGTGCTTCCAGGTCACTCAGAACCGGTGGTTCTCCGAACTTCCTCTCTGACACCAAGGGCTGTCACATGGTGGATTCCACAGACTGCACGCGAACACCCCTCCAGGTCCCTGTACCACAGCTCCGGGGTGGTCAGGAAGACTGGCTCCACCTGCCACTTAACTTGAAGATGGGTCCCTGCATTTGCACGAGACCCAGGTCGGCCCATGGGGTCTCACTGGCTCCTAGGCCCTTACACTGCTGGGTGTCCTGGAAGGTCTGGGCCATCAGTCCACGCAGCAGGCTTTGGGCTTGAGTGGGATCCGCCTCAGAGCTCTCCTTGAGGGGGTTCTGAGGAAACCCCAGACAGTGCTCCCCACTGAGGGACAGCACAGGCAGCGCCCAGACCCTCATGGGCCATCCCCTCCCCAGCAGGGCCAAGTCTGGCCCGAGGTGCACGCCCACCCTTACAGTGACTGCTCTCGGAGGTGCCACCCTTCACTCTGTCTTTTCCCAGTGGTTGTCAGAGGAGGGAAGGGTCACCCGGGGCACGTGTGGAGGCAGAAACACCCAGAGTTTGTCTGATTGATGAGATAGCGCTTCTGCTTGAGAGTGGGTGGGGAAGACCCCGCCCTCCACCTCAGGGCCCGATTCTGCTGAGCCCACCTACCCCTTCACCCGCAGGTGGGTTCTCGGGGATTTCCAGACACAAGGTCCTGGCCCTCAGATGCAGGCGCTTGAGGAGTCTGGTGCCCTGGGGACCTTGGACCCAGGAACAGGGTCTGGAAAGGCCCTTTCTCACTGAGGGGACTCTTGCCCCCTGTTCTGCCAGCTGAGGGCACCATCCTGGGTTTTTCTGTTATCATCTCCCAGGAGGGGTGTGAAAGTGCAAGACACATACTCTGGCTGGGTGGCCTTCTCCGCCCATGACCCTCCCCTCTTCTCTGCTCACAGACTGGCGCAGCTGGACATCGACAGCCACCTGGCCCAGTGCCTGGCAGACAGCACGGATGACATAGAGTGGTGAGCAGCCTGGCCAGTGCCTCTCCTGCCCTGGCTGGGCCACCTCTCTGCTGCATATTAAAGTCCCCAAAAGCTGTATATTAAAGCATGTCGGCATGAAGCGCTCATGTACTATCTCTCTGTGTTGATACCGAAACATGAGTCCTTTTTCCTTTTCTGCTGATGCTGAGCGGTGTGATGACTGAGGTGGACAGGGGCACCCAGCAGACAGACCAACCCCAGGTGGGTGACAGGGACAGTGTCACCAGCAGTGCGAGTATTTGAACTCAGGGTGGCTTGGGAATGGATGCTTTGCTGACTCCGTGAACTTGACTTAGGCTTCACGACCATGTTTGAATCCCCAGGTGAACCTGCTCCTGCAACTGCAGGGAGGCAGAGCAGACCCTGGAATTTGCGGAGAGGGATCAGGTCCGCCTGCTGACATCCTGTGTGAGCTTTGTCTTGGAGGTCCTGTGCAGGGAGTCTTCTCTCCTGTGCTGTCAATCCACAGGTTCTGGAAGAGCCTCATCTTCAGCTCAGCCATGGCTGCAAAAGTCTAAGTCAGTATTTTCAAGAAAGGCTTCAGGCAAGCCATGAAAAGACACGGAGGAAAACTCCGTGCACATGGTACAGTGAAAGGCTACAAGCTGAGCAATTCCAACTCTAGGCTGTTCTGGAAAAGGCAGAACGATGGAGACAGCGAAAAGATCAGCGGTTATCAGGGATTAGTGGGGAGAGGGTATAAACAGGCAGAGCACAGAGGATTTTTAGGGCAGAGAAACACTTTATGACTTGACATGTCAGTGCAGCCTCTCATTTGCAACAAGTGCACTCCCTGGGGATGTGAAGGCAGGGGCTGGGGAGAAGGGGTCTCTGTCTTCCTCCCCACCAGAAATGGAAGTGAGGGACCTAAAACTGCTCTGAAAAATAAAACTTGTTTTTAAAAAGCATCTTCAGAAGCCTTTGTTCCTGGAAACACCTACTTTTAATGAAAATGACGACAGCACGCATTGTCATTAAAGTCTTTAATAACGTGCAAGACTTGAGCAGCCGTGGCCCTGGTGGGCATGCCCTCTGCAAAAGGAAGGCCAAGGCCACGGCCCACCACTCACTGTACAAAACCACAGAACGTGTCCCCTGCTTCACAGTCCTGAAGGCACCCATTTCCATATCAGAGGACACGCCGTGTTGTGACTAGAGCCGCTGGACCCACCTGGGCACATCCTTCGCCTTCTAAATTTATAAAAGCATGGGACCATGCACAAAATCACCCTGGCCGGGAGCCCAGGTTACACAAAGGTCTGTACACCAGCAACCTCACTGGCGACCGGGAGGCTGTATCTGGCACCACCGCAGCGTTGACATCAATGCCGTAAGTGTGAACAAATCTGCGGCCCCTGTACTGTCTGAGCAGAGGTATCACTGTCCCTGAGGCGGCACACGACCCCATTGTGGCACACTGGAGTCTCCCCAGGTGACTGCATAGCCCTCCTGACGATGTCACCACAGGGTTACCATACCCATCAGGCCCAGGCAGCGCTGACTCTGGCCCAGGGTCCCTCACTTCCATTTTGGGGGGCGTGGGAAGGTGCAAGTCTCCACGTTTTAGAGGTGCTGCTGTGCCATTGGGGCCTGGCTGGGATGCCCAGGGAGTCTAGGGGCACCCAGGGAGGCTGGTATGTCTGCACAGGGTCAGGCCAAGCCAGCAGCTTTTTATTTTCAACTGTTATCTGCGCCTGGCCTCTGCCACACTGGGAGAAGTGAGGCCCAAGGGTGCATGGCGATGTGGGACCCACACCCACAAGGGACATCCAGGGACCACTGTCCTGAGGGTGCACAAGGCCTTCCTCCCCACTCTGCCTGGCCCGAGCCACACTTGACAGTATCAGGGACTTAAAAAACCCACATGATTTACCTCTTTCTAAAAAACCTTGGGTTCAGCTTTTTACCTAAGGAGGAGGGGGGCCCGGGCTCATGGGAAGGAGGAGGTGAGCCCCACCGGGAGGTGCATCCTTCTGAATGCTCTAAATTTTATCCCTTTACTTTAAGGCTAGGGCCCATCATACACATGCCCTATTAGAATGTCTAATTCTGAGCATTATTATTCCCGATAAAAATACTCTCCGAAAATCTGATACATAACACAAGACATAATGTAGGCACTGCTTAGTGTTTCCAGAAATATATTTTGTGCAGATTTCTTTTTCAACTTTGTGGGGTTTTTTTTTTTTTTTTTTTTGGTTTGCGGGTGCTTTGGTGAGCCTTGTTTTAGAACCTCTATGACCCAATTTTCCTGGTCAGTCTAAGGCCCGGGTTGGGACTGATGGAGCCCACCTGGTGAAGGTGTGACCTGGGCATCAGACCATAGGAACTGCTGACATGGTCGGTATGAAAATACTTGTTAAATATTAACAACAGGAACTTACCAGGATTTAGAAAATGTTCCGAATTTGTATAAACTCTCCACTGCACAGGCACTTACACTCCGGCCGTGCCTCCTCCGCGTGGGCCGCACCTGCGACTCTGGGCGGGTGCCCCCCGCGGAAAAAAGGCATCAGAGGGAAGCGCCAGCATCAGAGGGACACTTTATTCCTCGGGACATTACAGGCTAACTCCCGGTGGAGCAGGTCAGTTCTGCTTCTGTGGAAAGTGTGCACCTTCGAAGTTGGGGGCAGTTTCTCCCTCAGACACGGTCACTGCGGCTCCTGCGGCGCAGGCGCGAGAAGCAAGTTCCCTGGGCCTGAGGCCCATGGGCCACACGGGGAGGCTGTTCTGCCCTGGGCACCCGCCCATGCCCGGCCCCGCATGCATGCGCAGGGGTCAGGGCCAGGGCCGTCCACGGGTCCACGATGAGAGCGCAGCGCCTCACACAGACTCCTCCGTGGACAGCAGCAGTGGGTTGATGTACTCGAACCCTTCAAACTCCGACTGGTCGATCCTCTTGATTACGTCCCTGTGGCGCGGGAGAGAGCAGGCTTGGTGGGCGTGTTCAAGAGACGGCCCTGTCTCCCCCGCAGCTAAGGATGCCCCACCCCTGCATGGGATTTCTGCCCCCAGCAGTTCAGGACGCCCTGCCTCCACTTGGGACTCTTCCTCCCCGCCCCTGCAGCTCGACAGACCCTGCAGCTCGACAGACCCTGCAGCTCGACCCCGTCCCACCGTAGCGCAGGCCTTACTCGTCGTCAGGGGTCAGCTGCACCGGCTCGCTGGTGAACTGCGTATCGAAGTTGTCCAGGCCATAGTCGTCCGTGATCTGCGGCTGGAAGGGCGGGAGGGCCTGCTTCTTCCCCAGCTGCAGGAAGATATATGGTCAGAGCCACTTACACCGACTTAGCGCTTTTCAAACTCAAACCACAGAATCAAACAGAAGAAATGGTGCTCAAGTATATATGCCTCGTTTGATGGCCAATTGTTTTTCTCTAAAGTGTAGGAGAAATTTCCTCCAAAGTCAGAAAAACTCTACTTGAGCTGAAAAGTGCTGGCAGCATAGGCCACGAGAGAGATACCCCACGCCATCAAGGGCCTGCAACCCTGCTCCTTAAACCAAAGGAGGCTGGCTTAGGGAGTTTTAATCTTGGAACCCCAGTGGTAAGAGAGCTGGGGCTTGGTAGGGATACCTGTGTTCCACTGGGACCCCTCCTCCTGAGACGCCTTAAACGGCCATTTCTAGTATTCCTAGACTAGTATTCCTGATTAGTATTCCTAATCCCAAAGGGATGCACTTGTCATCTTAGGGGTTGAGACATGGTGGTGTCTGAGAGGGTGGAGTCACATGGAGGAGGTGGAGCAACTCAAGAGTGGCTCCAATCACTGAGGGGGGAGCATGGGCCCCCAGGTTCACACACTCTTTACCTCCTCTCCCCTCCCTCCACCAGGTGTGTGCTGCACACAGGTGCTGGGCCAGGCCTGCTCCTCAGACCTCAGATAGAGCCACACTGAGGCATGGGAGTCCCTGCCCAGAGGGACCGTCCCCATCAAAAGGGAAGCTGGAACCAGAGGACAGGCAGGAGCCAGCCCTTCAGTTGGACCACTGTGCTCTCACAGCCAGGACACCTTGATTCAGGGGGTGGATGACCCCCGCCTTTCAGGACTGGAAGCTACCTTCCCTTGGAGGGTCCTGAGTGAGCCAGCCTGGAAACCCCTGCCTGGGTGGGGCCTCCATGTGACTGGGTTGGAGACATGGAACTGTCCCAAGGTCCCGTGTAGGGAGAGAGCTCCAGCCAAGTCAGAAATAAGCCTCCAGTCCACCTCAGCTCACACTCTGTCTTTGCACTGTGGGGCCAGGGCCCTTAGGAACACCACTTAGGCAACAAAAGCAAACTGGGCCCGGAAGGTTGAAACAGGTCCCATAACTTTGGGGGATTTGGGAAGCTGAACACACAGGTTCTGTTAACGAAGTTGGTGCAGGAAGTGAGAGTGTCACAGAGATAAATCCCCCACTCATGCCTGTTAGTGTCAGGGCTGTGGCCAGCACACCCAGGCCACCTGGAGAGGCACGCCTATCTCTGTCACCCAGGGGATGCAGGAGAGGGGTGCAGAACAGAGGGGACGGGCTGACCCTAGTGGCAGAAGGGGGCTACCAGTGTGTGTATGTGCATGCGTCCAGGTGCCCACATGCCCAGTGCACGCTGCAATCCCAGGGCCCCGGGGGCTGGTGGGCATGGCCACACCCTGGACACTGTTCTGGGGACATAAGGCCTTCCCTTCTCCCCCGGCTTTCTCTCTGTCAGGCAAGTTTCCATATTCTTGTCAGCATGAAATATATTCAGATAAAAAGGGAAAAAGGAATATTTCTCTTGTACTATTTTCCCTACTTTAGGTCTCGGGTTGCTTTAAAAAGATTTAAATAGCAAGTCAGAACAGACCATGAGGAAAATGCAGCCAGGTGCTGGCCTGAGGTCTTCTAAGCCCACCCCCCATCCCTAACCTAAGAGCCTCATGGCTGCTCAGCACCTGCCCCGACCCCCTACCCACCCCCGGGAGTGTCACACAGTGTCACCTCCTCTCAGTGAAAAGCAGTGAACTGGAACGGTGCTGCCCTAGAGTGATATCCCAGAGTCCCGCCACATAGCCCTGAGGTGTGATGGGAAAGAGGAGGCCCAAAGGGGCTGGGAGTAAGCCTGCTAAGGTAGTCTGCAGGATTACCTGATGGGTGGAGGTTGGGAGGGGCAGAGTGGGCGTGGCAGTGAGGGACTCCTAAAGGCCCAGTGGAGGAGGCGGCTGCTCGCAGGGCCCAGGCAGGAAACAGGGGACTGTCCAGGATGTGGGCAGCTCAGACCCAGGTGACAGCATTGGGGGTGGGAGAAGGCACAGACCCAGAAGGTTGAGTCCCCAGGACTGGGTGGGTCAAGAGCCACTGTAGGGGGAGGGGCCACAGTACACCTGGGTGTCTAGTTGGGACTAGCTAGATGGTTAAGTGGAAGTATCTGTGAGCTGACTCAGGGTGTGGACATGGAGCTCAATCAATGGGGGTATGGCTGTGCTCATCCACGCAAACACACCCCCACAGGATACCCAGCACAGCATGAATTGGATGCTCCAGCAAGGCTGCTCTCAGGATCTACAGGAAGCACTGCCCCCAGGGCCTTGTCACAGCCCACCTCCTTGTTCTCAATCAGTGTTTCCCAAGGCACCTCCATTTCCACCCATCCTGCCCCCTGGAGGTCCCTCCCCGCCGCGGAGGTGGGTATCAGGTTCCAACCACTTTACCAGGTCCCAGTCTATACTGCGGAAGAAGGCGTGAGACTTGATATCAGAAAATCCAGTCTGCGGCCGGCAGCCAAGCCTCTCCTTGGGGTCCAGGGGGTCAGAGTTCAAATGAGGACAAGTCAGCACAGAGCAGAGCAGCCCTACTCAGTAGCGGGTCTTAAGCAGCATCAACAAACCACCCATGGCTGGCCCCCGACCCAGGTGAAACTGCTTCCTCCCAGCGGGTTAAGCTCCTTCAGGAAATGCCTCTTTGGCATAATTTCTCCTCATTATCTTTTGTCAAGTGTGTATAAGCAGCCACAGGACCACCAAGGAAGGAAGCAGAGTCACACCCATGTCCAGCACTGAACTAGCAGACCAGGTGGTAAAGCCTCAACCCCAGTAGCTGAGGAAGGGCTGCGGCCATGGCCACTGGGGTGCCATGGGGGCCACAAGCATACCTTGTTTAAAAATCCTTTCAACACGTGGGAGGCCTTGACGGACAGGAACCGGGGGATCCGGATGGGCTTCTCCAGGATGACTGCAGGACCAGAGGAGAGAGTCATTCCTTCTGCTGCCCCTCCTCCAGCTCCCCCTCCCCACCCCCAGCCTATCAGCTCTTCCCAGCAGCCTGCAGGGCACTGGGAACCTTTTCTGGGCAGGAGGGTCACAGCAGTCACCGTGGCCTGGGCCTCTTCCTGCACCCCAGGAGGGTCTCCAGGCCTCAGAAGCCCTGGTGCCCACGATCAGGCATGCTCATGATCAGGGATGAACCAGTGGCAGCTCAGCTGGTCCTGTGTCCCCACGTCCACAGGCGCAAGACAACACTGTGGAACACCTTCCCCATGTCCACAGGCACAAGAGGGCACTGTGGGATAGCCTCCCCACATCCACAGGCGCAGGAGGGCACTGTGGGACAGCCTCCCCATGTCCACAGGCGCAGGAGGGCACTGTGTGACAGCCTCCCCACGTCCACAGGCGCAGGAGGGCACTGTGGGACAGCCTCCCCACGTCCACAGGCGCAGGAGAGCACCATGGGTATAGTCTCCCCATGTCCACAGGCGTAAGAGAGCACTGTGGGAAGAGCCTGGGCCAGCATCCTGGGGGCAGTCAGTTCTGCTCCAGGGGCCCAGAGGCAAGGAGCTGAGGCTGAGCACAGCCCCCGCCGGGACTCAGGTGCACACTGGAGGTGAGGAGAAGGGGGCCTGGGCCAAATCAGGACAGATTCTTTCCTGTGGATGTGAAAGAGCAGTATCCCCCTACCCACCATACTTTGCTCCCTGAGAGCCAGTAGTGGACAGGTGGCCCCACCTAGTCTGTGGCAGCCATGGCAACCAGTCAGGAGACTCTTTCACCCCTACTTCTTAAAGGGGAAAACCCACAGGGCATGGAGGGAACAGGATGTATGGCCCGCGCACCTTGGAAAAGGTAGTCTTCAGTGTTCATGTCGGGGTTGTCAGTGATGATGTCGAAGGGGGAGCGGCCTGCCATCATCTCGAACATCAGCACGCCCAGCGCCCACCAGTCCACGCTGAACCCTGAGGGAGAGCCAGGCTGGTCAGGCCAGGACTCTCCATTTGTGCTATCCAGTCACAGGGCAACAGCTGTGACCTGGACCTGGACCACAGCTGGGGCTGGGTGTCTCCAGCATCTCCCAGGTGGCCTGGCCTCCACTCTGTCCACTGTCCTGGCGGTTGCAAAGCTGTCTTCATGTCAAGAAGCCCAGGGACAGCCAGCCACCCCCAATGTCCAAAGGTGTGCAGCTCTGTCACACAGAGGACCCCCATCCTGGGAGGGCTATAGACTCTCCTCTGGACCATGGCTGCTGGCCATCCTCCTTGTTTGGTTACTAAGTGACTTCAATCGTACTGGCCTCCCGGGTGCCCAGGGATCTGAGGGGGAGAGAACCTGCCTGCCCTGCTACCCTCCAATTTCAAAGGCAAAGAAAATATGTGGAAATATTTGAAAGAGTATTTGTGACGGGAAAACAGCAGAACCCAAAAATGCAGGGGGTGTGCACACACAGACACATATGTACATATGTTCTAATCTCATTTTCATTTCACACCCAGAGAGAGTGTGGACACACTCCAGTGTCACAGGGGCTGCAGGTGGTTCTGGTGGGTTTGGGGAACCCACACTTATGGGCAGCACCATGGCTTGGGACCTCTGCTTGGGGTCTGTCTTTGCATTGTCTTCTTCCCAAGCCTTCCAGGCTCCTTGACCAGAGAGATCCTATCCAGTGACCCCCCCAGGGGACACTCAGGTGGACACATGGGACAACAGCTGGGACCTGGGGCTGGACGAAGTAAGGGTGTGTGTTTTAGTGCAATTTGGTCAGGAAACCCTCTTCCTGGTAGCTGGGCCAGCTCCCCAGAGACCCTGGTTAGGACCCTGGCAGGGTTAGCCCCACTAGGATTGCCTCCTTCCCTCTCTGCTCCATCACAGAGTCTCTGGCAGAGGCAACTCCCAGGGCTCAGGGTGTCCTGGTCCACTCCCACCTCAGATCCAAGTCCCTGGGCAAAGGAGGGTCCCAGGGCTTGGGGTGTCTGGGTGTCCTGGTCCACTCCAGCCTCAGAGCTGAGTGCCTGTCCCACCCGTGCTTACCATACTCTTCTCCCCGCAGGATTTCGGGGGCGATGTAGTTCGGGGTTCCACAGAAAGTGCTTGTTGTATCACCGGGGCCCAGGCCTTCCTGTTGGGACAAAGCCAATTACCAGGAGGGAGGGCATGCCCAGATATGCCCCCACTAGTGGGAGGACCGTGGTCATGTGGAGGTGCCAGAGACCAGGCATGGGTGAGACGGTGCAGGTGCCAGGCTGGCCATGACCCTGGGAGGCAGACGGGCAGGAGCAGTGGGCAGGATGCTCACCTTGCACATGCCGTAGTCTGTCAGCTTGATGTGGCCGTCAGCATCAAGGAGGACATTGTCCAGCTTCAGGTCCCGGTAGATAATCCCTCTCTCGTGTAGGAAGTTGAGTGCGATACAAATCTCAGCAGCATAGAACCTGGGGAAGGGGCAACACCTGTCATCAGCAGAGAGAACCCAACCAGGAACCTGGATAGGAGGACACAAGATGTTGGAATTCTCCACTGATGAGCTCATGGGCCAATAGGACTGGGCAAGACACACATGGGCCCACAGGACCGGGAAAGACAGGCAGCATCTCCATGGTCAGGAGACACAACCCAAACCTACCATGAGACACCACCTCACACCTACCAAGACAGCCACTATACAACGGGCCCCCCCATCCCCTCGAACAGAAAATGACAAGTGCTGGCAAGGATGTGGAGAAACTGCAACCCTCATGCACTGCTGGTTGGGATGTAAAATGGTACAGCTGCTGTGGAAAATAGCTTGGAAGGTCCTCAAAGCATTAAAAATAGAATTATCATGTGACCCAGCAATTCCACTTCTGTGAATAACTCGAAAGAATTGAAAACAGGGGCTCAAATGGGTATTTGTACCCCCTTGTTCACAGCAGTACTATTCACAGTAGCTAAATCATGGAAGCAACCCAAGTGTTCATCAAAAGATGAGGATAAAATGTGGTCCATTCCTGTGATAGAATAGGATCCGGCCTTGAAAAGGGAAGTGCCGACACTGACACCTGCTCCAACGTGGATGGACCTTAGGCCATGATATGGAGTGAAACAAACCAGATGCAGGAGGATGCATCCTATGTGATTCCACTTCTCTGAGGTCCCTGGAGGAGTCAGAGTCACAGAGACAAAGTAGGAGTGTGTGGGTTGTGGGAAGGGATGTGGAACGAGTGTTTTATGGGGACAGAGCTTCGGTACAGGAAGAGGAAAAAGTCCTGGTGATGAAAGTACTGGAGACGAAAGTCCTGGAGATGGTGGTCAGCATGGCTGCACAGCAATGTGAATGTGCCCGCTGCCACTGACTGTGCACTTAAAAGTGGTTGAGGTGGAGATTTTATGTTATGCAAATTTTTCACAATTAAAAAAGGAGAACATGAGCGTGTGGGGTTCTTGATTTATTACTTGCCTCTCCCAAAAAAAGACCTATGGTGACTCACAGTACCACATGGAATTATTTTTAAGTGAGGAAATGAAGAAAAGGGAAAAAAGTATGGGAAAACAGGAAAGAGATGTGTATGGGGTGGAAATAAACGCCCCACTCGCCTGTGAGGTCGAGGCTGTCGGGGGTGGGTGTAGTGGGGCGGGGGCAATGTG
>SJXQ01009956.1:177593-203024 GCA_006408695.1 Aepyceros melampus
TTTTCAGTCTCTCACGTGCTGCTCAGCTGGCTGCCTGCTCATGTTTTCAGTCATCAACCTCTGGAGCTGCTCTTACGTGGTCACACTGACCGCAGAGTTGTGCAGCTGTGAGAAACTGCATGGCCCACAAAGCCTGAAACATTCACTCTCTGGCCCTCTGCAGGGGAGGTTTCCTCAGCTCGAAAAGCCCAGGAGAAATCCTTGACCAGCACGGCCAGCCCTGCTGGTGTCTTTACCTAGGTCTCCCCACCCACCTCTCTGTACTGTCCCTCCCCGCAGGACTCTGCTCATAATAAAAGCTGCAGTTCCTGAACCATCTACCCAGCCTGTCCTGCAGCACAGGGGGCCCATGTGCCACTAGCAGAGGCCCCTCCAGTTGCCCCAGGATGGGAAGGGGGCATATACAGTTCCAAGGCTCAAACCCCTGCACTGGGGGGTTAAGGGCAGGGGTTCTCACAGCACAGGGAAGGCGCTCAGATGCTGCCTGCCTGTGACAGTGATGTGGCCACTCCTCTAGGATGGACTCACTGCAGGGACAGCAGGACAGGGCACCTTAGAGCCACCGAGCTTTTCCCCAACTGCTTTCCAGAAAGCAGGGGTCTGGGTCTGCACCCCCGGAAGTACGAGGACTGTCATTGCATAAAGAGCAGCCGGAGGCACTGGCAGCTCTGAGCGTCCTGCGTTTCTCTGGTCACCAACAAGGTCAGGGTGCCTGCATTCATCTGCAGTGACCACTCTTGTTCTAACTGACCACTCACACCCTTGCCAGACTTCTGACTCAGGCATTTAGCAAAAGGCCAGAACTCTTTGGTACTAAACACACATACTGTCTTGATCTCTTATTCCAGGTTTTGCTACAAACATCTTCCCTGCGTGTGTTTCACAGTCAACGTTTGAGGGCTGCAGATGCCTGGCAAGTGATTATGGCTGAGTCTGAAGACCCACTCCCCCTGTTCCCCCCTGCCAGGTTTCTCTAGAGACCCACAGCACTTCTAGCTTTTGATTCGATTTGTGTTGTGTGTTGTGTGGCACTGCACGGCTTGTGGGATCTCAGCTCTAAACCGGGCCACGCCAGTGAACACCTTCCCTGATGATCTGCCCGACTCACTCTGCCGTGAACCCAGCCCTGGACAGCGCCTCCCTGTTGACCCACACTCAACCAGTATCTCCCTGGGATGGACCAGACGACCCTCCACCCTTACAGGGGACGCTTGCGCCCTGGGGCCAGGCTCTGACTGCCAGTTCTGCGCCACACACTGGGGGTCCCGGTTGGCCCCCTCGTGCTTCCTGTTCTGGGGTGGATGCTGCGCCCTCTCCTCTCTCTGCAAGTCCCTGCTGAGCCTCTCTCTGCGTGCGAAGCTCAGTCGTGTCCAGGTGAGGGGGCTCCGGCCCGGGAGGCCGGCAGCCCTCGCTTTAGGCCTTAGGTCACCAGCAAAGATGGAGAGACGTGACCTCCTTCGTTGGCTTGTCCTTGTGAGCCCTGTTGACCCCACAGAGCCAGGCGTGCAGCTCCTGAGACATGTGGAGTGACTGCCCAGCGAACACAGGTGAGTGGTACGGCCTCCAGACGTGGAGTCTAGGGACCCTAGGTGGGAAACCAGCCTGGGGATGAACAGCGACACGCCCACTTCCCCACCTGTGAAGAGCCAGCTCCCGAAAGGCCGGGGATCTCAGGGGTGGCTTCCCCCTTGGCCTCCTGGTGTTTGTTAGAAGCTTGTCGGTACTCGAGGGAGAACAGATGGGAGAGGACTAGAGTGGCCATCCTCACCCCAAATTCCTGCCCACAATTTTGGGGAGGGGGTGTGGCAGGAGGAGTGCCAGGCTCTGCACCTGACGAATAGAGAAATGAGTTTTCCTCCTAGAACCTGTAGGCAGGAGAGGCCAGGCCCCTCCGAGCAGCCTTGCCAAGTGGGTGGGCTTCATTGTGGGCCAATGAGTCACTTTGTCAAGAAGGGTGTGAGTGGTTCCCTGAGGTACTTCAGGGTGGCCTGGCCCATCCATCTGCCTGAGACCATCTCTGGCCAGAACCGAGCTGGTGCCCAAAGCACAGGAGAGAAGCTGCCTGACCACAGGCTGGTTGGTCATCTGTTTCTTAAATAAACATGGGAGGGCAGGCAGTGGTACCTCGTGTCGTCGGGACTGGAAGTTTCGATTTCTCCAGGTTTCATCTTGTCTGTCTGGGTGGTTCACCCCAGTCTCATGTCCACACCCATCGAGTGGCCAGTCATTCCTGCAGCCCCCGCCCTCTGTCCACTCTCAGTGATGCCCAGCCTCCCCACGTTATCTGATGCCCCAAGGACCTCGTGTCCTCTTGTCATTGTTGGAGGTCCCAGGGCCCCCTCCTTCCCGACAGACATGCTTCATTCCTTCACTCCTGACACAGCCCCTGGGGCCTCCTTCGCTGACTTTCCTCCATTCATTCATTACAGTGAACGACAAACCACCATGCTGTGTGTGTGCCTGCTGCGTGCCAGGCGCAGGGACCAGCCTTCAGGGCAGGGTGCCCGGCATGCATGGGGCCCCAGGTCAGCAGATACTTGGCTGCTGTATGGGACTCAGTGGTGTCCCCCAAACTCATGTCCACCCAGAAATGAGATCAGATTGGGTCCTTGTCATGACGGGCATCCCGGGGGTGGAGTCAGGGGTGGGGGTAGGGTGTAGAGACAGGAGGTGGCAGAGGCTGGAGGGGTGTGCTCCCAGCCCAGGGCCTCTGAGGATGCCAGCGACCCTAGAAGCTACAGAGGCAGGAAGGACTCTCTCTGAGAGCAGCTTGGCCCTGAGAGCAGTCCTTGTTTTGGACTTCAGACACCAGACCAACCTGTTAAGCACCTAGCCTGTGGCGCTCTGTGTGGGCAGCCCTGGAGCAAGCAGTCTTCAGCCACGGGGCCTCTGCAGGCACCTCCCTTTCCACGTGGCAACAGGACAATGACAAAGCCACGCGAGCCCCGTGGTCTCTACAGGACCCAGGGCAGCATGAGGAAAAACACCATACGTGTAGCTATAAAGCCTTCGGAGTGAGCTGGGCAGTGGGGCCAGGGTCTGGAGGGCCGTTATCAGGCCCTGGGCTCACAGGACACCCTTGCGACCAGCAGGGGACACTGTGCAGTAACCCATGAATCCTAGTTTCGGGACAAATCCAGGGTCCCTTCTGAATGCCCACGGAGTCCCAGTGCCAGGACTGGGGTCACGTGACAGGACACGGTACCTGGAAGGGGGTCACGTGACAAGGACACACAGGTCACGTCTGTCAGAAAAGACCTGAGCTGGCACCTTGTGGGCTCAGGGAACTCATGAAGGGCTTGTGGTCATCCAGGGCTGAGTGTAGAGCAGAGCCCGGCGTCTCCCCCTCGGGGGGACTCACCCTGTTAAAGCGCTTGGCCTGGAAGAGGTGGCCGTTGGCGCGGTACAGCTTCCTCCATCTTCTGGCTCCACGGCGGTAGATGGATTCTGGAAAGAACAGAAGAGCATAAAGAAATGGCCCTGGGGCTGCGAGCCCAGCTCTACCACGAGGGGCGGTGGGGACAGGCCGCCAGTCTAGGCAGCCCAGGGTGGTGGCCGCGGAGCTGAGACACCAGCACCCTAGTGGCTGTTCCACACCGGCGGGTGGGGAGACAGTGCCCCAGACGACCCACAAGGACGGCCATCTGCAGGGGCTCAGGCTGTGAGGCCACTGGGGCCTGTGTGCCCTCCATGGGCTTCCTGTCTACTCCCTTCCCTCCAGGAGTGAAAACCAGGTCCCGTTCCACATGGGGACGGGCTCCATGGGAGCTAAGGGCTCTCCGGACCTTTACGCCCATTTGTCCGGGGAGGGACCCTGGCCGCTGGGAAGTCCACGGTCAGCCTGAGACAGGCGTCCAGCCAGCACCACCCCCCTCCCCCGGCTCCCCTTCAAGAACAAACCTAAAGGCAGAAACAAAGCAAAACCAACCGCACACTTATGCTGAGTTGAAAGTCACCAAAAACATCACGCTCCCAACCCGCAACAGACTTGTGTGGAAGCAGCGGCTCATGAAACACGCTGAGCTACACGTATGACCAGGACGGGAGGTTTCATTCCTCCTCAAAAACATTTCCAACTTTGCTCCTTCCAGCGCTTTGAAAGTATGTGAAAACAAAATACTTGGGCTACAACGGGAAGCTTTGTGCTTTTACAGAGCTCCGTAGTGAAGGCGACTTTCATGAGAGTCAAGGAGCTGCCAGGAACATACAGAAGTGGAAACTGTAACGGAGTGTTTTTAAAACAAGCAAATGACCAGCTCTGGCTGGAACCTGTGAAACCTGGTCACAGAGACTGCAAAACTGGCTCCCATCCCATTAAATGAGAGGTGAAGGGGAAAGCCGAGACGCCAACAGGCAAACAGAACAGGGCTCCCCCGCCTATCTTGCCCTGGGCTCCAAAGGGTTCCTGCTGACACCCCAGGGTCCCTGCCTGATCACAGGGCATAGCCCTCCCAGCCAGATCTGGGGGAAGTCTGGCCCCCAGCAGGTCCCTGCCGATGTCCACAGGGCTGACTGCCCTGTGTGTGGCGTTCACAACCCCCAGGCATCCCTGCACGTGGTGGGGTGAGGCACCGAGTGACAGACCCTGAGACACAAAGGCAGCCAGGTTGTCAGGCAGGGACACAGTGGCACAAGGCTCTGGCTCCTTCCAGTGTTCAACACACGCACAGCACGAAAGCCTGAAAATGCATCCACAGGACGCCTTTCACATTTCAGTAAAGCCACCAGAAATAAGGAACTCAAAGATGTCCAGCAGCCCCCAGCAGACTGGAAAGCTAGGCTAGGGGACAGAACAGAGCCCTTCGGGACTCTATGTGTTGAGCAGGGCCAAGGGAACACGGGTGATGTCTTGTTGTCCACAGTGAGAGAAGCCGGGACTCCCGCTGTTGTGCCTTTCCTGATTACACGTGGAAGCCCTGACTGCCCTCCTCAGCCCCTCTCCACAGCCCCATGCATGGCTGTATTTGGAGGTGGGGCCCCCTGAGAAGGTCACTGAGTTCAGCGGTCATGTGTGGGGCCCCCTGATGGGATTAGTACCCTCATAAGAAGAGGATGAGACACCCGACCTCTGTCTCCACTGCATGGGGACCCACGTGGGGCAGTGTCTATAGCCACGAAGAGGGTGCTCACCAGACCCCAACCCTGCCAGCACCCGAAGCTCAGCCGTCCACCCCTAGACCCTGAGAAGTGAGGTCCTGTGGTCTCTGCTGCATACAGTGTATTGTGACAGTGACTCGAGCAGACCAGACGCCTGCCTCGCTCCACACACAAATCATCCCCTCAGCACGTAAGGACTGAGGGACTTCCCTGGTGGTCCAGTGGCTAAGATTCTGTGCTCCCAGTGCAGGGGCTCAAGTTCAATTCCTGGCCAGGGGACTGAATCCCACACGCCACAACCAAGACCTGGTGCCACCACACAAATACACTCATCTAAAAAAGACAAGGACTGAAACTAAGGGGCAAAATGACAAGAAGGAAACCTGGATGATCTTAATCGAAAGTGGAGGAAAACCTTGAAAACAAAAGGAGGAGAGGACGCATGTTCACCCTAAGGCCACGCGAGGCCAGGCAAACCCCCGTCTCATTATCAGCCGTGCCACATGGGCTAATGATTCAGGATATGGGAGGCATGCTCACAAGTCAATGAGGGAAAACAGAAATGGGAACGGAAGACGAGTCTCCTGCGACGTCAAATACTGTCAAGGATCAGAGTAACCTGAAGTTGCCTGTCCTGCTGGGGGAGCTTAACCATGGCCAGAATTAATGGTCGAGGGCATATGTGCTTCCCCGAGACACAGCAGTAACACTGCTCCTAGACCAGGGCCTGACAGGCCTCACATGTGGGCTCACGGCCACCGGAGGATGTCTGCAGCCACCCAGGTCCAAGAGGACAGGTGACCTGGGGCATAGCTGTCTGGGAGGACCTTCAGTCATAACCCAGCTTGAGCCACCCTCGGCCACACAAATGCATCTTCCAAAATCAAATCAAATTAAAAAATCACTATAAAATCACAGGGGCTTCCCTAGCGGCTCAATGGTAAAGAATCTGCCTGCCAAAGCAGGAGACATGGGTTTGATAACCGATCCAGGAAGATCCCACGTGCCGTGGAGAAGCTAAGCCTGTACGCTACACTATTGAGCCTTGCTCTAGAGCCCAGGAGCCACAAGTGAAGCCCGAGTGTCCCAGAGCCTGTGCTCACACAAGAGAAGACACTGCAATGAGAAGCCTGTGCACCAGAACTAGAGTAGACCTCGCTCACCACAATCAGAGAAAAGCCTGTGCAGCAACAAAGACCCAGCACAGCCAAAGACAAACAAATAAAAAAAATTAAATTATAAAATGACAGACTGACGTCTATGAAATGGGCTCTGTAAATTGATGCCTGTTATCAAACTAGAATGGCTTGCCCGGTGGCTCAGACAGTAAAGAATCTGCACACAATGCAGGAGACGCGGGTTCAACCCCTGGATTGGGAAGATCCTATGGAGAAGGGAACGGCAACCCACTCCAGTATTCTTGCCTGGAGAATTCCATGGACAGAGGAGCCTGGAGGGCTACGTCCATAGGGTCAAACTAAAAACCAAGAAAATGGACAGTGTGATGTTTCAGGATGCATGCTCATAAAAGGAAATCATCCTAGTAAGTAGAAGACTGGGACAGCGCATCAGTGCTGGGCAGGTTGGCTGCTAAGGGCGTGCATGTCCACTCCACTGTATGTTTCATAACACGTGTGATTCCCATGTCCTTGGGGTGCCTCAAAGGCTGCAGTAAACAATATACAACAGGAACTGTAAAAACACAGGGAGGGGCCAGAGGTGGCAACAACAACATGGTTATAAATGAACCTCAGATCTTAGTAGAAACACTGAGCTCTGTCTCTGCACAGAGGCTCCAGCTGCTGCTGTGAGCCCACTGCAGGAACCATGTCCATGCCGCTGCTGCTTGTGCCCTGACCAGTGGGGAGCAGTGCCTGCAGACACACGCTCCACACCATGGGAGGACACTGGCCAGAGGGGTGGGCTCGGGGAGCCACAGGACAGATGCAACACGGCTCCCAGGTGGCAGAGGTTGCAGGTGTGTAAGTTCAGGGAGAAGCAGGGAGGAAGTGCTGAGCAGACGGGAGGGAAGTGGCGTCCTCCAAGCCCCAGAAGACACCAGCCCTCCTGGGGGAGGGGCCAGTGTCTGTCCAGCACATGCAGGACAGACACATGTCAGACGAGGTGTGGCCACGCTGTTGTCTTTAGCGGGAGACTGAGTTTGGATTCAGGAGGCACTTCTTGGCAGTGGGGGGTGGGGATGTGGTGGTTCATTTCATGTGTCAGCTGGGTGGACCACAGTGCCCAGATTCATGGTCAAAATATCTTGGATATTTCTATGAGGGTGCTTCCAGATGAGATGAACATTAAAGTCAATGGCCACAGAGTGGAGCAGATTGCCCCCCCGGGGGGGCTTCATCTGATCAGGTGATGGCTTTGTTCAGTCGCTCAGCCATGTCTGACTCTTTGTGATCCCATGAACTGCCGCATGCCAGGCTTTCCTGTCCCTCACTATCTCTTGGTGTTTGCTCAGATTCATGTCTATTGAGTTTGTGATGCCATCCAACCATCTCATCCTCTGTCGTGGTGACAGCCTGAACAGACCCAAAGGCCGCCTTCCCCCAGCGAGAGGAATACTGCGGCAGACAGCTTTGGACGTGGATCATGGCAGCAGCTCCTCCCACATCTCCAGCCCGCAGGCCTGACTTGCAGCCGCCATGACCCTGTGAGCAGGCTCCCTACAATAACAACTCTCCACATGTTCTGTCGGTTCTGCTTCTCTGGAAAACCTGACTCACATGGGCTCTCAGGTGCACCGTCCATCACCCTCATCCCTGCCAGGGATGTCAGAGCCCCAGCAGTGCAGACTCCAGCCCCAATCCCAGCAGAGGCACAGGAACCCCTGGGTGTCCAACCCACACCCACGGTGCCACCTGGAAAGCAGTGCCCCGTGGACTTGTAAGGAACCATGAGGGACCGCAGGGAATCCCATACCTTTTTTTTGAGCAGGCGGGTGTGGGTGTGGGTTGGGGGAGGTGGACACTGCATGGCATGTGGGATCAAACCTGTGCCCCCTGCACTGGAAGGCAGTCTTAACCAATGGACTGCTAGGAAAGTCCCCATTTCACATTTACATTCTGAGTGTGAAGTCAAGTGGGCCTTAAGAAGCACTGCTGTTAATAAAGCTAGTGGATGCAATGAAATTCCAGCAGAATTATTCAGATCCCTAAAGGATGATGCCATCAAGGTTTTGCATTCATTATGTCAGCAAATCCGGAAGATCCAGCAGTGGCCACAGGACTGGAAAAGGTTAATCCTCATCCTAATTCCCAAGAAGGGTAGTACTAAAGAATGTGTTAATCATCAGACAATTCCACTCATCTCCCGTGCTAGTAAAAGTGAAGTGAAGTCGCTCAGTCGTGTCCTACTCTTTGAAACCCAGTGGACCGTATAGCCTACCAGGCTCCTCTGTCCATGGGATTCTCCAGGCAAGAATACTGGAGTAGGTTGCATTTCGTTCTCCAGGGGATCTTCCCAATCCAGGGATTGAACCCAGGTCTCCCGCATTGCGGGCAGATGCTTTAACCTCTGAGCCACCAGGGAAGTCCTGTGCTAGTACGGTCATGCTTAAAATCTTGCATGCTAGGCTTCAGCATTATTCGAACCAAGAACTTCCAGATGTCCAGGCAGGGTTTCAAAAAGGTAGAGGACATATAGATCAAATTGCCAACATTTGCTGGATTACAGAGAAAGCTAGGGAATTTGAGAAAAACATCTATCTCTGTTTCATCAGCTATGCTAAAGCCTTTGACTGTGTGGATCATGATAAACTATGGAAAGCTCTTAGAGAGACAGGAATACCAGACCTTCTTACCTGTCCTCTGAGAAACCTGGATGTGGGTCAAGAAGCAACAGTTAGAACCCTGTATGGAACAACTGACTGGTTCAAGGTCGAGAAAGGAGTATGACAGGGCTGTTTGCTGTTACCCTGTTTGTTTAACCTATACGCTGACCACATGTGGGAAATGCCAGGCTGGGTGAATTACAAGCCGAATCAAGACAGGAGGGAGAAACATCAACAACCTCAACAACATCCGCATATCAACAACCTCAGATATGCGGATGCTACCACTCTAAGCTGAAGCTCCAATACTTTGGCCACTGATGCAAAGAACTGACTCATCTGAAAAGGCCCTGATTCTGGGAAAGACTGAAGGAAGGAGGAGAAGGGGATAACAGAGGATGAGATGGTTGGATGGCATTACCGACTCGATGGACACGAGTTTGGGCAGGCTCCAGGAGTGGGTGATGGACAGGGAAGCCTAGTGTGCTGCAGTCCATGGGGTCGCAAAGAGTTGGACATGACTAAGCAATTGAACTGAACTACTCTAATGGCAGAAAGCGAAGAACGGAAGCACATTCGGATCCCGACTCACCTCACACAACAGGAAACGGAGGAGGGCACACGCATGTGCAGAACATGTGTCTGTGCAGATCCTGACTCACCCCACACAACAGGAAATGGAGAAGGGCACGTGTGCGGAGCACTTCAAGGGGCCGGGCACGCTGGGGATGACCTGCCCCTTCCCACTGCTCTGGCCGCGGGCCCTGCCTGTCCACCTTCCTGTGCAGCTGGTCTCAGTGGTAAATAGTCCTGAAAACCACCCAGGGGTGGGTGGGGGTAGCTGGCAAGACCTCCACAAGCAGCAGCCCTGGTGGGTGACCCTAGCTGACCCTGCAGCTGCTCCACCCAGAGTCCTTGGGGATCAGGAGGCTCCACCTTAGTCACTGTGTCACAGCTGAGTTCAGAGTTGGAGCTGCTCAAATCCACTGTCCAACTTGGGAGCATCCAGTGGTCTCCAGGGTGCCTGCAATCTGAGTGCAGAGTGGCAACAACTGCAGTCCTCATAGCCCCTGGGCTCAGCCACTCTGGTATCTTCGCTCAGCCTCAGAGACAGCCCCAGAGAAGCTCGCTGCCTGTCTTTGGAATTCTATAATTAGGGTGGCTGCAGGGAACTTTAATGAGCTCTGTTTCTATGGCAATCTAGCATCATGAGGGCTCTGACAAGGTGAAGAAAATACACTTTAAAAAGGGAGCTTAGAGGAACAGGCTTCGAAACAAACCAAGCAGCCCCCAGATTGTAGGGGGGTGAGTTGGGGCGTGAGGAGTGCTGAATTTGCAGGCAGGTCATGATGCTCTCGGAGGCTTCTCTGGCTTTTTGCTAGACATGGACCCACCGCTCAGGTGACTGGCCCAGCCAGCACAGCCCCCAGACAGTCCCGTAGCCTCAGAACTACAGCAGGAATGCACGTGCAACAGGGCACCCGGGTCAGCTGAATGCGCCCCTGGCAGTTCTAGGTTGGTGACCAGCCCAAGGCTAGGCCAGGGAGCCAGGAGGTACCCGCAGCCTTGGGGCTGGGCTGGGGGTGGGGTCCTTGGCAGAGCAATGCTGCTTCCTCTAGGCCTGGCTTCATGCGAGGGAGTCGTGTCCCCTGGGATCCAGGCCCCAGGAGGCAGGGCATTCACTCAGGTTGCCCTGTCCTCACCAACCACATGTTCCACCAAAACCCTCCTATTGCAGGCTGCACGTGACCATCTGAAAAAAAGAAGTCTGGGATTTAGGTGTGATGCTGGCCTGAACTGGGGGACATGTCTGGAGCTGCTGTGGAACCTGGTGGCCGCATAGGCTGGGCATCCCTGAGGGACACAGTGAGAGTGGACACAAGCCCCAGGAAGCCCATGGAGTCATACAGCTTGTGGGCCTTTCCCCAAGGGCTGGTGTCACCTGACCATGGATCCGGCCACCCACTGCTAGGAACACCAGGTGACCTGTCTCAAGAGGGACCTGGAACTGTCCCTAGAGCCATACGACCCAGCCCCATGTCCACCTGCAGCCCTGAAGGTCATGATGGGGGCAGGGCAGCAGTGAGCAGGACATGGCTGGGCTGATGGGGGGGTAGCCCTCCAGGGTCCTCTCTCACATGGCTTCCTGCTTCTTACCCTGAACTGTGTCCCGCTGCCCTGAGGGGTGAGTGAAGGGGCCCAAGGCCACAAATGCAGACTGGGAAGGGTTTCGGAGCTGCTATGGCAGGAAGCCAGCCACATGGAGATGGTGGCAGTTTGGTCCTCTCTGCAGGCTGGCTCCCACGAAGCCTGGTCCTCCTCACGTGGTCCTGACATGGTTCCTAAGCCTTGACATTGCTGCAGGGAGCTGATCTCACCTGGGTCTACTACAACCCAAGCCTCCCTGAGGCTGGTCACCCGGGCTGGCCAGTGGAGCAAGGACATGGGGCCTGGCATGGCTGGCTGCATGGACAAGGTGGGTCAGTCCCACAACAGCCATGGGAAGATGGAGTGACTGGGGCTGGGCTTGGCTGGAACCACCTCACGCCGCCACCTCTGGATACATGCTGTGGGGACAAGCTCCATTAGCTGTGGGCCCAGAGGTCTGCGGAGCACCAGCCAGCAGCGGGGCCAGCAGCACTGGGTGGGTGTATGATGGAACCTCCCCGGGGAGCCTGGGACCAGACCGTGTCCTGTCTCCTGGGGCCTCATGTGCAGCAGAGAGAAGAGGTGCGGGGGCCCCACCCAATGCCACACCCTGTGTGCAGAGCAGTGGGGCAGAGACATGTCCCCAGAGTTCACCTGCCTGACATTTCCCCCACCTGGTGGCCAAGATGGACATCTGAGTCATGCCTGTAAGGACACAACAGCTGAAGGTCTGGACTCTAGTTCCGTGGACAGGGGAGTGGCTGCGGGAGCTGCGGAGCAGCCAAGTTGGGGGAGAGGTGGGGGGCAAGGTGGCCCTCAAGGCAGGAAGCCTTCAGGTCTCCCTTGAGGGAAGACAACGGCAGAGGCCCTGAGAGTGGGTTCGCCCTCGCAAAGGTGTTGAGGGACCAGCACAGGACAAGGGTTCTGATGTTTGCAAAGAGAAATGCTTCAGTGAAACAAAGCCTTCTGCTTTTGGAGGCCAGGACAGCAACCTCTGTGTGGAGCCGGAGCCCGGCCAGCACCATGCACCAGGGTTCGGGTCAGCCCAGCTACCAAGACCCCAAGGCCCGTCCCCATCAGCTCAGTTGGTGTCACAGGACCAGATGCTCCATCAAAGAACAAGACCTTGATGAGGCTCAGGCAGTGGAGACCAGGGTCACAGCCTTGGGGTCCCAGGAGGTGCAAGCCACCTATCTGGGCTCCTCAATCTGTCCCTCTGCCCCCAGGCACCATTATGACCGTTATAAAGCCCAACCCTGGACTTGCCTGGTGGCTCAGTGGTAAAGAATCTGTCTACCAGTGCAGGGGACAGGGGTTTGAGCCCTGGTCCCGGAAGATCCCACATGCCGTGGAGCAACTGAGCCCACGCTCCACAATGAGAGAAGCCACTGCAATGAGAAGCCCACTATAGAGTAGCTCCCGCTCATCGCAACTAGAGCAAAGCCCGCATAGCAATGAAGACCCAGCACGAACGAAAACAAGGAGACCCAGCCTGAAAGGCATTCTGGGGGGTGGCTATTGTAACAGTTCCACTTTCTAACAAGTTTCATCACAAAGAGACAAATTGTCACGAAGTGAGTTCAGTTTTGATGAAATAGCGGACCAAGACCAGTGTTTTCTCAAAGAGTTTCTGGAAAAACACAGAGACTTGCAGTCATCTACTGCCAGTGAGCGCACGCTGAACCAACCTATCTCTATTTGGAGGCTTTCCTTTACGGATTCACTTTTGAAAACAGTACAAGGCTTGGAGCTGCTCACGGCCCACTTGTGCTCTCAGGGCTGGCGTCACCTGCTGCATCCACAGCTGGAGCACAGGGCCAGGCTAACGGAGACACAGCTCTGGCCAGAGAACATGAGCCCCGCGTGGCCCCAGGGAAATCATGGGCAGAGACTGGGGATGCAGCCCTCCGAAGGTCAGCCAGCAATGGCTGGGCCACAGTGAAAACGGCGCCTGGATCACAGCCGGATGTGCGGGTCAGAGCAGGCTGGTTCCTGGGAAGCCAAGTGGAGAGGGAGGCCCGGAGCTCGTGGGAACCAACTGTAGATAAAAGCTGGGGTTTATGCGGAACTACATTCAATACACTATAATAAACCAAGTAGAAAAAGAAAAAAATATATATGTGTATAACCAAATCACTTTGCTGTACATGAGAAACTAACATAACATTGGGAATCAACTATGATAAAAATTAAAAAACAACAACAACAAAAAAAAACTGGGGTTCAGAGCAGCAGAGACAAGCCTCCTGAAGGGTCACTCAGTCCTGCTAGACATGTGACAGACCACAGGCTGCCTCCAGCAGGCTCTGGGGACAGGAGGTCTGGGTTCTGACAATGGCCTCTCCCCAGGGTCTCCTCTCACAGGGTATAAGCCCACCCAACCCCAACTATTACCTCCCAAAGTCCTCATGGCCTCACACACATTTGGGGGCTGGGTTCTGCACAGGACTTTGGGGGGTCACATTTGGTCCCAAACAATCTGCTCCTGGTCCCCCCAGATTCATGCTTCTTTTGCACACAAAACACCATCCAACAGCTCCAAGGCTCCTCTCCAGCAGCAACTCTGACATCCACAGTCTTATCAAAAATCATCTAAATTGCAGGAGTGACACTCAGCTGTAATTTGTCCTGAAGAAATATACCCCCACCCCCACCCCTCACCCAGCCCCAGCTCAGACCTGTTAGACCAGACAAGCTGTGTTTCCAAAATGCAATGCTGGGGGAGCTTCCTGGTGGTCCAGTGGGTAGGACTCAGTGCTCTTCCTACTGGGGCCCAGGTTCAATCCCTGGTCGGGAAACTAGGATCCCACAAGCCACACAGCGTGGCAAGAAAAAAAAGAAAAGCAACATTGGATGGGAAGAGGATAGCCAGTCCCACTTCAAAAGGAGGAACAGAAAAGCAGGGAAAGCGACAGGGCCCCAGGGAGCTCACACTTGCCAAGACGAGTCCACTGGCTCTGTGAGGCTCAAGAATGACCCACCTGGTTTGATGCTGCCCCCTAGCCTCACTGGAGGATCGGGGTGACCCCCACTATGGGGCTCTCTCAAGGTCCCCAAGGAAACGGGAATGTGAAGAAATGAACTTAAAATCCAATCTTCCCTTCGAGGCATCTGTCAAGTCCTAAGCTGTGGACTTCAGGGCAGAAGGCCAAGAAACGAAGCTACACAGCTATTAAATGGAAAACAAAAAAGCCCAATATGAGATTTTTGGCTGACTCATGGTGTTGGGGAGACAAAAGATGGAGACTGGGGTCCTAGTCATCCCCCAAACTTTTCCAGTGCAATTGCTACAAGACATTAAAGGAAAATGAGGAACAGACCAGCATCACCAGGTGAGCCATCCACAGTCCATCTGCCAGGATGAGATCAAGTCCCTTCATGAGGAAATAACATCACTCAGAGCTCCTGCTGCTTGGCAAACACAGGATCTGATATTCAGAAATCACCAGGCCAGCCAAAAAACAGGAGCATTTGGCCCAACAGTCAAAAGAAATGGACTCACAGGAGATCCAGATATTCAACGTACATTGAAAAAGATGGTAAAAGGACAGAATTTTACCCAAGAACTGGATCTATTGAAAAAGGAGTCAAATTCTAAAGACCCTAGGATTTTAGAAATTCTCAAAGTGAAAATAGAGCATCTGAAATTAATAATTCAGGAGCCAGATTTAAGAGTAGGCTAGGGCTTCCCTGGTGGCTCAGTGGTCAAGAATCTGCCTGACACTGCACGAGACACGGGTTCGATCCTTAGTCCAGGAAGATCCCACGTGCTTTGGAGCAACTAAGCCTGGGAGCCAAATCTACTTGAGTCCACGTGCCACAACTACGGA
This sequence comes from Aepyceros melampus, assembly GCA_006408695.1. Lineage (NCBI taxonomy): Eukaryota > Metazoa > Chordata > Mammalia > Artiodactyla > Bovidae > Aepyceros > Aepyceros melampus. Next base: position 192,453 of record SJXQ01009956.1, read on the forward strand.
AGCCTGCTCACCCTTAAGCCTGTGCTCCGCAACGAGAAGCCGTCGCAGGTTAGATAAAATAAGAGGCAGTAGAAGATCCAAAGCTTCCCTGGTAGCTCAGCTGGCAAAGAATCCACCTGCAGTGCAGGAGACTCCAGTTCTATTCCTGGTTTGGGATGATCCCCTGGGGAAGGGAAAGGCTACCCACTCTAGTATTCTGGCCTGGAGAATTCCATGGACTGTATAGTCCACAGGGTCGCAAAGGGTTGGACGGGAATGAGCGACTTTCACTTTCAGATGAGAAGATTCAGACTGCAGCACACAGAGGGGGGAAAGCAGGATGGAAGCAAGGGCAGAAGAGAGCAAAAGGGCCCGTGGGCCCCGGTGAGAAGCCAGGGATGTAGACCTGGAGGCCGAGGGGGTAGCGGCAAGCAGGGAGGGGCCGGGCAGCACCTTACAGCGGAGATAAGAGACTCTGTGCCCAAGATGAGAGCTCACAATCTCAAGGTGAAGTCAATATTCCCCTCTTTCTCAAGTCTGTTGAAATAGAAGAATGAAGGCTGTTCTTTTCATTGAAATCATTGATAAGATTTATTAAGCATTTACTTAAAAGTATCCATCTAAGCTTTTTACTAGACTTCCCTGATGGTTCAGTCAAGAATCTGCCTGCAGTATAGGAAAGCCAGGTTCGATCCTTAGGTTGGGAAGACCCCCTGGAGAAGGGGATGGCTACCCACTCCAATATTCTTGCCTAGAGAATTCCATGGACAGAAGAGCCCGGTGGGCTACAGTCCATGGGGTCACAGAGTCAGACAAGACTGAGTGATGTTCACTTTCAAGCTTTTTACAGAAATATTGCATTAAACATAACCCACACTTAAAATGAAATTTCAAATATCTTATAAAATTTTTCTAAAACGCACAGAAACTAAGGGATAAAAAGAGACTAAGTTGCTTGACCAAGGCATTCAACCTATAAAAATACAGTCTGGCTTCCAAGATTTTGAAGCTCATGAGTGTAAGAAGGACAATTATGTAAAATAAATATCATGTCTGACAGATGAAACAAGTTCACATACTCTGAAGACTAAGTTAAGAATAGGTCATGGGATATGATTTTCTCGCATTTATAAATACAAGAAATTTAAATGCAATTTAGTAATTTTAATATAATTTGACAAATTTGGCCAAAGACCATTTTTCAGGCAGCCAGAGAAGAAAGAGAAGCACCCCCTCCTAGGGAGTAACAGGGTGGTCAGGCGAGTCTCCAAGAGACACAGCAACACAGCCGCAGCCAAGAGACCAAGCCCTAGGCATGCAGAGAGAGCATCACTGCCCCCTGGGCAACACACCCAGAGAAAACAGCCTCAAAAATGAAGGCAGGCGAAAGACGTCTGCACAGAACCAAAACCCAGCAAACTTCTGTTAGGAGAAATATTAAAAGGAGTACTTCTGGAAGGAAAATGGTCTTGGACGTAAGCACAGTCCTTCAGGAGGAAATGGGTGCATGAGAAAGGAATCTGAATGAACACTATTTAAAACAACATTAATAGTTGTTGTGGGGCTTAAAATATAAGTAGAGTTTACACCTAAGATGACCACAGCATAAAAATTGATAAGAGGATAAATAAGACTAAAGCATTGTAAGGTTCTTGCATTACCTGGAAACAGTAAAAGGAATAACTTAAGGTACATTTCAAGAATGTTTTGTATAATTCCTAAATTACCTGGAATATTTTTTTAAAAGTATTACTTAGCAAATATAATAAAAGGTGGAGGTGGGGGTGGAAAAATAACACTTGATTAAACCAAAAGGAGGCAAGAAAGGAAGGCCAAAAGAAAGAAAATATAGGTCAATTACAACAACTAACTTCTGTTTATAAGAGCCATTTCCAAAACATGATACAGAGAAGTTGAGAGTATAGGATGGAAAAAATATACCACATGAACACTATGTCTACCTCGCCCTGCCACACATACACACACACACAGGCACAGTTGTACTGATGTTAGACAAAGGAGACTCAAATGCCAAGAATATTTTTTCATCTAGAGCAAAATTTCATGATGATAAAAGTGTCACTTTTAAAGGAAGATACAATGATCCTAGATTTGTCTGCGCCTAATAAAGCACAAAATACACGAAGGAAAACAAAAGGAAAAAGACACATCTCCAAATGGGTAAAGGGGATCGACTGTATGGTAACAGATGAAAACTAAGTTTCTGGTGGTGATCATGCTGTTGTAGAAATATAACAAAGCAGAAACATGTCACATACAAGAAACTTGTAATGATGTTATAGACCAAAGTTACCTCGGTAAGAAAGACAGTAGTGAACCAAAAAATAAGTGAAACACAATTAAATTTAAAATGTTACCACAGAACACTAAAACACCGGATGGCTTGAACATGGTGGGAGTGGGAAAAATAAAAAGGAGAAGTTACACGTTAAAAAAAAGAGAGAAGACAAATCTATAATAATTCAATGTCTATGGCTATTAAAGATATCTAAAGGATAATAAAGATACACACTACTCAATAAGTATGGTTTAGACTTGCAAATCTATAGGGGCTGAAAAGAGCTGGACACGACTGAGTGACTTTCACTTTTTCTTTTCACTTTCAGACTTGAAAATATCCTTAAAAATGCAACTTACTAAAGGTGACAAAAGAAGAAATACAAAATCTGAATAATTTGTATTTTAAAAATTAAATCTAGAATTTAAAACATTCCCACAAAGGAAACTCCAGGCTCACAGACCTTTGCTGTGAATTCTTTCAAGTAATTAATTTAGAAATAATATTAATCTTAACATAAATCTTCCCAAGAATTAAATTAAAAAGCTCAATTAATTTTTTAAGGCCAATATACGTCAACATTTAAAAAAAACTAAGACCATGGCATCTAGTCTTATCACTTCATGGCAAAAAGAAACGGAAAAAGTGAAAGCAATGACAGATTTTATTTTCTTGGGCTGCAAAATAACTGCAGACAGTAACTGCAGCCATGAAATTAAAATGCTTGCTCCTTGGAAGGGAAACCATGACAAATTTAGACAGTGTATTAAAAAGCAAAGACAGCACTTTTGCTGACCAAGGTCCAAGCTATAGTTTTCCAGCAGTGATGTATGGATGTGAGAACTGGACCATAAAGAAGGTCGAGCACTGAAGAATTGATGCTTTCTAATTGTGATGCTGGAGATGACTCTTGAGAATCCCTTGGGCAGCAAGAAGATCAAAGCAGTCTTTCCTAAAGGAAATCAGTCCTGAATATTCACTGGAAGGAATGATGCTGAAGCTGAAATTCCAATACTTCGGCTACCTGATGTGAAAAGCTGACTCACTGGAAAAGACCCCGATGCTGTGAAAGATTGAAGGCAGGAGGAGAAGGGGATGACAGAGGATGAGATGGTTGGATAGCATCACCAACTCGATGGACATGAGTTTGATCAGGCTTCAGGAGATGGTGAAGGACAGGGAAGCCTGGAGTGCTGTAGTCCAAGGGGTTGCAAAGAACAACAAAAATAACCTGCATGTTTAACTGTGAAAACAAAGTTCCAAAAAAGAAAGAAAGAAAGTGGCAGGTCAACTTCTCTCGTAAATAGTTGAAAAATACCAAACAAATGTTTGCAAACTGAATCCAGCAAAATATAGAAAAAAATAACACATTATAGCCAAACAGGATGAACTAAGGGAACGCAAGTTTGGTTTAACAAAGTCAAATAGTATAATTCACCTTATTAATAGAATAAAAGAGAAAAGCATGTCAACAGATGAAGGGGGAAAAATGCTTTGATAAAATTCTATGTCATTCAGGATAAAAATCCTCAACAAGGAACAGAAATAACACCTCCTAAATTTGATGATGGGAATTTACAAGAGAAAGAAGAGTCATTCAGCAAACAACATCCTTAATGGCAAAATTCTGAAAACCTTTCACTGAAATTTAGAACAAGAGGATGCCTGTGGTCAGCACTTCTGTTCCACAGTGTTTTGGAAAGATAAACAGTGCCAGTGATGCAAGGTAACAGACGAAGGTTTGGAAAGAGAAATAAAACACACTGGTGAACTGGGAGTGTACACAGGAAACCCAAAAGAATCCACAGATACAGTCCTAGGATGAATACCTGAATTTAACATGGTTGCTGGACAAGGGTTCAATATCAGCAGTCAACTGTATTTCTCCATATATTTCTATAAGCAAACAAATGGGAAACAAAATTATGAAAGGAACACCATTTAAAACAGAGTAAAACGCCAAATGGCAGTGGAGTGCTCTAGCAAAAAATGTGCAGGACTGCTCCACAGAAGACACGGATGTCACCGAAAAAACCTGAAGAAGAGGTGAGTGTATGTTCAAGGCTCAGAAACCTCAAGGCTGCAAAGATGTAAATTCTCCCATGCTGATCTATGAACTCAAATGTAATCCAAATAAAAAATCTCATTGGGTTTTGGAAAACTTAAAACCAATTGTAAAATCTGTATAGAAATGGAAAAAGCAAAAAACCACCAAGACGGACTTCCCTGGTGGTCCAGGGGTTAAGATTTTGCCATCCAATGCAGACGGTGTGGGTTTGATCCTGGATTCACACGCCAAAAAAAAAAAAAAAGCCACAAAAAACCCAGAAGCAGTGTTGTCGCAAATCCAATAAAGACTTTAAAAATGGTCCTCATCAAAAACTGTGGTGTTAGAAAACACTCTTGAGAGTCCCTTGGACTGCAAGGAGATCCAACCAGTCCTGAATATTCATTGGAAGGACTGATGCTGAAGCTGAAACTCCAATACTCTGGCCACCTGATGCGAAGAACTGACTCATTGGAAAAGACCCTGATGCTGGGAAAGACTGAAGGCAGGAGGAGAAGGGGACGACAGAGGACAAGACGGTTGGATGGCATCACCGACTCAATGGACGTAAGTTTGAGTAAACTCTGAGAGCTGGCAATGGACAGGGATGCCTGCCGTGCTGCAGTCCATGGGATCACAGACACAACTGAGCAACTGAACATCTCCCCCCAAAAATCTTAACAACCATCACCAAGAAAGATACCCCTGAAGAAAAACAAAAAAATACATGATATTAAGAGTTATTATAAAGCCAAGTTAAAACCATGTGATATTGTGCAAAAGGCCAAAGGGACAAAAGTCCAGAAATGCCCCTGCGCCAACAGTCGATAATAAAGACATCACTGAATCGTGGTGAGAGGAGGATGCTTTTCCTATAAGTGGTCCTGGCTCAACCGGCTATCACCAAAGGGAGCGGGGGAGGGGGGGAACCTCACCCCATACACAGCTTACTCCAGGTGTGGTAGGACTAATGAGGGTTATGATTCTGTCAGGAGGGAAACACTCAGGACCTGGGGTTCAGGGGCAGCTTCTCTAACAAAAGGCACACACTGTAAAGGCAGTGTCCATTTTTGTTCATCAAGAGTGGAAAGGCAAGCCACTGAGTGAGATGCTGGCAATGTCACAAACACACACAACACACAGATTTCCTACAAATCAGTAAAGCAGACGCATGGCCCATTAAGTTGTTTTTCAACAATCTGAAACTGAGGAAAAGAGTTGGAGGAGCAGCTGACAGCAGTGGGTCCTAAACAGCCATAAGCGAGAAGACACTCAGCTTTGGGGGCAAAGAGGAAATGCAGGCCGTGGCCATGATGTGACACTACTCACGGGTCTACTCTGATGGCAGAGAGCTCTGACAACCCCAGGGCTGGGGAGGACAGGGAGTGGGACCCCAGAGCCCAGGGATGAGGGTGGATGTTCATCACAGCTGGGCTCCTGACACATGCCTCCTGAGACCCCATGAGTCTCTGAGAATCCTTTGTAAGCTGATGAGACTGGCTTCAGGGTGGGGGCTGGCCATCAAAATCCAAGGCATGATTACAGGGTCAGAACTTCCAGCCCCACACCTGACCTCTGGGGAGACAAGAGGGACAGAAGGTCATGTGTGATGCTGGGTCACAGATGGTCAGCGGGCTGCCCATGCAGCCACGTCCCTCCCCTCTCTCCACACACTTTCAACACTGTCTAACCTGACCTCAAAGATTTGGGCACAGGTCCCCATCTCTCTGTCATCATCGATGGCCCTGACCTTCCCTGTCCTTATCTACACCTCAGACCCACATCCCTCAGAGCCATCCACTTTCCAGGCCTGCATTTGTGTACGCCCAACCTTCCCTCTGCCCAGATGCCAGCCCTCATCCAACCTCAGAGACCATGACTCTCCAAATCACCATGATCTTATGGACCAGAAAGATAGAAAATGACACTGCCAACTAAACGGGAACCCCAGGCTGCAGGAGGCACTCAGTTTCAGCCACGTTAGACCTGATGGAATGAACTGGGTGAGGGGGTACTCCCGGGCCCCCTGAAAGGAAGCCAGCCTGCCCTTCACCCTGTGCTGATCTCTTCCACTTGAGCGGACATTTAGGAACCTTGATGGACAGATGGCTGGGCAGCAGGTTGGACACACGCACATGCCAAGTTTTGTGAATCCTGAGTTTGAGGATGAATCATAAGGAATGAGGTCTGGGGAGAGGATCTGCACCTCGTGACGCAGGAGCTCAGAAACGGTCTGGCAAGGGTGGGCTTCATCCCAGGCAGGGCTGCGGTTCAAGCTGGTCCAAGCTGAGCTGGTGGGGTAGGGGGTCGGGGGAGAGGGGAAGCAGTGCTCAAAAGCGAGTGTCCCTAGAATGCGGGCTGGGGCCACCCACAGCGATAGCAGCAAGCAAGCAGCGAGGAGGAGGTTCTGCTGCATGAACCAGCCTGTAGGAGCAGATCCAAAACCAGATGAAGGGGCGGGGGTGTGGTTGTGGGTGAGGCTCCTAACCGGAACTGACCCAGCGGGCTGGGCTGCCTCCCTTGACCCAAGTCCTTGGCCATCACTCCTTCCTTCCCTGGACTCCTCATTGGTCACATCTCATCTTCTCTAAACCTTCACCCCTCTGCAGTGCTCCCAGGCTCCCAGACCCTAGAGTACCCAAAGACCCCTAGTGCACCTGCAGCCTCCAGGATGCATCCCCCTGCTTCCCCTTTCCTTCCCCAAGACCCTCACATCAGCTCCCATCTCCCCTGTCTGCCTCTCTGGCTCTCCTCTCCACTGCCACTTTTTGGCTGATGTGTGGTCCTCTCTCGACCCCCTAGGCGGTCCCAAAATACCTTCCTAATCTTTTTCCACCCTACCCGCTGTTATGGACTGAATCTCTGTGTCCCCCTAAATTCCTGTGTTGAAGCCCCACCCCCACTCCAGTGATAATATTAGGAGGTGACTGGGTTTAGATGAGGTCAGGCGAGTGAGGCTCTCACAAAGGGATTAGTGTCCTTCCTGGAAGAGAAAAAGGCCAGAGCGGAGGACGCAGAAGGAGGGAGTCCCTCTCCTGACACCCTGGCCCTGCAGGCTTCACTCCCACCAGCTCAGTCCAGGCCACCTGTGGGGTTTTCCACCAGTGGTTTGAGGGTGGACAAGTGACCAAGGGCACAAGGCATCCCCCCCTCACCAGGGGACCCTGATGAGGCACCTGATGGAGGGTGACTGCTCCCAGGAAGTCAGCATGCAGACAGAGCAGCAGGTCTGGCCACCCCAGAATGAGCCAGCTCACTCCTGGCCATTGGGTTTCTAGTCTTTCCAGACTAGAGATCTGTTTCAGTTTCCAGTCACTCACAGGAGCCCTAACGAAGGCACTCTCCTGTCCAGCTCTTCCCCTGCCACAGCTCCCCTGGCAGAAACCTGCCCTCCCTGAGTGCCCAGCCCGCAACCACATCCACTGGTTCTGCCTCCAGACGACCCTAGACTCACCCTCGCACCCGGGGCCCCTCCCGGCCTGACCACTGCTGTCCCATGTGGTTCTTAGCACCGACACAATCAAATCTCAGGGACCCACACACCCCCCAAGCCATGCTGTGGGCTCCCCATGCCCCGAGGTGGGTCTGTAAGATGGTCTACAGATAGGGCTGCAGGGTGGCAGAGCCCAGACCTGGCACCCCCCGTGTCAGCCACCAAGTCACAACTTCTGTCACACTCCCCCCTTCCTCAGGCTTTCCGTGGGTGTCCTGAGGCAGCTCAGCCCAGCGTGTTTGAATGCCTGTGATGACATCTGCTCATCATCAGAGGAAAAGGGGCGGCTACTGTCCTCCCTCCTATGGCTGGAAGGACATACCTAACGAAATCTTAATTCCTTTACAATCTCTAATTTCTTGTTCCCTTGAACCTCCTGTGAACAGACAGGCGGCAGGGGACACAACTGAGGGACTCTGGAGAGGCTACTCCTCAGCGTGTCCCAAAGGCGCTATCTGCTGAGCCCCAGTCGCTGTTACACAAGCCAGTGGGGGTTCTTCTGTCCTTGCTCTTCTCTGTGCCAAGGATTAGACCAATGAAATTGTGAGCACTGGTCAGATATTTAGCAAATTTTCCAGTGGGCTATGAAGGGGATTCCTTGGCACATTTTTCCCATTGCTTCTTCCTCCTGTCCTTCGGCTCTCTCCCAGGACTCAAGCTTGGCCAGAACTAAAACTCAGGCCCTGATGTCTCATTGCAAAAATTCATTGAGAGACAAAGCGATAAGAGGTGGATTTGTTAGGATCCAGAGAGAAGCCACTCTTCAAGGTGTGAGCCATTGCCAAGGGCAAGGGCTGGGGCCACAGAATTAGGCCTGGCTAGGTTTTGTATGGAGAAGGCAATGGCACCCCACTCCAATACTCTTGCCTGGAAAATCCCATGGATGGAGGAGCCTGGTAAGCTCCACTAAGAGTCAGGCACGACTGAGAGACTTCACTTTCATTTTCACTGTGACTTCACTTTACAGAGGAGCAAACTGAGGCCACCCAAGGCCAGGGGTCCTGGAGAGAGCTGCAGGGGTCCCGGCTGCTCCCACCACCCCCAGGGTTCCTGTCGGTGCCCTCTGTCTGGCTCTCACCCCAGGAATCCCTCCTCGGAAGCCAGAAACCGAAAGCACCTGTGGTTGGCTAAGTATCTGCCCCCAGGGACGTCCCGTCCTAATCCCCAGCCTGAGCCTCCTCACACGGGGCAGGGACTCTGCTGCTGCTGCAATTAAGGTACAGATCCTGGGAGGGGGTGATCCTGGATTATCTGGGGGTCAGTATCATCACAAGGTCCTCCTAAGGGGGAAGCAGGAGGGTCAAGTCACAGGAAGGCATGAGGACAGAGCCTCAGGATATGTCCCTCACTCACCCGGCCCCCAGGGGCTCGTCTGGTCCAACAAGGAACAAGAAGGAGGCCTCCAAGAAAGACGGAGAGATGACTGGCCTCCACTCCCTTCCTTCTGCTGCGGTCCTGGAACCATGTTGGGGACCAGGCAGGGCCCTAGTGGATAGCCCTGTTCACCCTAAAGGAAGGACCTCCATCCCCACTCAATGTCTCAAAGCAGCCAGCTAGCTCCTCCTTGCAGCTCTTAGCCTCATATGACCACCTTATTCAAAATCCATTCATTCAGATGACCACTCAGGGAGAATTGCACACACCATCCATGCTGCACTTGGTCATTCCCAGGCCGCAGGGGAAAAGCCCTGTTCCATCAACTGTGAGCCCCGAGTGCACCCATGGCTGCCGTTTCCCCCTCACCCCGGCTCCTTTTAGGCTGTTCGTGCAGGTGGCCTGTGGGCCCCATCTCCCCGGCCAGAAACAAGTCAGCTCCTGGTCATCTGTAGGCTCGGTTACAAGACCACCTTCCACCAATGCCGAGTCCTCAGCGTCCTCACTGAAACAGTGCCACAATGCACAAGGCGGCTACACAGGAGACAGGAGTGACCCGGGGTCAGCCCTGGGGTCAGCCCAGCAGCTGCAGAGTCAACACCTTCAATCCCAATGGCTTCTCCCCTCACTGGAGAGATGGGACTTGCACATCTGTCTACACCCATGTTAACTTGCCTGCACCCACCTGAACACACTCACCTGTCCACATTCACCTGCCCACACACACCTGTCCATGCTCACCAGCCCACACTTACCCACGTGGCTCACATGGGACGCACCCTCCAGTTCTCCCTTTCCTGATCCTCCCAGATCCTGCCAATCTCCTCTCAGTGCTGGACTCCTGCTCCTTTTCCCCTTCCCTGACCCTCTGCCCCATTGTCTTTGGCCTTGTGGGCAGCAGTGGGCTCCACAGGCCTGCTGGCTCCAACCTGCTCCGCACCAGAGTGCCTACCTGGTCCACACCCCAACCATGCAGTTCTACCTCACAGTCACAGTCCTCCAGCCATACCAGGTCCCTTAGCATCCCAACTCTGTCCACACCAGGGCCCAGGCCTGCCCCACTCCACCTCTTGTCTCAGTTAAAACAGCATCTCCTTGGGGTGGCAGTAGCCCCCTGTGACCTTCTGGCACTTGTATGTCCTCCCCACTCCAGAGCACAGGCTCCATGTGGACAGGTGGCATACCTGGGTCCCTGAAGCAGACACAGGTTACAGGGGCCTTGCACACAGAAGCTGAGAGGTGCAGGCAGCCTGTGATCAGCAAGGCCCACCCTCTCCTCACTGCCCTGGGGGAAGTGCCCAGCACCCATGGCCACCGCACCAGCCCCTGCAGCTCTGAGGCCCCGAGTCTGGTTTCAGTCACAGAGAAGGTAACCTGTGA
>SJXQ01009956.1:203251-220306 GCA_006408695.1 Aepyceros melampus
GACATGCTTAGAGGAGGGGGTGGGAGCGGGGAGGTTCACACCCTGAATACCCCAGCCTGGCTCACCCCCTCCCCAAAACTGAAACCCAGCTGCCCCTCCCCCAGTCATCTGGGACCAGCTTGGGAGCCCACGGCTCTCCTGTGTCTCATGACGTGAGAAGGAAAGGCACCCTGTAGAGCCTGAGCCACAGCGGGTGATAGTGCCCCCTCCACCGCCTCTCGCTGCTGCCCAAACAGGAACCTGGGAGACACTGGCCCCTCGAGTCCCACGTCCTGAGCACCCCCTGGAATTACTCTCCTCCTGGCCCGTGGGTTTCCCAGGGGCAGGAGCTGAGTTCATGTATCTTCCAGGTGAGCAGGAGGAGCAAGGGCTAAATGGACAAGCAGCAGCTGCCTGTCAAGCCCCCCTCCCCACCCCAAGAGGGACTAAGGCGCAAACTGCAGCCCCACCCACTGGGGAAGGCTTCCCACAGAAAATGGCTTATTCAACCGTCATGTTAAAGATTTATCATGTCGATGTGATGTGAATTGATTTGAGAGACAGTTAGAAAGAGCACTAGGGCCACGTGTCCACAACCACCTCACATGAGTTCGGGAGTGGTGGTGCACTCCGGGCGTGAGAGCATCTCCTAGGCCCCACAGGCACACCTGCTTTTTCTCCATACCTTCCCAGTAGTATATGCATATGCATCCCCAGTCAAGAGAAGCTCTCCCCCCTCCCCAGAAGGAGAGGCCTCTTTATGAGAAAAACAGTAACAGAAGAAGTGATGGTGGGGCCATTTACCCCACAGTTGGCCGCACACCTTTGCTTTGCAGCCCTGTAGTAAGGCAAGGAGGGGCTGTGTTTTAGATTCTTTTCTGCAAAATTGTATTAAAGGAGAGAGCAAAATACAAAGAGTTGCGATGAATCTAGAAACAAACCAACAAAAACTTGTAAGCAGACCTTGAAAAGCCCACAGCAGACTCTGAAGGAAAAAAATGTAAATTCAAAAGACTCCTATGGGCAGAACAAGGGGTGGGGTGGGAGAGGACTGGCTCTGGGACCACCTCAATCCCCACAGCCTGGCCCATCTCCCTTCTGACCTTAGGGCCCAACCCAGAAGGATGAGCCTCCACCCACCAGACAGGAAGCACAGCTCTGCTGCATCCAATAAAAAAGAAAAGGGGGAGAGGGAGAGAAAACTGGATGTTTTCCCAAATTCCCATCACAGTCCTCCCCAGTGAAAAGGATCCCACAATGATGTGAGCCCCACACAGGATGTTAGTGACCCGCTGTTAGCGCACACTAACCCTACAGTGCACGCACCAGTGGTGTGTCTGCTGTGCGTGCCTACGATGCATCTGCTGTGTCTACCACGCATCCATTATATATCTACGCCATGTCTACTACATGTCTATGGTACATCTGTTCTGGGTCCACTATATATCTTATATCTACATCGCATCTACTACGTGCCAGTGGTGTACCTGCTGTCTCTACCACGTATCTATTATATATCTATTCTGCACCTACTATATATCTATATGTATCTACTGTGTGTCTACGATATATATACTGTCTACTATGTACACAGCTATACTGTATCTACTATACGTATCCATTTTGTATCTACTATGTGTCTACTACGTACCTATTCTGTACTACATGTCTATGAAGTATCTGCTCTGTACCTATGACAGCTGCTCTGTATCTATTATGTGTCTACCCTGCATGTACTATATGCCTGAGACTATGTGTCTCTGCTACATATAACCTGGGGTGTTCCACTCTACTGTATCAGATGCTGATCTAGACCAAGGACACACTGAACCCAGATCCCCTCACAGGCCTCTGAAGGGGCAAGCACGGACATCTGTTTCACAGGCAGGCCGGCAGGACAGCATCTGGACTCCAGGTCAGCCCAGTATTTCCAAACTTGGTTTCATCCTTAACCTCCAAGTAACAGAGCAACAGACATGAGGGACACACAGTGGACAGGAAAACATACACTAATGGTGGAAGTCCCATCGGCCTGGCCGAGGCCGGTGTCCCTGTGCTTGGCTCTGTCCTAGCACCTCATTCTAGGGGTGAGGGACAAACTGTCAGGGAGCTGTGACTACCACTGGGGAGAAATGGCCCAGAGCGGGACAGGGGCTGGTGAGAGTTGGGGCAAGTGCTGGGCCCGCCAACCTACCCTGCGAGGCAGCCCCTCCTAAGGGAAACTGAGGCTCAGGGAGCCTTGTCCTGCTTCCTGCAGCCAGAGCTGACTCAGGCTAGCTCAGCCCAAGGTGCCTGGCTATGGTCTTGACAGCTGAGCTGGAATGAATGAATGAATAAATGACACACACAAGCCGAAGAAAGAACAAGGCAATCAGCCTCAGAGCCCCACGGAGGTCGTCTTGGGGGGTCTCATGACCAGGTTAAAGGAGAGAGGTGGAGAGGGGGAGACAAGTGCCCGGGAAATCCTGGGCCGCCTGGGAAGGGGCAGGGAGGACGCCCACCAGCCTCCCTCTGGTTGGAGGACTCAGCTGCTGCAAGTTTCCAGGTTTCTTAAATCTCGTCTGTGGTGATTAAACACACACAAGAGGCCAGCTTCTCCTTGAGATTAAGCCTTTTGAAAGGCTTTAAGAATTTATCAGGGGCAGGGGGTGGAGGGAAGCCCGAAGCTGTCACAACTAAATTTTGATGTGTGATTTACATATATATAGAGGGAGAGAAAGAGAGGACTCAAGGGTCAAAGGTTGGGGAAAGAGGAGGGGTGGGGCCGGCACCAGAGGAGCCCCCTTTGGATTCCCCCCCACACAATGGAGAATCTTTTAATGTCTTTTTACAACATAAATTATTTCCTCCCTGTCCTGCTCATTTCAGAAAGTCAGACCTAAGGAAACCAGGAGCCCAGGGCTTCCAGGAGGCGAGACATCACACAGGAACAGCACGCCAGGAAAACGTGATGTAAAGATCACGTATCAGCACAGGCACACCTCAGGGATGCTCTGGGTTTGGCTCAAGCAAACATAAAGCAAGTATCATGATAAAGTGATACACACAAATTTTTTGGTTTCTCGGTGCAAAGTTATGTTTATACTAGAAGCGACTTAGCAGCAGCAGCAGCAGCAATAGCCTATTAAGTCTAAAAAGAATGTCTAAAAAGAATGTACAGGAAAGTGAAGTCACTCAGTCGTGTCCAACTCTTCGCAATCCTATGGACTATAGCCTACCAGGCTTCTCAGTCCATGGGATTTTCCAGGCAAGAGTGCTGGAGTGAGTTGCCATTTCCTTCTCCAGGGGATCTTCCCTACCAGGGATCGAACCCAGATCTCCCACATTGTACGCAGACGCTTTACCCTCTGAGCCACCAGGGAAGCCCCAAAAGAATGTACATACCTCAGATAAAAAATATTTTATTGCTAAAAAATGGTAAGTGTCATCTTAGCCTTCAGCAAATCTCTTTTTTTTCCCTTCCCCCCCGACTGGAGAAGGGTCTAGTCTCCATGCTGATGGCTGCTGATTGATCAGGGTACTGGTTGCTGAAGGCTGGGCTGGTTGTGGCAATTTCTTAAAATATGAGAACAATGACGTTTGCCAAACCAATGGATTCTTCATTCACAAACAACTGCTCTACAGCAGTAATGCTCGCTGATAGTATCTTACACATGGGAGAACTTCCTTCAAAATTGGAGTTAGGCAACTCAAATCTTGATGCTGCTTTTTCAGCTAAGTATCTCTTATTCTAAATTCTCTGCTCTCATGTCAACAATCTTCACAGCATCTTCACCAGGAGCAGATTCTATCTCAAGAAACCACCTTCCTTCTAGTTCACAAGAAACAACTCCTCATCTGTTAGAGTTTTATCCAGAAATGCAGCAATTCAGCCACATCTTCAGCCCAACTTCTTTTTTTTTTTTTAAATCAATTTGTTGTTGTCCAGTCATTAAGTCACTAGAGATTTCTTCAAGAAAATCAGAAATACCAAGAGAACATTTCATGCAAAGATGGGCACAATAAAGGACAGAAACGGTATGGACCTAACAGAAACAGAAGATATTAAGAAGAGGTGGCAAGAATACACAGAAGAACTATGCAAAAAAGATCTTAATGACCTGGATAACACGATGGTGCACTCACTCACCTAGAGCCAGACATCCCGGAGTGCAAAGTCAAGTGGGCCTTAGGAAGCATCACTATGAACAAAGCTAATGGAGGTGATGGAATTCCAGCTGAGCTATTTCAAACCCTAAAACATGATGCTGTGAAAGTTCTGCACTCAATATGCCAGAAAATTTGGAAACTTCAGCAGTGGCCATAGGACTGGAAAAGGTCAGTTTTCATTTCAATCCCAAAGAAGGGCAATGTGAAAGAATGTTTAAACTACCACACAATTGCACTCATTTCACATTCCAGCAAGGTAATGCCTAAAATTCTCTAAGCTAGGTTTTAACAGTACGTGAACCAAGAACTTCCAGATGTATAAGTTGGATTTAGAAAAGGCATGGCAACCAGAGATCACATTGCCAATATCTGTTGGATCACAGAAAGAGCAAGAGAATTCCAGAAAAACATCTACTTCTGCTTCACTGACTATGCTAAAACCTTTGACTGTCATGACTGAGCAACTGAACAAGTCACCAAGTCATGTCTGACTCCTTGCAACCTCATGGACTGCAGCATGGCAGGCTCCCTTATCCTTTGCTATCTCTTGGAGTTTGTTCAAACTCATGTCCATTGATTCAGTGACGCCATCTAGCCATCTCATCTTCTATCACCCCTTTCTTCTCCTGCCCTCAGTCATTCCCAGCATCAGGGTATTTTCCAATGAGTCAGCTCTTTGAATCAACGGCCAAAGTATTGAAGCTGAAGCTTCAGTGAATATTCAGGGTTGATTTCCTTTAGGATTGACTGGTTTGATCTCCCTGCAATCCAAGAGACTCTTAAGAGTCTTCTTCAGAAAAGTTGGAAAGTATCGGTTCTTTGCGTTCAGCCTTCTTTACGGTTCAACCCTTACATCTGTACATGACTACTGGAAACATCATAGCTTTAATTATATGGACCTTTGTTGGCAAAGTGGTGTCTCTGCTTTTTAATATGCTGTCTAGGTTTGTCATAGCTTTTCTTCCAAGGAGCAAGTGTATTTAATTTTGTAGCTACATTAATTAATTACTATTTTTGGCTGTACTGGGTCTTTATTGCTGCAGTCAGGCTCTCTCTACTTGTGGCGAGCAGCAGCTGCTCTGGTGTGGTGTCGGGGCTTCTCACTGAAGTACAGGCCCCACTTCTAATTCTAATAGCTCTCTTGCTATTTCCACCACATCCGTAGTTGCTTCCTCCACTGAAGTCTGGAACTTCTCAAAGTCACCCATGAGCATTGGAATCAACTTCTTCCAAACTCCTGTTGTTGTTTAGTCACTAAGTTGTGTCTGACTCTCTTGTGACCCCCATGGAATGTAGCCCCCAGGCTCCTCTGTCCATAGGATTTCCCAGGCAAGTATACTGGAATAGGTTGCCACTTCCTCCTCTAGGAGATCTTCCCGACCCAGGGATTGAACCAGAGTCTCCTGAGTCTCCTGTATTGGTAGGCAGATTCTTTACCACTGTGCCACTTGGGAAGCCCCTCCAAACTCCTGCGAACGTTGGTATTTTGTTGATATTCCCATGAATCATGAATGTTCTTAATGGCATCTAGAATGGTGAATTCTTTCCAGAAGTTTTCAATTGACTTTGCCCAGAAACAAAAGAGGAATCACCACCTATGGTAGCTATAGCTTTATACAATGGATTTCTTAAATAATATGACTTGAATGTTGAAATTCCTTCCTGGTCCATGGATGCAGAATGGATGCTGTGTTTGCAATGTGAAAACAACACAAATCTCGTAGTCTGTCTCCATCAGAGCATGACCAGGTGTGTGGTCAATGAGCACTGACATTTTGAAAGGAATCTTTTTCTGAGCAGAAGGTGTCAACAATGGGCCTAAAATCTTATAGGAAGCCATGTGGTAAACAGATGTGCTGTCATTCAGGCTTTTTTATTCCATTTCCAAAGCACATGCACAGTGCATTTAGCTTAATTCTTAAGGGCCCCTTTGCTTGTGTGGGGGACTCCCAGGTGGCTCAGTGGTAAAGAATCCACCTGCCAATTCAAGAGACATGAGTTTGACCCTGGGTCAGAAAGATCCCCTGGAGGAAGAAATGGCAACCCACTCCAGTATTCTTGCCTGGGAAATTCCATGGACAGAGGAGCCTGGTTGGCTGCAGTCCATGGGGTCAGAAAGAACTGGACACGACTGAGCACACACACACTTGTGTGGCCCCATCATGCTCTGAGCTGGATCTTCTGGAAAACTTGCTACAGCTTCTCCATCAACACTTGATGCTTCACTTTGTACTTTACGCTGTAAAAATGGCTTCTTTCCTTAAACTTCATGAACCCTGTGGCTTCAGACTTTTCTTCTTGCAGCTTCCTCCCCTCTCTCAGGCTTCACAGAACTCAAGAGTCAGGGCCTTGCTCTGCTTGAGGCTTTGCCTTAAGGGAATACTGTAGCTGGTTTGATCTTCTACGGAGGCCACTAAAACCTTCTCTGTATCAGTGATAAGGCTGCTTGTCTCTCTTACCATTTCTGCATTCACAGCAGCAGAATTTTTAATTTCCTTCAGGGCTTTTCTTGGTATTCATGACTTGGCTAATTGTTTGGTGCAAGGGACACAGCTTTCAGTCTGTCTTGGTTTTTGACCTGCCTTCTTCCCTAAGCTTAACCACTTCTAGCTTTTGATTGAAACTGAGAGACGTGCGACTCTTCCTTTTACCTGAACACTTTAGAGGCCACTTCAGGGATTGTTTTGTCCTGGTTTGGGTTTTTGGGGGCCGTGCCACACAGCTTGCAGGATCTTAAATCCCTGACCAGGGATGGAGCTGGGGCCAACAACAGTGGAAGTGTGGCATCTTAACCACTGGACCATGAGGGAAGTCCCCCCATTGCAGGGTTATTAATTGGCCTGATTTCAATATTGTTGTATCAGGGAACAGGAAGGCCCAAGGAGAGGGAGGAAGATGGGGGGGTGGCCAATCAGTGGCGCAGGCAGAACACAGCACGTTGACAGGTGAAGTTCACCATCTTACACGGGTGTGGTTCGTGGCCCCGAAACGACGACACAGATCACAGATCACCACAACTAACGCAGAATAATGAAGCTTGAAATGCTGAATTACCAAAACATGACACACAGACATACTCGGCCACAGGCGCTAACCCTCATGATGGCGACCCTAGGGGGTTGTCCACAGAGAGTGTGTGGCCTGCAGATCTACAGGCAGAGCCTTGGGAGCAAACCACATACCTCAGGGGACCAGGCAGGGGCCGGGAGGAAAGGGTGGCTCAGGGCCTTGGGGGTGGGGACAGGAGCACGCAGGGTGAAAAAGCAAGGCGCCAGCACAAAAGCTGCAGCCTCGGTGCCACAGATGGATGGTCCCACAGTGGGTCTGTTTTTCCAGGTGGCAGATTTTGAAATAATTTTAGCAAGAGAGTCTCTATCACTGCAAAATAAAATAAAACCAAGGAAAAGCCTAGAGTGAAGGGTCAGGCCAAGGGGCTGAGACCAGTTCCTCCTTTGCCCCAGGGTCAGGATCACAGGAAGGGAGGGTGGCGGGGGGAGACCCTGGAGAGAAAGACCCTGGAGTAGCTGCATGTTTTGCAGGGACAAGAAATAACACAGGCTTTTAACCAGCTGGTTCAGAGCAGGTGCACACAGCTTGCTGCCACCAGGGTGCGGAATCTGAGTGTTCTCTTTTCCTTTTTCCAGACTTACTTATTTTTGGCTGTGCTGGGTCTTGGTTGCTGCGCTCAGGCTTCCTCTAGTTGTGGAAGCAGGACCTACGCTCTAGTTGTGGGCTTCTCATTGCAGTGGCCTCTCTTGTTGCAGTGCACAGGCTCTAAAGCGTGTGGGCCTCACCAGCTGCAGTGCATGGGCTTAGCTGCTCTGCGGCACATGGGACCTTCCTGGACCAGGGATCGACCCCATGTCACCTGCATTGGCAGGTAGACCCAACCATTGGGCCACCAGGGGAGCCCTGCAACCCAGGGAGTGTTGCATTTTCCCTCAGAAAAAAAATCCTCGTCTCACTTTCATTGCTTTAAAAATGCATTTCAAGGTTTCTCTGCTCCTTGCAAATCATTTGATTTAGCTGGATGTGGACAAATGATTTTAGCTTAACTGGAACAGCAAGTAGGTCATAACCGGGATTCAGGGCTGTTGAACCAACACCTCACAGGCTCACAAAACACAGGACTAAGGGGTGGCCAGAGACCCCTGTGTGGCCCCAGCCCCACCCTGGCCTCCCCAGGGGTTCTGCCGGCAGGTTCTCCCAGTTCTTCTGAGGGGCCACGCTCCCCACCCCTCAAGAACCTTGCCAGTCCCCTTCCATGGCCAGGTCAGTGAGTCCTCAACTCAGGTGTTACCCCTCCTTCCTGGGCCCCCAGCACCAGCCCTTCCCCATCTGGTGTTTCCATCTTGGTGCCACTTACAGTCACTACAACCTGCAACTTTATCTGTTTCTGCACATGTGCTCATTAACCAGGTGAGACTAGGAGCACATCCTCTATGTCACGGTTCTCTCAGTATCTGCCTGGCCTGGAATCTGGGGCCACACCGCTCAGATGTGGGAAAGGAGAAGAGAAAGGAAGGAAGAAGGAGGGAGGAGGGACAGGAGGGAAAGGAGGGAGGGAGGAGGGCGGGAGGAGGAACAGGAGGGAAAGGAAGGAAGGAAGGAGGAGGGACAGGAAGGAGGGACAGGAGGGATGGAGGAGGGACAGGAGGGAGGAAGGAGGGACAAGAGGGAGGGAGGAGGGAGAGGAAGGAAAGGAGGGAGGGAGGAGGGAGAGGAGGGAAAGGAGGGAGGGAGGAGGGAGAGGAGGGAGGAGGGAGGGAGAAGGGAGAGGAGGGAAAGGAGGGAGAGGAGGGAGAGGAGGGAGGGAGGAGGGAGAGGAGGGAGCAGGGAGAGGTGGGAGGAGGGAGAGGAGGGAGGAGGGAGGAAAACTCAGGCTCATATCAGCAAGACACCTGCTCTGGCTCCATGCACTGTAATTCCACATAGATCTCCTAATTCATTCTTGCAACTCCTGGGGACGGGGTGTCCCTGCTGTTCTGTGTGGGAAGGAGGGTGTGGGGGTGCAGAAGGGGAAGAGTCTTTGGTCCCAGAACAGATCCCTCACCCCTCCAGAGGCGGCGCGAGCTAGTCCAAGGCAGCAGGAACCTTATTATTAGATGAATCTGTGAGTCCAGGCATCAGGAAATCCAAAGTTTAAACCTGACCCTGCAGCTTCAAGGACAGATATGAGGGGTTGTTTGGAAGCAGAATCACAAGCCACCCACTGCCCCCACCCAGCCCATCCTCTGAGAGAACCCCAGATGGCAGTCAGCTCCTTAGACCAGTGCTGGCCCCATGATGGAGGCTTCAGGCAGGGGCGCAGCACCCATGGGAACAGAGTGCACTCCACATTCATGTTTCCCAGGATGTTTAAGTAAAGCATCTCCTGAGCTTAGAGAAATGGCCTGAAGACCTGGGTCTCGCAGGCTGCATTCCAGGGAGAAGCTTCCAGGGCTCCTGGGCTCAACCTGGCTGCGGCAGCACTGCCTTCTCACCAGGGCCCCCAGGCATGGAGGCAGAGAGCAGGGGCCCACCACCCCTCCCTCATCCTCATCAGCTGAGTTGTTTCTGATTCCTCCCTGGTCCCCAAGAGAGGCCCCCAGGACCCAGTACAACCACTCCTCCTGGAAGGCCACGTGGTGTTTCACACAGGCTGCAGGTGTATCCCCACCATCCTGAAAAGTGAAATCTGATTCCTCCCAGCTCCTGCGGGTGGGGGTGGGGGTTGGTGCCAAGTCCACCAGCTCCTGGGGGGCTGCAGCCTGTGCCAGCCCTGCATCCCCGGCAGCATCCACCTGACAACTCCACCCCCCAACACCAGGCAGCAGGAATAGCACAGGGTGCTGGATGGGTCCATCCAGGGCCAGGGGCCAAGGCTGCTCAGGGTGCCAGGCTCCTTCCACACCAAAGGGTCAAGGGGTGGGACCAGGACCAGGCAGCACTCTGGACCTCTGTCAAAGTGCTAGAGACCTGCTCTCCTCCACGAACAATGGAGGGCCAGAGGGCAAAGCCTAGACAGAGTCAGCCTGCCCTGCTCCCCCTCTCAACCCCTGGTGGATCCACAGCATCTTGCTGACCCTCCGCTGCTCCCCGGCTGGGCCCTGAGCCCCCCTTTCCCCACATGCGTAGAGCAGGCAAAGCTCGGAGCCAGCTTGCTGCCCGTCAGGGCCACGGGGACCTGATCAGTGGTGACATCAAAGGATGCCCTCAGTGACAGGCTAGCAGGACCTGCCTCTGTCGTGACAACTGACACAAACCAGTTACTTGTGGACATCAGTTGATCAGTCTTCCTGACAGTCCTCTTCCCTAAACACTGCAAAAGACAACACAAGGGAGAGTCATAGCTTCCCTGCACTGCCAGCAGTAGAGTCCTCTGTGCAAGGATTCCCGTTCCTGGTTGTGTGAGTGTGTGTGTATATGTGTGTGGTGTGTCTATGTGGTGCCTGTGATTCTGTCTGTGTGTGTCTGTGTGCGTGTGTCTCTGTGTAATGTGCATATATGTGTGTGTCTGCGTGTCTGTGAATGTGTGTGTGGTATGTGTTGTGTGTCTCTGTGTGTATGTATGTATGTGTATGTAGTGTGTGGGTGTGTGTATGTGTGCATGTGGTGTGTATGTATGTATGTGTGTGGGGGGTGTGTGTGTGTGTATGTATGTGTCTGTGTGTGGTATGTGTGGGTGGTGTGTGTCTGTGTGTGTGCATGCGTGTGCTGCTAACACCTGAGCTGAGGACACAGCAGAGACTGAGGCCAGAGTGGACCTCCGGCTCTGTAAGAGGAGAAGCCAGGAGTCAGAAGTAGACCTGGGGTCTTGCTGCCTCCATGTTTTCTGACTCCCAACTTGCAGCCCAGGACCATTTCTAATTCCCATGGAAACACCGTGGGAGCAGCACGGAAGCCACTTCCCCCAGAATTGTCACCCACTACTCAGAAATACATCAACAACTCTAACACTAGTGCCGCTTTTGAGCACCCACTGAAGACAAGCTTCACCAATACAAAGATTAGCATGGCCCCTGTGCAAGAATGACATGCAAATTCTTGAAGCATTCCATATTTTTTTACCACTGTCACCATGACTGTCAAGACACTAGTCCTGCTGATGGGCAAAGAAGGTGTCCACGGCGGTTGATCACTAAGAAATGTTATAAGATGACCTCTCACCTGCGGCATTCCGAGTACCGACCTCGTCTAGCCCTCCCCTCACCACTCCCCAGTGCTTTTGCACCCCTCTTCTCCCCCCACACACACCATTTTTATTTTGGGGGCCATTACCCCACATCCCTTATTGCTGCCAAAACCACATGGGCTGGGGGCACGCGCTGGATGGACAGACACCTCTGCCCCCAACCCATACCCCTTCTGTGTGTGGCTGGAAAACATTTTTGCTTTTCTGAATAAAAAAGGTTCTAGTGCAAAAAAAAAAAAAAAAAGACAAGCTTCACAAAATCCATGTGACTCCATTCCCTGTGTCCACATCTGCCTTCTGAGGAGGCCCCGAGGAGACCCAAGACCAGAGGGGGAAGTAGGGGCTGCTGGACACCGAGACCCGAGCTCTGACCCCTCGGCGGTCAGCCTGAGTGTCCTGGACACACGGAAACTCCTGCCCCATGAGAGGGACGAAGCCGCACGGTCACAGAAAGAAAGGAACAGCTCCTTCCTGGCCACCATCAACCGTACTGAGGGGCTCATGGGAGACCGCAAGAACAGCAGCAAGCCCAGGGGAAACTGGGCAGAGCTTGTTACAGACAAGAGACTGAAAGAGACCAAAACCGAGCTTTAAGAAAAATGACTGGGGAACAAGAAATTAATACAATGCCATAAACAGCCAATATGGGAGGTGGGAGGTGGGCTGCGGAGGGGTGGCTGGGGGAGGGCCGCAGCAGGAGCCTCAGAAAAGACCTGATTGCCCCTTGGTGCCCACTGTCCATGCTGTGGGCTAGCACATCACACACAGGAACAGGGCCACATGGGGAGACCACAGGGAGGCCACAGGCCCTGGGACAGCTCAGGCTGGAACCAGGTTTCTTACATTTCTCGCCAAAGATGGTATCTAGGGACAGAAGGGGGGCTGCCCCTCAGGGGTGGAGAGGTGATGGCAAAGGAGAACCCCGAAACTGTGCATCAAAATGGAAGGCCATGTGGGCTCACTGGAAGGTGGCTGCTCCAATGTGACAAACCAGGAAGTCACTGGGAAGTCTCTGATGTGACAAACTGGGAAATCACCCACAACAGGTACGACAAGAGGGTGTCTGGCAGGAGACTTGGCCCCCAGGTCATTCTAGATAAGGGACGTGGACTGGACACCTAGCACTGAGGCCCCTACCTGTGCCCACATGCAAGCAGGTGTGTCCACACCTGTGACTAGCTGGCGCATCCCCCTCCAAGGCCATCCAAGTGTGGGCAGGTGCCGGAATGGAGGGGACCAAGTGCTGCAGGCCCTCTGTCCACACCATCCACGTCCAGCGTGTCCACACCTGTCTACACAGCACCCACGCCCGATCATGTCACGTCCACATGGTGTCTGCACCCGCCCACACCTGTCTAAACCCAGGAGGAAGCACTTTTCAAAATAACAGCAGCTGTCAGCTCAGCCCATGGGCTGCCCGCCTCCTCTCCACTGGGCAGGGATTGTAGAGGCTCTGGCTTCAGCCTCCCTCCTGGTGGGAGACCCTCGCAGACGCTGCAACATCTCTGTGCATCTGCTTCCAAGACCCACCACAAGGCATCCTGGTACACTGGGGCTGTGTCTACACGTGGGCCGCAGGGCAGCACCTGGAGAGTGGTAGGGCCTTCCCCTACCGTGGGGGCCAGTGTGTCAGAGGCCTGGAAGGTTTAAGATGGTGGAGCTGAGTTTAAAGTCTTGGCCGGGACTGAACTCAGAGCCACCCCCAAACTCTTCCCCATGTCTGGGCCTCTCTTCTTTCTGAGCACAAGGCCAAGACCCCCACCCCATGCCCCACCCCCCTGCCATCTGCTCACCTGGAAAACCACGCCTCCAGCTTTCTCAGATAAACCATCCTCTACTGCTTAAAAATAATTAACTTTAAAAGCTCCCTTTGTACAAAAACAGATCAGCTAAAATCCATGAATAATTTATGCTTGTTCTGTTCACTCCCAAGAATGTCGCTGCGGAGCTCAGCGAAGCCTCTGTTCTAAATGGACCCAAAGCCTCAGATCCACAGGTCGCTGGTGCGTCTCCACGGCCCCAAAGCAGAGAAAGCGAAGGTGGTCTGCGTTCACCAGCAGGTGTTCCCAGGGGGGCCAGAGTGGAAGGAGGCGCCCGCTCTGGGCTCTGCTTCCCTGGGCTGTCCCAAGGTGGGACTCCGCCGCCTGCCCTCCTCCCAGCTGACCGGTCCACCGGGTGCAGGGCTTCCTTCCTCAACACCAGGTATTCCCATCACCCCATAGACGGCTCAGAGGCCCAGACCCATTCCATCTCGTGCTGTTATCCCACAGGGTCGCTTCACATAGCAAAACCTGCTGGGGGTTGGGGGGGGCGTTGCTGATGTGACCAAGCATCTGGGGGTTCTGGACAGACAGGGAAGCCGCCACTGGGCAGACCCCACAGGAGCACGAGGAAGGATGTTCTCGTGGGGACAAGCTGACTGACTCACGGGCCCCCAAGTACCTTCTGACTCAAGAGTCCCTCCTCCACATGAGCCCTTCTCCTTCGTAATGAATTTTTATGCTATAAAAATAGGTGGTAAGAGACATGGAAAATATCAGAAGAACGAAAAGAGAAGGAAAACTGCTCCATCTTCACACTGATATCATAGACGCCCGTCTGTTCTCCACCTGAAGTCAGTTCCTTGGACAACCTTGCTCTGATGTGCCAACCAGCAGGTTCAAGTAGAGAAGGCTGAGCCCGACATGCACAGCAGTGGGTCAGTCGTTATACACCAACCAGGACAATCAACAAACACAACAGGCACACAATCCCATTCTAAAATGGGCAAAGGACCTGAACAGATGTTTCTCCAAAGAAGACAGACTGGCAGCCGATGAACACGAGGAAAGATGCTCAACATTACTGACCACTAGGGAAATGCCAACCAAAATCACCATGAGACACCACCTCACACCCAATAGGGTGGCTCCCAGAAAACAAGACCAGAAACCAACAGCTGGTGAGAAAGTGAAGAAACTGGAAGCCTGTGCACTGTTGGTAGGAAGGTAAATTAGTGTGGCTCCTCGGAAAACAGTCTGGTGGTTCCTCAAAGAATTAAAAATGGAATTATCCTATGATCCAGCAATTCCAGTTGTGTGTATATTCCCAAAAGAACTGAAAGCAGGGACCTGAAAAGGTATTTGTACACCCATGTTCAGAGCAGAGTTATTCACAACAGCCAAAAGATAGAAGCAAACCAAGTGTCCATCAGTGGATGATGGATAAGTGAAAATGTGGTCCATCCGCACGATGGACAATGATTCAGCCACAGAAAGGAGAGCCTGACACCCACTGCAACATGGGTGAACCTCGAGGACATGATGCCAAGTGACACAAGCAGACGTGAAAGGACACAGTGTAAGATCCCACTTCTGTAAGGACCTGGAAGGTGGGCGTCAGAGCGGAGCGGGTGCGGAGTGCTTAATGGGATAGAGTTTCAATTTGGGAAGAGGAAAAAGTTCTGGAGACGGATCATGGTGATGGTTACACAACTATGTGAATACATGTTCACTACTGAACTGCATACCTAAAAATGGCTAAAATGGTAAGTTTTATATTAGGCGTATTTTTTTCTTGATGTTCAGTCACTTAGTCACGTCTGACTCTTTGCGACCCCATGGACTGCAGCGCGCCAGGCTCCCCTGTCCTCGACTATCTCCTGGAGTTTGCTCAAATTCATGTCCGTTCAGTCAGTAATGCCATCCAACCATCTCATCCTCTGTCATCCCCTTCTCCTTCTGCCCTCAGTCTTTCCCAGCATCAGGGTCTTTTCCACTGAGTCAGCTCTTCACATCAGGTGGCCAAAATACTGGAGCTTCAGCTTCAGCATCAGTCCTTCCAATGTATAGTCAGGGTTGATTTCCTTTAGGATTGACTGCTTGATCTCCGTGCAGTCCAAGGGACTCTCCAGAGTCTTCTCCAGCACATTTTGAAAGCATCAATTCTTCAGCACTCAGCCTTCAATGTGGTTCAACTCTCACATCTCTGCATGACTACTAGAAAATCATAGCTTTGGCCATGTGGACCTTTGTCGGCAAAGTGAAGTCCTCTCTGCTTTTTAAAATGCTGTCTAGGTTTGTCACAGCTTTTCTTCCAAGGAGCAAGTGTTTTTTAATTTCATGGCTGCAGTCACCATCCGCAGTGATTTTGGAGCCTAAGAAAATAAAGTCTCTCACTGTTTCTACTTTTTCCCCTTCTGTTTGCCATGAAATGATGGGATGCGATGATCATGGGATCAAGTATGTTTTCACCATAATTTTTCAAAACAACGAAAAACAAAGGTGGGCTGGATTTGGTGCATTGGCCATAGTTCTCTAACTCTTTTTTAAAAAGTGTGTCCATGTACGTTGGCTGGTCTTCAAAAGTGGTCTTTACAAAGTGTATTCAATGATCTGCTTAGATCACAATGTCAAGAAAAACGAGGTTCTTCATATTATACGGAAAACTAAACTAACATGGTGGAAATATCTGGACAGGCTCTCTCTGACACTTCAGCCACGTGAGATATGAAGTGCAAACCACATGCTGGACACAGGAAACAAGGCGCAATCCTTCATTCCTACATGTGCGATGGCCTCCCTGGAGAAGTGTCAGAGGTTTCTTCACAACCATATGAGCTCAGGACTGCCCAGTGACCTGGCCCTCCTGTCCAGGAAGGGGCAGCTGCAGAGTAGGACGTCACAGCCTCGCCACGTCCTCTGGATGGTTTGATGGACCCTGTGGGGACACTGGGGTTGGGGTCTTGGTCAGCGGAGTCCTCTGTGGTCAGTCACACACCATTCACTATAAATCCTCAGGCATTTTTCTTATTCTCAACTGGGAGAGGATGCCAAGGACAGCTGACCACAAGGACTGCAGACCTGCCAGGCTGTGAACTTGTGGGGATCCCAGGATTCAACTTCTGCAGGTCCCATTCTGGCCGAATTGCATCCTCCCAAATCCAAATGCTAAGTCCTGACCCCTGGTACCTCACACCGTGCCCTTATTTGGAAATAGGGTCACTGCAGATGTCTGAAGTTAGAATGAGGTCACAGGGTGGCCCCTGATCTGAATGACTGGTGGCTTTATAAATGATTCTAAATGATTAAAATACATTGATGTTCCTGGCCAGAGTGATTGCTGGTCTGGGATTCTGCGCCAAGGCAATGATGAGTCGACCAGAGGGGCTGACACAGCACAGGCCAGGGGACCCTGCCACCCCCAGGGCCACTAGCAGCTGCTACCCGCCTGCAGCCAAGCTGAAGATGGAGAGAAATTTTAACTAATGTGATGCTTCCACAGCACCTTAACATTAATAAGCACGTGAGACTAGATTAGAATTTAAAAGGATCCACTCACTGGGTAGCTCCAGAAAGGGCAATTAAAATTTTTCCTTTCTGTTTTATTGCCTGTTTCAAATTTTATGCGGTCAACATGTGCTTGTGGTTTCAACCAGAAATGCTGTCTAAATACAAACTGGAAAGTCCTGTCTGTCTGATGTGGCCTTTGTGTCCACTCCTGGTCACCACTGCTCCCCGCAAGATGGCGAGTGAAGATGCTGTGGTGGCGGAAGCTTCAGGGAATGGCACACGTGATCCAGCCCTGGCTGGCTTGAGGCCCTGGCAGGCTGACCCACATAGCAGGGCTGCCAGTCCTTGGGGCAGCAGGCAGCATTTGCAGCCCACTGCTGACCAGTCCTGGAGTTGGGGGACCTTTGGTGTAAGGAGGGGACACCTTCACAGAACCCCATCTGATAAATGCCCAGGGAGACTGCACTTGAGATCAAAGCAGGC
>SJXQ01009956.1:227262-252401 GCA_006408695.1 Aepyceros melampus
CGAGTAGAAAAGTCCAGATAATCCATGTGGATACCCCCTCCCCTTACGGTGAGCTGTGCTGGCAACCTTCCTCAGAAAACAGGGTGAGAAGGGGAAAGAGAGACTCTTCAAGGGGACCCCTGGCAGAGACACCTCAGCCAGGTGTGCAAGGCCACGTCACTCGGTGACGTGCGCACAGGTGGGAGAGCAGGTGCCCTGGTGCATGTGATAAGCCGGGTGGTGGTGGTGCTGTGGTTCCTCTGGAGGCCCTGCCCCAGTCTAAGCATGAGAAACACATCAGACAAAGCCCAGCAGAGGGGCACCTGACGGACACCCGGCCAGACCTCCTTCACAGGCCAAGGTCACCGAAACAAGGGGGGTCTGGGGCTTGTCGCAGCCTGAGAAGCCGGAGTACATGTGACGACTGACGTCATGTGGGGTCCTGGGTGGGAAATGAGGAAGCTAGGTGAGGCGGGACGGGAGCCCACGGAAACGTGCCAACAAGGGGTCATTAGCCATGACTGTCCACACACTGGTGGTGCTGTGTCCCGACCCTCCCTAAACCCAAGCCTGCTCTGAAACATAGTGTCTATCAACCCACACAGAGCTGGGCCAGGAAGAGCCACCATGTGTCAGCTCTGCCGTCCCCAGCCACCGGAGCTCCCCTGCTTACCCTCACCTCTCTGGCAGCACCAGTCCTTGTCCCATGGACACTTGGGCCCTAGGATGCACTGATTCCCAACATCCACACCCACCCACGTTCACCCATCAAGGCCTGGCCAGCCAAGGTTCTTCTGCACAGTTTTAACCATCTATTAATAGAAGGTGTCCAGGCAAACAGCAGTAGGAACACAGTCATTTACTGTGTTCCCTCCAAGACCACAGTCAAAGGAAAAGAAACACCAATAAACCCATCACAGCAAAGAGGAGGGGGGTGACGACACCACGTGGAATCCCGGAAGGCAGCCACCCAACTGTGGTCACAGGAGACAGGACAGGAAGGAGCCCCTGAGGCCATGACTCAGAGACTCCTAGACTCTAAGAGACCCCATCCTCACCTGGGCAGCAGATGGAATGAGGGCCTGACCCAGGGGGATGGTGGCAGCCTGGTCACACAGTATGAGACCCCAGCCTCCTGGGAGCAGCCCAGTGGGGATACCAAACTGGCTGTCCCTATGGGCTGGTGACTGTGGGTCACAGGGGCCAATGGAAATCTCCCGGCAAAATAAGCTGAGAAAAAGAACCTGGGTGGACATGGAACCATGGGAAGGGATGAAGAACATGTTTAGAATGAAGACACCAGCTCCTCTTTCACCCACCCCCCTCTGCTCAGATGGCTATGGGTGCCAGTGCGTCATTCACGAACTAGGTCCTCGAAGTAGCGGGGATTTGAGCCCACAATCACACTCCATTTAAGAGGGTCTGAGTGGGAGCCAGACTCTCAGTGAGAGCCTGGACTTGGACCCAGCCTGCAGAAGATGAATTCCAGCTCTGCCAGGCACAGTTGTGTGATTTGGGAAAATGATCTGACCTGTCTGTGCCTGGGTTCTCTCCACAGACAACAGCAGCAGGCGCCCAGAGAGGATTGTGAGGACTAAAGCGTTCATGTGTGTGAAGCCTTAAAGCCATCAAAGTGCTCAGTGACTCACTGTATACGACGGCACCTCTCGCCACAATTAATAACCTCAAAGAAACACTATGATCGTCCAGCTCTGAAACAAGGGCAGAACAGTCTATTCCAGGAATGAACCTTCAGAGAACAAAACAGAACTCTTAAAAAATAAGGACAACACACTTAATAGATGGTTTGGATGAGAAAAATTAAAGGTATCACCTAGAAAATAAAACAGAAGTGGAAAACAGAAAATCAGAGAACCAGTCCAAGAGTTCCAACAAATCACTGGTGGGCATTCTAGAAAAGGGTACCAGAGGGGAGTGAACCATCAAAGGAATAACTGGTGTCCCTCCAGGAATGCCTGGAGCATCTATGCTGAAAGTTCCAGCACTGGAAACAACACCTCTCATCAAGTCACGTTGTCAAGAAACTTGAGGATATAGGAGACAAAGATCCTAGAAACCTTCAGCAGAAAAAAAATCCCACAACAATCAAACTGGCCTCTGACTTCATGATCAGACCAGAAACCAGTGGGCATGGTCAGTCCCTTCAACGTGCCAATGGGGGCGATTCTAACACAGGCTTCCATACCCAGCTAAACTATCACCGAATGTTCCACTCAGGTAAATGCACATCCACTCCAGGTCTCAAAAGACTCACTCTCCTTTCCCTCCAGGCCCCTTTCTCAGAACATATCTGGGGAACATCTTAACCAGAGATCAGGCCAAGAAAGCGGACAGGGGCTTCCCAAATCACAGGATGGAGGATGGACCAGGGATGGAAGAGGCAGACAGAGTAAAGCAGTGGGAGATCCATGGGATGAAAGCAAAGAGAGGTCCTGGGTATGCTGTGTGGGGCCTGGGCGTGCCCAGGAGTGCTGCCCATGTACTGAGATTATGGGAATATTTCAGGCAGGACTTCCAGAAAATTCTAAGGAAGAAAACAAGTATCAACAGCAAGAAAAACTACAAGCTGTGCATGACAGGAAATATGACACTGGTGGCTCTTAAACATTTACTTGTACGTTAAGTTGTTGTTGAGTCACTAAATTATGTCTACTTCTCTTGCAATGCCGTGGACTGCAGCCTGCCAGGCTCCTCTGTCGCTGGGATTTCCCAGGCAAGAATAGTGGAGTGGGTTTCCAAACCCATCTGCAGGTGATCTTCCTGACCCAGGGACTGAACCTGTATCTCCCGCATAGGCAGGCAAGTTCTTTACCATGAATAATCTACGTGAATGTTTATGTCATCCACAAGACATAAACAGTCAGTGACTAAACAGCCCCACTGGGGGCAGAGGGAAGGAGTGCTGCACTGCCATGTCCAGAGACGTAACAGAACAAGTAACACCTCTGACAGAAATGCAAGATTCAGAAACGCAGAAACATGTGCCAAGGGTGGGGGAGAGGAAGCAATACCAGTTCTCTCTCTTTAAGCCACATGGACTATTCAGCACCTTAAAATAGAAATACAAAAACTCAAATTTAAATTCAAGATGTGAAAACAATATATCATGCAAACTGCACACATGAGCACGTCCCGACCAGGACGAGATGTCCACCCTGTTTGACATGACCTCGTTCCAACCTCCTGACAATCCCATGTCAAAGAAAAAGAAACCAAGGCACAGGGCAGGAGGGCCATGGGGCAGGTGACCAGGGCAGCCCTGGGGTGCTGACCCCAGTTCCCCTCAGGGTGCCCACACACAGAGATACTCCTTGCTGCTGCAAATCAACTCTTCAACCTCCCGCAGAAAGCACATGAAAGAGAGCAACCTTTAAAAAGACCAGACACATAACTACCAAATTAAACAGTAAAACACAAATTAAAGGTCCCCCCAGTCCCAGCATCCCATGCACAATCTCTTATTCACCCCATAAACCATCACAGAGTAAAATTAAGATGAAGCAGCCTCCATGGCCATTAGATCACAGCCTCTCAGATTAATCTCCAAGAAGCTGGTTAGTTGTCAACCTGGATCCTCACCCCTCCTGATCGGGGGCCTCTTGGAGGAAACGGAGACTTGCAGGCTCGTGTTTCGGCAACTGGGGCTGGGGATGAGGGGGTGTGGGACCTGACTGGACCCAGACAGAATGAACAAGGTGGCCTACTCCACATTTTAGGATGATCCTAAAAATAAACCGCCACATCCACATGCATGGCGGGGATTCTGCAGTGCCACCTCCCGAGTGAAAGATAACAGCCATGACTTTGGGACCAAAACAAGTCAAGTGCTGGATGAGTAGCTGGTTCAGGTGGCTGATCTTGGACAAAGCTGTTCCTGCTCCTCACACAGAACAGCCAGCTTTTATGGTCAGAGAGCCTGCCTGGTGCCCCACTCCCACCCCAGCATGAAACATACATCTGACCCTCCTGGAGCTGTGGCCCCAAGGGCTACTTGCCCCCCAGAAGCAGAGTCACAGCAGCATGAGGCATCTACCAAGGTGGGAGGGAGGCAGACCTATTGGCCCCTCACCCCAAACGTGCCATTCCCAGATCTAGGCAAGGAAATACAGAAAGGAACTGATCGCTGTTCTTTGCTGTAGACACAGTGACACGACACCCGGAAGGAGGGTCTGTCCTCCAAGGGCTGGTGTCACCAGGCCCTGGCTCCAACGGCAGGACTCAGGACGGCCCCCTCACCCTGGGCCACCCCACAGAAGCAGGAGACAGGTGCCCCCGGGCCTTAGGACGCTCAGTGGGGCTTGGGGCCTGCGCCAGGCACCTGCCAGCTGGAGCACTGAGAAGGACAGGCCTCACGACGGATGGACTGCCATGGGTCCTGCTTCGTTCTAGGGAATAGACACAGCCCCCAAACTCACTGCACAAATGTGAAAAGGGACAAGACAGGAAGATGGGGATCTTCTGAAGCAGGCTGTCTCTGTGGGGCCCCAGGCCAGCGCCCAGGGAGGGGGCCTGAGGGTGGCATCTGCCCAGGAGGGCTCCTTGCTGCTCCGTGTGACCGAATGAACAGCAGGCAGCCTAGAGGTAAAGTCAGGTAGGTTACAGAGCTCACGCTCCTTACGTAAGTGTCAGCGGCTCTCAACTTTGTGAAGGCAGTCTATCGGTGGCTGACGCAGTGGAGACAGGAGTGGGGAAGCCACACAGATGGGACCAGGACATTGATACAGGTGGGCCCCACTACAACCCCACCTGGCAGTGCCAACGCAGACAGGATGGCTGTGGTTCTGGGGGGCTCACTCCTCCAACCTGTCCCCCATTCAAGGCTTTGACTAAACCCAATCAAGGCGCTGGGCCCTGAGGCTACGTCCTGGGCCCCCAGGCCACGTCCTGGGCCCCCGGGCAGCCTGCCTGCACCAAGGGTCCCACCAGCCCTGCACGGGCAGCGCATGATCACATGAACAGGAACAGGCCGAGACAGCCCGGAGAAACTATGACACAGCTAATTTCCGCTCCGTGGCCACACACATGCGAGCAACTCCTGTTCCATCTCCCTTGCCATGCACCCCAAATTCTATGATTTATCCAAAACAAACGAGTCACCCCCACACCCCGGTTGGCTGCAGAGTGGCCAGTATTTCAAGGGTCCTGCTTCTGGGGGAAGGGCGGCCCTGCCTGAACAGCCTCCCGTCACCCCAGCACTGTCCACATGGGGGGACCTGCTCCCCGCCAGCCTGGTGGGGGGCTGCCTCCTGCTGCTTTTGTTTTTTACAAAAACATCTTGCAAAATGGACGTCAAAAGAGCACCCACATCCCCCTGTCCCCACCAGCGACTCGCAGCCCCAGCATCCGCGTGTACCTCCCACCATGTCAGGACGAAGAAGCAGAGACCCAGCCGCGCTCGCTGCCAACAGCCCAGGGCCGGGTGGAAGAGCCACACTGACACGACCCGCTGTCCACGGGACTGCCGGGGTGGCGGGAGCGCAGCCGCTCTGTGGACAGGGCTCAGGGCGGGGAAACAGGTGCCGGCCACGGCCAGCCTGGGCGGCCCCATCTCGGTAGCTGCCCACACTCGGGCGGCAGCAACGCAGAGCGCAAAGCAGGCAACACACATGCACACTTGCGCCCAGGCCCTCCGCGGAGGAGCCCAGCAGCAGGACTCCCAGGAGCAAGCGAGCAGGGCCCCCAGGCCAGGGTGTTGGATGAAAACGAGGCTGCTCCGGAGCCAACCAGCCGCCAGGCCTCGGGCACACACCGTCCATCTCAGGGGGCACCTTTCCTTCCCCACCCCCGCATCAGCCGCATCCCTCGCTGGGCAGGCTCTCCTGAGGCTTGTTTTTCTAAAACCTGTCACCCCTCAGTGCTGCTCCCCCCGCGGCTCAGCTCGGAGCTGCAGCGGCCACATCCCTGCCCGGGCCAGCGGCACCAGCGCGCCCATGTCTGGAGCATCCGTGCAGCGGGGAGGCTGCATCCGGACACAACTGCTGCCTGCACGCCGCCGGGCGATGCGCGTTACTCACCGGGCTTTCTTCTCCTGCCTCCTCGGCAGATTCTTTATGCTCTACGGAGCGGTGGGCGTGAAAGAAGGCATCCTCCTTCCACGAACGCTGCCCTCTGCTCCCCGTGGGCCCTGACAATGGCGGGGGGTTCACACACCAGGGCAGATGGATATTTAAAGGAAGGCTGGCCGGCCCGACCCCCGCCTCTCACATCCCTGCCTCCTCATGTCTCCAGGCCCGGGTGGTACCCGGCTCCCCGGGGAAGCTGGAGCCGGCAGCTGAGGCACGGACTAAAACATGGCCTGGATGCCGAGGAGCTGACGTCACGGGAGCATAGCGTCTCTGCGTGGAGACGGACCTCAGGAGCCGGGGCAGCAGCTCGGCTTCAGAGCCTCCCAGACACAGCGTCTGTGGGGAACAGACCCAATGGGGCCCCAGCCTGTCGCACACCAGGCTCGCTGGCTGAGTGACAGTGGCCCCCAGATTGTGGGTGACCTCTGACCTATATCTGCAGAGGCCAAGAACGGGTCCAACACAAATGCTCACAGGTCCTGAGCTCCTGGGTGCCATGGCTGGGAGGAGGGGAAGAGGGAAGGCCTGGTTCTGGTCAGTGAGGTGAACGGGACCAGGGTCGGGAGGTGTCTGGGTGCTGCTGCTGCTGCTCTGAGGGGTGGGGGTAGGGAGAGCAGGAAGGGCAGAGATCAGGGAACCAAGGTCCCAGAGAGATGAGTATCGGGGTGACCAGCCTGGAATCACACCCACTCCAGCCTAAGGCAAGAGGTGGGCCCCAGCAGGTGGCCTTTGTTGTGCTGGCTTAGGCCAGAGCAGACTTCCAGGCGACAGTCACTCTGGGCTGCCCCACGTGACATCTGGTCCTTGCCAGCTTCTCCTTCCAATTCCAAAATCACGAGGGGACTCAGCCAACCTCCCTGGACCCCCTGACCCTGCCTAGACCCCCAACTGCCTGCACTGACCTGTGCAGCCAGGCTCCACGCTGGGGGCCCAAGAGGTCTGGGAAGCTTCTCCCAGCAACTTCCAGGCGACACCAGGGCTGGGAAGGGGAGAGACCCTTCTGCAATGGGTTCTAGGCAGGTGGCCAGCTCAGGAATCTACACTTATCTGTGTTCCCAGCACAGAATCTGGCCAAAGCTCTGGGTTTGAACACAGCTCCTTCCCTCACTCTGGCCTAAAGTCACCTGGGAGAGTTGAGTCGTCAGGTGATGGCGTCTGAAACTCACATGACTTCAGAAGCACCAATGGAATAGAAGGTCCCCAGAAGACACAAGAAACTGTCTATTGATGATACCTAGTGGGGGCACAGCCCTGTTCCCCATTCACCCCCCCGTTTCTGCACGGGGGCCAATTTCACACGACATGTCACACGAGAGCCCAAGACACAGACCAACATAGCCATTACCGGACCTTTACTGGAAATGTCTGCATCACCCTCAGGCTATCAAACCACAAAATCACAGACCCACCACCTCTACTGGGGGCTTCAGTGGGAAACGCATCTACCCCGAGTCCAACAGGCAAACCCAAGTAAGGTGAGCTGGACATCATAGTCACCACTTTTCAGCCCACTCTCCTCCAGTCATTCCAAACGTGCAGCTTTGCAGAGCTCTAGAAAACCTAGGCTGAACTGGGGACTGTTCATTTTAATGGCAGCCTACTTTAGATAGAAAAGTAGCTTTTCTAGGTTACAGATAACTTGAGACAAAGCTGAATGAAACTGGATTTTTAATAAAGCAATACACACATATATAAATACCAGGTAATAACAGGCGTCCGTTACCTTGGAAGGACTCAGTGGTAACCAGTCCAGCCCTGCCAGCTTGACCCCCCACCCTGAGTGCCCCCTGAGCCTCCCACTCAGGCTGGGTCTGGCTCTTGTCCTCTCATCTGAGGATGCTGGGTGGCCTTGAGCACACAGCGTAAGGGCAACTTGCTCCCCCTGACCCACCAGCGGGGGCAGGGAAGGCAGAGAGCTGACCTCACCAGGCACCAGCCCTTTCTGGGAGCCTTTCTAGCTCTCTATTGCTCACACGGCATCCGAGGAGGTGGTCATTCCAGACCCTTTCCACAGCAGGGGGAGCTGAGGCACAGAAAGCTGCCCCCACCTGCCTAGAGCCGGGGTCTGGCCCCAGCAGCACAGAAGCACCCCATTTTGTGGTCTCACAAACTGCCTGAGTCCACAGAACTGACCCCTGCTTGCCTGGGTGGGTTGTGGCCATGGGAGATGCGCCTCAGCACAGCCTCTCCTGCACAGCTCTGCTCCTGGGTGGGTATCCAGCATGACTGGGAAGCACATGAGGCTTCAGAGCCAGAAAAGAGACAGACAGCAGTTCTGGGCCCGTCAGGCGGGGATGTGAGGGAGAGGGGTGGGCCCCAGCACGAGCTCCATCCTCCTCCACAGCCCCTGGCAAGGCCACCCCTTCCTCTGCACCCCACTATGGCTGCTGACCCCACTAGCCCCCAGCTGACCCAACTAGCCCCCACCTGGCCCCATTCCACAGTCACCACTCCTCTGGGCTTCTGGAGGAAGCTGTCCAGGTGGGCTGAAGTAAATGTCCATTCAGCTCCCCCTCCAGAGGCTGACTGGCATGCACCTTCTTTAACACCTTGGGTGGTGAAAGCTTCCTTGTGGCTGGAATAGAAAAGGGAATGGCTTGGGGCCCAGATGCAGGGACAGCAGAGGCAAGCCTGTCACCTCCCCAACCTCACTGGTGAGGGGCTAGAGGGCTTCGAAAGCCCCAAAGGCCAGGGCTCCTGACAGGCCAGAAAGCCCAGCTCAGTCCTGGGCCATGGGGGCTGGCAGAGGCACAGCTGCAGGCAAAGCCAGGGGTCAAACAGCCCCTGACCCCCTCAGACTGCACCTCCAGACCAGAGGGGTAGGGCTGGACAGGGTCCTGGCTCCTCAGGGTCTGACTAGGAACAGTCTCCTTGCCCTGGGCACCAGTCCCACAGGCCAGCCACCTGGGTGACAAGCAGGGTCCTCTGCAGGGCTGCCTGCCTCCAGGGAGCAGGCTGGAGAGGGGACCATCCGACACCAGCCAGTCCACCCGCCATCCAGGGGCGCCTCCTCACTTGAGCGCGTGGACAGGGCGGGGCCAAGGGCACGAAGCACTCAGGCTGCCAGTGCCTGGCTCCCACGGCCTTGAGGGACACCCCCGGCTTTAAGATGGGCTGCAGCGCCACACCCCCCAGGTTCAGCTTTTCTGAGACCATTAAGAACTGAGAAGCCCTCCTTTCTGTACCCCTTCCCAGAGGGTCACCTGAGTGCTAGCAGTGTCCACGGCCAGCTCCATGTGACAGGGCCTCTGGCACGACTCCTCCTCCAGGAAGCCTTCCTGCAGCCAATGCTCACCACCACAGGGAAATCCTCAAGTTGACAGAAAGGGCTTCTTTACTACCTCTATTCTGCTTTGTAAGTGCCCCCAGCTGTCCTTCAAGACACACTGAATGACTGCTCACTCCACAGAGGTGTTAGTCCTCTCACAACCCTGTCTTGATTCACAGCCCCATGACCCGTTTTATGGATAACACTGGGTCCATCATCTGCTCACTGGTGGAGCCCTGGCCACCACCTGGCCACTTGCCTGATTCCCAGCCGCACACATGCATCTCATACCTACCAAAGGAGGCCACTCCACCCCACCCCTAGGCTGAGTCAGGTCCCTAGAAAGAGGCCCCAGGGCTGGCAGGAGTGGCCAATGGGGTTCCAGTCACATTGTGGGGAGTGTGGCCGGATGTTAAGGACAGCGGCCATCAGAGGGGCCAAGGGGGCAGTGGGCAGCAGGACCCCAGTGTCCTTGGAAGCAGGGCTGAAGGCCTCAGCCATGCTTATCCCCTGCTGGGCCTGCTCCCTGCTGGAGGACCCACAGTCTGTGCACAGGTGACCAGCACAGGCAATGGGAAAATGTTAAACAGATCTGACCGTATTTAACACAAAAAATCAAACATGAACGCCTCCATGTGAACAGAGGCAGGATGACGCACACAACAGAGGAGCCCCCCCACCCACCAGCGCAGGACAGACAATGCACAGAGGGGCTGACATAAGCCTGCTGGGGACCATGAGGTCACAAAGCCCCTCTGTGCTGCAGCCACCCCTGCCCAGGGCCAGCAGGTGGCCCCCCCAGGCCCCTGCACTGCCACGTCATTCCTGGACTCCAACAAGCCACCCAGAGCCACCACTGGCCAGAGGTTCTACCTGGCTCAGGGATGCACCAGCCAGCTCACCTCTCCCCACAAAGACCCAACCCACCAACCACCAAGCCCCCTTATCCTGCCAGGCGCCCAACCCCAAGAGCCCTAGAAACGTGCTTCCACTAGAGGGCAGGGAGCCGCCAAGCCCCCAGCTGCCACTCCAGGGAGAATGGCTCTCTGGCTGAGCCACTGGCCTGTTCACCTCCATTGCCTATAGCCCCCAGGCAATATGGGGCTCTATTCACCCAGGAACTGGACGGGAGCCAGACCGCTTTAAAGTGGGCAACTCATGGGCTCTGCTGACAGTTTATTCTTATGATGCTTCTACACACACAGACTCGAAAAATTCTTTGTGTTGTGGCCAGAACAAAATTACCAATTCAGTGTTTCAAAAACCTATAATCTCTGCATGAATGTCCACAATAACCGAGATGCAGAAACAACTCAAATGTCCATCAATGAGTGAATGGATACGTAAGATATAACAAAACACCCAGACGAATACTACTCAGCCATAAGAAGCAATGACGGTGCAGTCAGACAGAAACAAATGATGAGACCAAGGGCTCGAACAACACAAGCCAAAGAGACGTAGTGGACACGCACACAGAACCACCCCCAACAGCAGCACACATGTCCTAGGGTACACAGGGACAGTCTCCAGAACAGACCATGTCAGGCCACACAGTAAGTCTCAATCAAGTTTTAAAGGACAGATATCATACAAACTATCTTCTCTGACCACAGCAGAATCAAGTTAGAAATTAACAACAGGAAAGAAACCTGGAAAAATCACAAATGTGTGGAAATTAAACAACACATTCAAACAACCAATGGATCAAAAAAGAAATTACAAGAGAAATAAGAAAATACTCAGAGATGAAGAAAAACACAGCACACCAAAACCCAAAGGATACAGAGAAAGCAAAGCTAAGTGGGAAATTGACAGCTATAAACCCTTTCTTTTAAAAGCAAGAAAGATCTTAAATCAACAGTCTAACTATATAGCTTAAGAGTTGAAACTTTGTTGTTGTTCAGTGCTAAGTTGTGTCTGACTCTGCAACCCCATAGACTGCATCGTGCCAGGCTTCCCTGTCCTTCACGATTTCCCACTTAGCAGAAGGAAATAATAAAGATCAGAGCAGAGATAAACAAAAGAGAATAGAAAAACAAAGGAAAATCAGTGAAACCATTTTTGTTGAAAAGATCAACAAAACTGATCACCTTTCAGCTAGATGGAAAAAAAGTGAAAGTGAAAGTGAAGTCGCTCAGTCGTGTCCGACTCTTTGCGACCCTGTGGACTGTAGCCCACCAGGCTCCTCCATCCATGGAATTCTCCAGGCAAGAATACTGGAGTAGGTTGCCATTTCCTTTTCCAGGGATGGAACCCAGGCTTCCCGCATTGCAGGAAGATGCTTTAACCTCTGAGCCACCCGGGAAGCCCACGCAGTGGAAGAGCAGGCTTAACCAACGATGCCCCAGAAAAAAGAAAGGCTCAAATTACCAGGATCAGAAACGAAAGTGGGAACATTACTCCTGATTTAGGGGGCACTGTAAACAACTGTATACCAACAAACTGGAAAACTGAGACGAAATGCACAAATTCTGTGTTTCCTAGAAACATACAACCTACCAAGATTAAATCACTAAGAAACAGACAATCTGAATAGACCTATAACCAGTTAGGTTAGTTGCCAGGCCAACTCATTGGAAAAGGCCCTGATGCTGAGAAAGATTGAGGGTAGGAAGAGAAGGGGGTGACAGAGGATGAGATGCTTGGATGCCATCATTGACTCAATGGACAGGAGGAGTTTGAGCAAACTCCAGGAGACTAAAGGAGAAGGAAGCCTAGTGTGCTACAGTCCATGGGGTTGCAAAGAGCTGGACACAGCTGAGCAACTGAACAAGAACAAATAACGAGTAAGGTGAATCAGTAATTAAAAAAAAAAAAAAATCTCCTGACAAAGGATAGTCCTGGACCTGAGTGCTACGCTGGTGAATTCTACCAAATATTTAAAGAAGAACTAAAACCAATCTTCCTTTTCCAAAAAACTTAAGAGGAGGAATACTTCCTAACTTCCAGAAGGTAGATTTACCCTAATGCTAGAGTCAGACAAAGACACTACAAGAAAAAGACGACAAAGGACCACCATGCCTTATGAAAAATCCTCAACAAAATACTAGCAAAACAAATCCAGCAGCATATTAAAAGAACTATACACCATGACCAAGTCAGATTTATTCCTGGAACAAAAAGATGAACAATCAGTGTGGCAAACCACATTAACAGAACAAAGGGGAAAAAATGATCATTTCAATTGATGCAGAAAAGGCACGTGACAAAGCTGAAAATCCTTTCATGATAAAAATATCCAACAAACTAGGAACAGCAGGTACCTCATCTGGTTTTTTCTCGTCCTACCAATTCTGACACCATCTACCTGCAGGCAGTGGCAGACCCCATACATTAAGGGCTCAGTTCTACAAGACTGCCCTCCAACCTAACTACAGACACCAACCGCCAGTCCAGGCTGATGCCTGGGCTTCTGACCCACAGGATCAGTTCAATTCAGTCACTCAGTTGTGTCCAACTCTTTGCGACCCCATGTAGTGCAGCACGCCAGGTTTCCCTGTCCATCACCAACTTCCAGAGCTTGCCTACCTCAGGTCCATCGAGTTGGTGATGCCATCCAACCATTTCATCCTCTGTCCTTCTCCTCCTGCCTTCAGTCTTTTCCAGCATCAGGGTCTTTTCCAGTGAGTCAGTTCTTCACATCAGGTAGCCAAAGTATTGGAGCTTCAGCATCGGTCCTTCCAATGAATACTCAGGACTTATTTCCTTTAGGATTGACTGGTTTGATCTCTTTGCAGTCCAAGGGCCTCTCAAGAGTCTTCACTACAGTTGACAAACATCAATTCTTCAGTGCTCAGCTTTCTTTATGGTCTAACTCTCATACATGACAACTGGAAAAACCATACCTTTGATGAGATGAATCTTTGTCAGCAAAGCAACATCTCTGCTTTTTAATATGCTGTCTAGGTTTGACCCACAGGCTACAGGCTCATAACCCCCTCCTCAATTAGTTAATTTGCTAGAGCAGAGCACAGAACTCAGATTAATTCAGGAACAGGCAGAAGCAAGATACACCAAGGAGGTGTGAGGCTCTCCAGGAGTCACTCCCTGCAAATCTCCATGTGTCCACCGACTGGAGAGCCCATCCTTTTGGGGTTTTATGGAGGCTTCATCACAGAGGCACGATAGATTAAATCACTGGCCACCAGAGATTAGTTCAACCTGCCCCTGCCTCTCCCTGGAGGTCAGGTTCCAACCCTCTAATCTCTGGGTGTTTCCAGTGACCAGCCCCATCCTGAGGCTATCAGGGGCCCTACCCAGAATCAACTGCTAATGAATGACAAGACACACCTATCACTCAAGAGATTCCAAGGGTTTCAGGAGCTCCCTGCCATAAACCAGGGAGGAGGACCATAAACACTTCTTATACCACAGGAGGAAACCCATCTCAACACAAGAAAAACTATACTCAAAAAACCCATAGGAAACACCACACTCAATGGAGAAAGGCTGAAAGCTTTTCCTCCAAGAACAAGACAGGGATGCCCAGTATCACCATTTCTAGTCAACAAAGTACTAGAGGTTCTAACCAGAGCAATTAGGCAAGAAAAAGAAGCATTATCAACTGAAAAGTAAAATTATCTCTCTTCACATATAATATAGAAAACCCTGAAATTCCAAACAATGTTAGAATAAACAAATTCACCAAAACAGCTTAACAGCTTGTCACAACCAGAGAAAAGCCCACGCAGCAATGAAGACTCGACACAGCCAAAAATAAAATTATTTTTAAAAAAGAATAAAATATTTAACAATATTATCTAACAAGGAGGTGATAGACTGGTACACTGAAAACTATAAGACAGGGCTGAAAAAATTAAATGAAATAAATAAGCAGAAAGAGATCTCATGTCTATGGACCAGAAGATTTAATATTGTTGAGACATCAATAAAG
The DNA here is from genome assembly GCA_006408695.1 of Aepyceros melampus. NCBI lineage: Eukaryota > Metazoa > Chordata > Mammalia > Artiodactyla > Bovidae > Aepyceros > Aepyceros melampus. The sequence continues at coordinate 241,493 of SJXQ01009956.1, forward strand.
TGTTAGTCACTCAGTCATGTCCAACTCTTTGTGACTTCATGGACTATACCCTGCCAGGCTCCTTTGTCCATGGGATTCCTAGGCAAAAACACTGGAGTGGGTTGCCACTTCCTCTACCAGAGGATCTTCCCCACTCAGAGATCAAACCAGGGTCTCCTGCATTGCAGGTGGACTCTTTACAGTCCGACCCATCAAGGAAGTCCCAATACTACTCACATTAATCTAAGCAGTCAGTGTACTCCCTACCAAAATCCCAATTTTTTTTGCAGAAAAACATCCTAAAATTCATATGGCATCACAAGGGATCCAGAATAGCCAAAACAATCTTGAAAAAGAACAAAGGTGGAAGATGCACACTCTCTGGTTTCAAATATTACTGCAAAGCTACTGTGGCCCCGCAGACAGACAAGACATATGGACAAATGGGCCAGAACAGAAAGCCTATAAATAAACCCTCACAAGTTTGGTCAAATGATTTCCAACAAGGGTGCCAGGACCATTCAATGGGGAAAGGACCCAGTTTCAACAAATGGTGCTGGGAAAACTGGACGTACACATGTAACAGAACAAACCCAGAGCTTTATCTAACATCATGTGCAAAAGTCAACTCAAAATGTACCAAAGACCCTAAGAAGAAAACAAAGGACCAAAGCCTCCCCACAGGGGATTTGGCAATGATTTCTCAGAAGGAAAGCTGTGAGAAACCTAGACAGCATATTAAAAAACAGAGACATCTCTTATAGTCAAAGCTCTGGTTTTCCAGTAGTCACGCATGGATATGAGAGTTGGACCATAAAGAAGGCTGAGCACCACAGAATTGATATTTTTGAACTGTGGTGTTGGAGAAGACTCTTGAAAGTCCCTTGGACAGCAAGGAGATCAAATCAGTCAAAACTCAAGGAGATCAATACTAAATGTTCATTGGAAGGCCTGAAGCTAAAGCTCCAATACTTTGGCCATCTGATGCAAAGAACTGACTCATTAGAAAAGACCCTGATCCTGGCAAAGATCGAGGGCTGGAGGAGAAGGGAGGTGAAAGGGAATGAGATGGTTGGATAGCATCACAGATTCAAGGGACATGAGTTTGCACAAACTCCGGGGATAGTGAAGGACAGGAAGCCTGGTGTGCCTCAGTCCATGGGGTTGCAAAGAGTCCAGCACAACTTATCGACTGAACACCACCACCAAAACATGGAACAAAAGAAGAAACAAATTGGAGTTCATGAAAATTTTATAATTTTGTCACCACTAACAAAGTAGGGGGAAAAAAACTCAGAATATGAGAAAATACTTGCAAATTGTGTATCTGATATGCTGAGTAGGTAGAGAACTTCTAAAACTCAACAACAAAACAACCCAGTTCAAAGTGGGCGAAAAACTTGAGAGATTTCTCCAGAGAAATGGCCAACAAGGACTAAAAAGATGCTAAATATCACTGACCATCAGGGAAACAAAAATCAAAACCACAATGAGACATCACCTAACATCCATCATGAAGGGTACCATCAACAAAACAGAAAACAAACAGCACTGGGGAGGAACTATGCTGGTGGTCCAGTGGCTAAGACTTCACGATCCCAACGCGGGAGGCCCAGATTCCATATTGAGTAGTGGGACTTCTAAGGGGTTCCCTCCTTCCCGTCAGGGAACTGGACCCCACATGCTGCAGTAAAGGGTTTGCACACCCCAACTATAACAAGAGATCCCATGTTGCACAAGGAAGGTCTCAAGGGCAGCAACGAAGATCCTGCACAGCCCAGAGAGACCAGTGTCAGAAACAGGAGACGAGCACTGGTGAAAACGGGGGCAAGGACAGCCACTGTGCACACTACCGGTGGGACGGAAGATGGTGCTGCCGCTGTAGACAACACACAGCAGTTGCTCAAAAAATTAAAAGCAGATCCAGCACTGCTGTCGTTCAGTCGGTGAGGCACGTCTGACTCTTTGCGACCCCGTGGAGTAGAGCCTGCCAGGCTTCCTGTCCTTCGCCATCTCCCAGAGTTTGTTCCAACTCATGTCCACTGAGTCAGTGATGCCATCCAACCATTTTCTCCTCTAACCTAGGAATTCCATTTGTGCATATACACCCAAAAGAACTGAGAGCAGAGTCTCAAGGAGATATCGCACACCTGTGTTCACAGCAGCATTATTCAGAGTCGCTAAAACACGAAGTAACCCAGGTGTCCATGATCAGATGACAGATAAACAGACTGCAGTCTGTCCATACAGTGGAAGATGTCTCAGCATTAAAAAGTGAGGAGAATCTAACACCTGCTCCAGCACAAATAAACCCTGAGAACATAATGCTGAATGAAACAAGCCAGACACACACACAAAAATCCTGTGTGATCCCACTTCTAGGAGGTCCCTGGAGTCAAAATCATAAAAACATAGTGGGAGGGTGGGGGCCAGGGGCTGGGGGCGGGGTGGGGAGTGAGTGTTTCATGGGGACTGAGCTTCCGTTTGGGAAGATGAGAAAGTTCTGGAGATGATGGTGGGGATAGTTGCACAACAATGTGAATTTAGTTAATATCAACAAACTGTATACTTAAAAATAGTTAAGATAGTGAATTTACGTGTACTTCACAATGGTAATAAAAATTGGAGAGAAAAATAAAAGGAATGAAGTTCTGATACACGTTACAACATGGATGAACTTCAGAAATATCATGCTAAGTGAAAGAAGTCATCACAAAAGACCACATATTGTACATTCCATTCTGGGCAATGTCTACACAGGGTGACTCCGTAGGGATGGCACAGTCTGCTGGCCATCAGGGGCTGCATGGAGGAGCCATGACTGCTCGTGGGCTCAGGTTTTTCTTCCCAAATATGTTTCAGAAGCAGGCAGAGGTGATGGACTTACTAAATGCCACCGAATTTGTTCAAAGTGGTTAAAATAGTAAGTTTTATGTTAGGTGTGCTTTATACAACTTTTTAAAAACCCAAGAGGACCGATTAAATTCAGGCTGTGGACTTGCACAGAAGGGGCTTTGCTGCCAGGAACACAGGCTTGGCAGGTGTGACACGGTCCTTCCGGCCAGATGCACCTAGGCACCCCTGCATCTGCATCTCTGCAGCATGTCCTTCTCCAGCCACGGCTTGTCACACCGTCAGCCCTCCACATGGGGTCCTGACCTGGATATGGCTGCCACTGATCCCTTCTCACTGACCACAGCCTTGGCAGTAAACACATACACAGGTGCTAGAATCACACTCGTAGCTGGGCCATGGTGGGACCAGTGGGAGTTGTCCTGACTGCCCGAAGGGAACAGTGTGGGCTGTCCTGACTGCTCAAGGGCAGCATCACAATGGAGCCGGACAAGCAGAACTCGGAGGAGATGCCAACTCTCACTTTCTGTCCATTCTCCTCTCTGCCCAACCCCCAGTCCACCCCCCACAGCACTGCTGGAATGTTCCAACAACACCGAGGGGCCTGGAGCCTTGGAGCCGCCCCGGGTGAGCATCTCAAGGACCTGCTGGCGAGCAGAGACGGCACCACATTCCCCAAATTCCCACACAGGGACATGGCCCTGCCCACACATTATCCCATGTCAACCTCTAGTCGAGACCCCATGACACCGGAAGGTCACCGAGGTGCTTGAGTGCAGCCCCCACTGCTCCACCCCGGATGGGGCAGCATCCACATGAGAATCAAGCCAGGAGGGCACCAAGGCAGAGACAGAAAGGGCAGACTTGAGCCCTCAGGCAGCATAGCCAAGGCCCTAGGCTAAGCCAACAGCTGGCTCCTGCCTTGGGGATGCTGAGACGCAGAGGTGCTGGGCGTCCCTTGTGCCCCGGGCCAGCTCTGGCTACTGGAGACGACTCTGGGCAGACAGTGAGCTAGCCTGTCACTGGGGCTGAAAGTTGCCCTCAGAGCACAGTGGAAGGGACCCTGTCTCCAACAGGAGCATCTCTCTCATTTTACCTTTCCGTGCGTCTGAAAACACAGGTGAGCTCTACCAAGTGTGATGCTGCCCCTTCCAGGAGATGTGGGCACCTGGGCAGGAGGTCAGGTGGGGGCAGCCACATAGGGATGAGGACCCCAAAGCCCCTGTGCAGCCCATCCATCTCTGAGCCCCCCACTGAACGGCTCCTCTCTGGCTACCCACCCCACCCACCAAGGTCCTGCTTTGACCACATCCTTGCAGGTTCAAGTATGCTGCGCTGCTGAGTTGCGTCAGTCGTGTCCGACTCTGTGCGACCCCATAGACTGCAGCCCACCAGGCTCCTCCGTCCATGGGATTTTCCAGGCAAGAACACTGGAGCGGGTTGCCGTTTCCTTCTCCAATGCATGAAAGTGAAAAGTGAAAGTGAAGTCGCTCAGTCGTGTCCGACTCTTCGCGACCCCATGGACTGCAGCCTTCCAGGCTCCTCCGCCCATGGGATTTTCCAGGCAAGAGTACTGGAGTGGGGTGCCATTGCCTTCTCCGAGGTTCAAGTATACTCACAGCAAAACTGCACATGTGCACAGGTGCCTCCCATCAGCCCCTCCCACTCTGGCTGGAAAGTCTCACCTGCAGGACTGGATACTGCCCTCTACCCCCATTTCTCTGGGTGACTCCTAGCCCTCAGAATCTCCAGGCCCCCTCCCCCTGCTGCCTCTAGCTTTATTTACCACAGTCTGACACCAGCTGGGACCTCCTGGGGCTCCTCACATTGCCCCCCCAAAACTGCCCCTAACGCCCACCCCCATGACCACCACTGGGGCAGCACCTCCTGCCAGCCCCTGGGCTGCTCCAACCTCTTCAGGCTGCTTGCTCCCCTCCCATCAGGATTCCACAATCGAGATGTTTCCCAGCCTTGCTGTTCTCCGGGGTCCCCTGTTCCCTTTGTGGGACCCCAGGCAAGCCCTGCTCACTGGCCACTCTGACCCTTGGTCTCAACGAGCCACAAACCTCTCTTCAGCCCTGATTTCTCCCCTAAATCCAGGACTCACACACACAAGGGCCCACTGAACATCTCTGGCAGGGTGCACACAAACTCAGCCCAGCCTCTGCTGGAATCCGCTCCCACCCTTGTGGCACTGCTGCACCTAGAGCCCACCCAGGACCCCTGCCGAGAGAGAGGCTGAGCTAAGGCCCCCAGCACCACGGCATGCCCTCAGCCCCATGCCAGGGGCCAAGTACAGTCCTGTAAGCTTCTCTGTGCTCCAGTCAGTAGAGGCGGCCCTGAAGGACAAGGTGGACAAACTGCCCAGGGTGAGGGGCTTCTGGGGTGTGGTCAAAAGCATTTCTCAGACCCACTGCCCCTGGGACCTCACCTTCAACCCACAGACCCTCCACGAAGGAGAATGGGGCTAGTATGAGTCAGGACAGACACACAGGAACTGCATCCAGCCATCCCAGCCAGGGTCCTGCCTGCCTGGGGAGGTCAGGGTGTTTCCGGGATGTTTCCTCATGGCACCGCTGGTCAAGCCGACATCCTGTCCAATGGTGGCACTGGTGCCTGAACACACTCAGCCAAGGGCAGGGGCACCAGTAAGAACCCCTCGTGAGGCCACACCAGCTGCTCACTCTGCCCTCACACACTTCACGAGGAGCACTGAGCCCCAGGCCACCCGGCTCCCATCCTCCCCTCCCTGGCGTAACAGACAAGTCAACCCACAACCAGGACATGCATCGCAGGAGGACGGTACTCACTGTCTTCTCCGGGACAGGGCATGCCTGGCTCCTTGGGGATGCTGGGGAAAACTGCATGCAGAGAGAGCCAGAGAAAGAGTAAAGGTCAGTGACCACCGTGGCCTCACAAGGAGCCCTGAGCTGAGTTTGACTGCCCATGGAGCCCCATGGCCTGCTCTTGCCGGATGATTCTTAAGGCAAAACCTTGGAAACCCTGCACATGGACGGGCAATGAGGGCCGACCACAGGATCCAGGCTTCTGTGTCTAGTGAGAGGACACCTTACTGACTCCTGACAATTAAGAGCGGTTTTTATCTGGGATAATAAGACCTAAGAGCAAAAAATGAAACCAAATTGCTTCCTGTTCCACACTCTTAAATCCTCTGCATCCTAAGATCTTAAACCGCGATCTGTGTGGCTTCCGGTCTAACAAAGCGCCCAGGTGCCCACCCCCAGAGCGCCCACTGCCCGGCACTGACCGTGAAGGGTGAGCCCTTCGTCCTTGTGCTGACAGGACAGGCGGAAGGCCTCCTCCAGCTCCATCTGGGAGGACACAGTGCAGGGGTCACCTAGGCAGGCGAGGGACACATGAGGCCACTGCAGGCCCAAGGCAGACGGCACCCAGCTGGGAGCATAAGTGTTGCTGCTGGTGACCGGCCGCCCAGGGCAGAATTGGACAGTCCCAGAGTGAGTCACACCCCCAACCCAAAGGCCCACGTCAGAACCAACGAGCCCCAGAATGGCAATGAATTCACCCACAGCTCCACATGGGGTGTCAAGCTGGGCAGGTTTCCTGGCCTGGGAGAGAATGAGCACCCTTCCTATCCAGTCCTAGACTGGAAGGAAGGGCTCCTTGTCTACTGAGGCTGGACAGGAGCACAGATGCTTGGACAGCCACAGCCAGGACATCATGGCCTGGCTTCAGCAGGAAGGGGCGTGGCCAGAGGTCTGCCTGCCCCCACCCTCCCCCACTCCCATGTCCAGGCTGAGAGCTGCTGGGCAGGCTCTTCTGAACTGTTTTCTAAACCTTCCACTATCTCAGACGTGTGTCTGGCTACAGGAAAGGAGGGAGGGAAAGGAAAAGAGAGGTGAACCCTAGGGTGCTGGCCACCCTCCCCTCCCCACAGTTCAGCTAGCAAATCACCCACCAGGAAAATCCAGAACATGAAGAAGGGGGTCAGGAAGGTCAGGACCCACACAAGGTGGGGAGGACTCCTGCAGCCTTTCCCCGGGGCCCAGCACCAGAGCTGGCCTTGAGGGGAACGACCACCCCCAAGGGACCCTCACCCTTGCCCCCTAGTCCCTCCATGACCTGCCACAGCCTCTTCCCCGGAAACAGGAAGCTAGTTATTTTGAATCAGCTTAATCCCAGGGCTGTTCACCTCCCCAGGGAAGGGGCCACGCCCAGGTTTAGAGAGCCACTGTCCGACCACCACACCCCCCAGGCCCACCTTCATTGTCCACCCACTTAAGGGTGAGCGGGTGGCCCGGGTGCAGCCGGCACATCTCCCGCACCTCTGTGCAGAGCTCGTCGAAGGTGGTGGCGGAGTCCAGGCTGGTGATGAGGAGGTCCCTGGGCAGAGAGGACACACAGGTCTCACCAGCGAGCACTTTAAGTCACACGAGATACTGATGATCAACTAACCAAGTTGTTGATCAAATACAGGAAGCTGTGTTGTTCCCAAGGGTATGACAGCTCCCCCCGCACCCCAGAACCACTGCCCACAGGCCATGTGAATTACACCATGAGTGCCCTGGTACAGAAACACTCATCCCAGCACCTGAACGTGCCTCCAAGGAGCAGAAGGACACGGTAAGGGGCAGTCACCCAGGAGGAGTGGGCACAGCTGGACACAGACTGTTCAGTTCAAGCCCACAGGCCTCATTACATCGTCCCACTACCTCGACGGTGCCAACAGGGCCACATGGTATCCAGGGTGTGGGACTTTTGAGAGGTGGGGGGACACAGTTGGAACCCACCCCATCTGCTCAGACCCTTAGCACCCACCCCAGGGCCCCAAGCTCACCACAGCCTGTGGCATCTTGGCAAATGGGGAGACTGAGGCATAGAGGGGTCTCACAGCTCAGCAGTGGGGGCCCCAGAGACCAAGCCCTCCCACTCCCACATCTCCCAGACCTCGTACCTGTGCCACCTGGCACACCCATCAGTCCCCCTGCCACGGGAGCTCTGGAACTGAGTTTGCCACCCATCTATCCCTGGGTGGCAAACTATTTATCCCTGCCCCACGACCCTCCCCTACAGTTCCACCTCCAGGTGACAGCTAGTCCCCCTGCCCGGTGCTTCAGGGCCTAGAGGTCAAGTGGATAGCTCCCCAGTGGTTTGGAGGCAACCGACACCAGGCTGGACCCCTGGGCTCTGAGCTCATCACCCAGTGACAGCACTTTAGCTCTTCCCTCCACTGCACAACCTGAGCACAGCAGGGAAAGGTCGTCCCACTCCCTGACCAGACCTCTGACCACCACCCCGAGCATCACCCCAAACCCGAATCAGGCAGCCTCTCTGAGCAAACAGCTCAGACAGAGCCCTGGGCAGGGGCAGCACCCACGGGGCCACCCAGGCCTCATATGCAGCCCAGGCTTTGAGTTCTGGAAACCAGGCTTGAGCTGGAGAGTCATCCAGCCAGGTCGTTTCTGCGATCTCAGAAAACCAGGCAGAGCAGGGTCTCCAAACCCAGCACACATCACCCGGAAACCCCCCAAAACACAGGACACCCCTGAGACTCCAGTGACCACACCCTCCAAAAACCCCACTGGGGAGGGGGTGACCCTAATCTCAAGCCTCTGGAGGGCCTGGGGAGGAGAGGGGATGGGAAAGGGCGATTGCAGAAGCCATTCCAGGGCGGGGGTGCCCTAAAGACCCCTATTTTTAACAATAGTGTCTCCAATGTATCTGACCCTCAGCTCCTGGCCCGGGTGCTTAAACAGAACCTCCCTCCACGGGCCACAGGGCAGGGACAAAATTTCCCTTGGACCTTGGGGTTTGGATAAGTGAGCGAGGATTCTGGCGGACACTTTCTAGAGCCTGCGTCAGGTCTACCACCCCTGAGAACTAAGTTTCCCAACCCAGGCCCCTCCCCAGGAGACAGTGCAAAGCCTTTAGGAAAAGCACTGGAAGGAGAGAGGAGCTCAGACAGGGAAGGGACAGTCAGCCTGGGGCAGAAAGGAGAAGGATGGACGCAGAAAGAGGGAGGAGGCATAAAGAGGTGGGAGCCTCAGTGGGGAGGAAAGAAGAGGAGGAACCAAGAAGGGGAGGAGAGGAAGGGAGGGGGCTGGGGAGGAGAGAGGAAGGGGCACAGGTTGGAAGGGGAAGAAGAGGGAAGAGTGTAGGGTGTGGCCTCATCTCCAGGAAACCGGACTCAACAGGTCACATTTCCCAAGGTAACCAAAGCGCTCTCCAGGGGCCCAAGCTTGTCGGGGGTGGGGGTGGGGAGGGGAGGCTAAACAGGCTGCTCAGCCAGCACTCCCAGGGACTCCCAAAGCACTGCCGGGACTCCGGCCGAGTCACACCTCCCCCTCCCTGGGCGCAGTGCCGACTGGAACTCATCCCTGGGTGGAGGGCTGGGGGTCTGGTTCCCACCTGCCCTCTGCCTCTCTGGGTGTGGACTTCCTCTGGCTAAGGATCGGCTATGATTTTACAGTCAGTCACTAGTTGCTCAATCCCACGGTTCCCGACAGGAAAGAGGACTATCGGATGTGTGACTGCCGCTCCTCCCTCTCCTACAAGCCGAGGTCCGAGGCCGGGACCGAGCTGACACCTCACTAGCTTCAGTCTGCAGTCCACCTTAACAGGCCAGAAGGTACCACCCCTCAACCTCTTCAGGTGGCATGGCCAATCATCCCCCCTACAAATCCTTATTCTCTAGGGCACCGCCACCAATTCCCCTCCCACCACCACACCCCACCCCCACGCTCCCAAGGCTGCGGACAGCAGAGAGGGCAGGCGCAACCTGACCGACACTCCAAACAAGGTGTGTTCCCCAAGAGCTGGGGCTCCCCAGGCCCTACAGTCCAACCACCAACCCCGCAGAGGCGATCCTGGAGGCAGCCGCCCGATTTGGGGGCTCTTGGAGACCAACAGGAGCAGAAAGCTGCAACAACTAAATAGTCTCATTCTCCTCCAGTATCTGCGTGCACAGCGCTGCCGGCCGCAGCCTCCTCCACCCCGACCAGGGCTGTCCAGCAGCCAAGAATCCAGCGAGGACCAGGGCCGGTCCAGGGGTCTGGCCACTGACCCCTGTGGACGCCGGTTCGCCCCATTTCACAGGGAGGCAGGTCAAATCCAGAGTATCGAGTGCGTACGGTCACAGGGACCCAGGCCCTCCAGGTCCCCTCCATTAGCGCAACCCCCACGGCTGACCGCACCGTCCCTTCTCCCGCACGTGAAGTGGTCTTACACTGAGACATCTGGTCGGGTAAACTGGGAAAAGTTTAGAAAAGCTCTGCTTTTAAAACCTGCCAGCAGTCTTCACAGTTTGAAGAAAACCTTCTTCCTTACAGGTTGTGGCCAACTTCCCAGGGAGAATGTCAACACGGGGCCCGAGGACGCGGAGAGTCTCAAGGTGCCCGTCTTCCGCGCCACGGGCCCCTCCGGGCAAGTTCCAGCCCAGGACAACACCGTCGGGGCGGGGAAAGACCCGCTGACCCGAGAGGCAGCGGGCTCGGAGCTGGGCCGGCGACTCCGAGCCGGGGTCGGGACGGGAGGACGGGTGCAGGCTGACCCAGCCCTGCCCGCAAGCTTTCCCGTCTGTGAAGTCCAAGCGAGGCCGGTGCGCCCGCATCGCCTGGGGCAGTCTCTAAGCGCTGGCGCGTCCAAAGCTCCGGGGACCCCCTGGGCCCGGAGGGGCCTCGCTGTCCCCGCCCTCCCGCGCCACCGCCCGCTGCCCCCAAACCTCGGCCTCCCGAGGGGAGGCAGTACATCCCCGACGGCCAGCGCGGTAGGGGGCAGCTTCCTGCGTCCGGCTCTGCACTCGGCCGCGCCGCCTCGACTCGCACGCCCCCCGCCCGGGCCAAGCCCCGCCGTCGGGCGCTCGCGCTCACCCGCTGTAGTGCGCCTTTAGGCGGACGCGGCCGCCGCTCCCGTCCATCTTGGGGCCCGTCCTGCTGGGCATTGCGCGCTCCGCCGGTCGCCGTCAGCGCCGCGCCCCGGACGCTCGGACCATGGCGCGGGGCCCCAGCGGCCGACTCCGGCCGCAGGTGGGGCCGACGGCGGAACGCGGAAGGGAGCGCGCGGCGCACGGACCGAGGGACACCGGTCCAGCCAACTCTGG
>SJXQ01009956.1:252726-269809 GCA_006408695.1 Aepyceros melampus
CCGAACATGGCCGACCCGAGGCCCCGCCGGCGGCCAATCGGCGGGGCGGGCGGTCCCGGGGCGGGGGCGGTGGCACCTGCGGCCAATGAGGGCGAGGCGGGGCCGCCACCTGGGCCAATCCCCGGGGGACCCCGCAGCTGCGGCCCAATGGCGGGGCGCGGGGCGGACTACCTGTCGGGCGGGGTGCGGACCCACCTGCGGCCAATGGGAGCGTGCGTGGCCCGGCTCTGCCCGGCAACGCGCGCCCCCTGCCCGTCCGGCACGTCTGCCCCTGGGTGCAGTGGGCTCCTGGGGCCGCGGTTCCCAGGTGGGCTCCCGCTGTGAGCGTCTCGAGAACTTGTTGGAAATACAGGTTCCAGCCCAGACTCGCTGAATTGAAACTCTAGCAGTCTGAGCTCACAGTCCGGGTAATTCAGGTGAGCGCGCGTCTGCGAGCTACCGGGCTAGCGGACAGCGGCAACGGGTCGCCCCTTCGACCCTGGATTCCAAACGGCTCTCGGAATGAGTGACCCGCGTTCTGCCAGTTTAGAGATGCGGAGACAGACTGCAAAGAGCCGAGAACCCGGCGAAAGTCACAGCCGGCAGGTCCGGACTCAGCGGCCCTCCTCTCTGTGCAGAAGGTTTGTCTACACTCGCTAGCTTGCAGGACAAAAGAGGTGCGTTTGTCCAGGCCGCCAGAGACCTTCGCTTCTGAATCTACATCCTCTCTGGGTCTTACTAACACCGGGCGTTTGTTCCGGATTGTCTCTTTGGAACACTCTCCACGCCCCCACCCCCCAGGTGCCTCTATCCTGGGCCCATTCCCGTTAACCTTGGGGTGGGTTTTTCCAAAGAGCACGTCCTTAACTGGTTGCATCCACAGGGACCCAAATCTGCAATTTGTGGGACCTCAGCCGGGCACCAGGTGCCCACTCGGGCTCGGGGATCTACAGACCCGGCATTCCTGTCTCCCCTGCCAAGCCCAGTCCTCCACTGGGCCTCACCCCTGTTGCCTGCCTCCCTCCCCTCCCCCACTGCCACCCGTTGGCAACCTCTGACCCTCGCCTCCAGTCCTGGCTAAGCCCTCACAACTCCTCACCTGCATTGTGTGAGGCTTTCTCATTCACTCTGTCATTCCACAGACATTTCCTGGAGCCTCCCAGCACAGAGTGCTGGGTGTTCCTGAAGAACCATGTCCCTATGGTCATAGAACGTATGTCCTCCCTAGAGGTGGACACATAACTCTATTGACAGCCCACCTCTCTCCTACTTAGGGTGGTTTGAACTCCCCATCCTAAAAAAACAAAGCCCTCTCTATACCACACCCCTCCACCCACCTGTGCACTTCTCTACTCTTCTTTACAACATAATACCCGCCTGCCCCCCCAACTATCTGCAGCCTCATCTCCACTTTCTCAGCCCTCCTCGTCTCCCACTGTCACCACCAACTCCTGTGTTTTACATACTGGCCAATTCTCTGCTTTTTTCTGAACTGACCCCTGGCAGCATACTCACCCCTGAACGCTGCCAGCTCCCACCTCTCCTGCACCTCCCTCTGCCGCTTCCTCCCGTAGTCTGGAAATGTGCCCCCACCACCTCCGCCTCAGTCTTCGATGCTTCTCAGGCTCTTGAGCTGCTCGTGTCCACTTAGGGCTCAAGATTCGTTCCCAAGCTCGATGGCCCCACTGGGCTGACCATCCCCCTCACCCCCCACCATCTCTCATCCCACCAGGCCTCCCTCAGACAGGCCCTTCTCCATCTCAGGGTGCCCACCCCTTCTTTTCCCATTCTCAGCTCAGAGTTCTCTGGTGCTGGGTGGTCACCTCCATTTGGTGATTACGTCCACTGCTGCCACCTGGTCCAGCTGGGATTTTTGCATCAGGCTTCTGTTTCCCTAAAACCTAATTCCATCCATGTCCATCTCTCTGGACGTAGGAGTTGCAGTGGTTCCCATCATCCTAAGGGACCCCAGGCCTTCCTGCCCTGTCTCCCACCGGCCTCATTCTGGTTCATCCCCACCAGCCCCCGGCTGCCTCCTGCCTCCAGGCTTTTGTGTGTATGGTGGACTTTTGCCCAGACCTACACTTCCTTCCAGCGCCCACTCAACATTTCTGACGCCCGCGTGAGTCTGCTCCCAGCCCCACCCCATGGGCACCCCTCCACGCCCACCACAGGAGGGAGCAGGAACCTGCAGCCCAGGGGCAAGAGTGTGGGATGCAGTCCCTGGGCCCTCTCTCCTGGCCCCATGGCCAGCACTGGGGCTGTGTCCCCTGGGCTATCGGCAGCCCAGCTTGGCATGTGGCCTTGGGCAAGACGCCCCACTGCACCCTCCCCCCACATTCCTGCCCCAGAGTGGGGTGGAGATAGAGGAGGAAGGGTCAGTGGGCCCAGTCCTTGATGCCCACTGAAGGCAGCACTGGCAAGCCAGGGCCCTTCCCTGGACACCATCTTCTGGACCTGCTCCATCCAAGGCCCCAGCAAACAAGAGCCCTTTCTAAGGAGGGAAGCCCTGGCCGCGATGGGAGCCTCCGCATCCAAATGGCCCCATGGATACTGGCCTCTGCCTGAAAACCTGAGGGCCACGTGGGACCCTTCGTCCAGGGGCCACCAGTCTTGGTGAGGAAGTCCAGAGAGGGTTGTCGCTGCCCGCTCGAGGTCAGGTGGGTTTGGAGGGTGGGGCCTCTGTTCTCCATGAGGGTTGGGGGAGGGGAAAGGCTTATTCTGGGACCAGGATCTCCGATCATAACCAGCCCCAGGCCCTGGTGAGGGTACATGAGTTGTCCAGAATGCCCAGAATGCTTCCCTGAGCCCCTCCCCCACCCCCCAACAAGCTTTGCAAAACAACCCCTGGCAGCCCAGGCCAATGGACCCACCTCCAGAGGGTGAGGCCACTGAGTCTCCCAACCCCCAGGGCCTCGAGGGCATAGGGCTGGTCCCCAGTGAGTGAAAGGCAGGTGTGCCTGCCTGGTGTCCACCATTCATCCTGCATCCCGGCCACAGGCACAGGGTGTTCAGTGGTCGGCAGGCTGGGAGCCTGAGTCACCGCTGTGTCCAGCGTCTGGCACAGCTGGAGTGAACGATGAGTGATGGGTGGAGACCCCTTGGAAACGCTGGGGCCAGTTGTCCCCCTGGACCCTGGGGCTGTTCTGGGGCTCACCTGCCAGCAGGCTGCAGTGTGATGACATCATGAGAGGACTCGCCCGGCACCTGGGTGCGGAACAGCGGAGACAAGCCTGAGAACAGCCTGGCCACTGAGGGCTGGTCCTTTCCACCTCTGGGCAGTTTCTCTATTTCCCAATTTCCCACAAAGATCTCATAAACTTTCATGATCACAAACACCTATTATCTCCAAGGTGGAAGGTACAAAGGTGTGTTGTTTTTAGCTGGTTATAAAAGTGACAGGCTCATTGTAGAGCTCTGACAGCAGTAGGTGCAGGCAGAGAAGACCTCCTCCCTGCCCTGACGCCCCCCCAAACCAGCTGGGCCTTCTGCCCCTTCCAGTCAGCTGGGACCCAGGGCGGGGCTGCTGCATGTGCGTCCCACCCGCTGTGGGCCCTTTGGGAGGAGGTGGGCAAGACAGAGTGCCCCCTGCCCCCGGTGCATGGCTGACCCCCTTATTTTCTTTGATAAATGTTCTTTATGAAATAATATCAACAACTGAGCTCTTTTAGGTGAAAGGTAAAAGTCAGTTGGAGTTTATGCTCAGTGAGCCCCATCAGACAGAAGCAAAGGCCTCCGCTGGGAGGTCAGTGGTCCTGCCTGAAGGGCTGGTCTCAGCTCCCACCTCCTCACATCCTCAGGTCCTCTGGGCAGGGTCCCTTCCAAGGCCCTGGGCAGACCCCACTCTCTGCCAGGTCTGACCTGCCCAGCGCCACCTGGGTGCAGGCTCTCATCTGCACGGTCAACGGAATAAAGGAGCAGGTGAAACGAATGTTGTCACTGAGCCAGTCTCTCCAGACTGCAAGGTCCCAGACAAGGAAAGTTCACAGGCTACATTTGTGCCAGGTCAGCCCTGGGGCAGCCCAGGAAGAGATGACTGGCGGAGCTGGCACCTCCCTGACCCTGGAAGGTAGGGAGTGGGGACTGGTCATCCTTTCAGGTGTGACACTACCCGCGCAGGGCCAGATGAGGACCATACAGGTCATTAGAAAGCCCAGGCACTGCTCACAGGCGTTGGGCACACAGCTGTCAGGAGGACGACTGAAGGTGCTTCCTTTCCTTGTCTGAGACCTCGCAGTCTGGAGAGACTGGCTCAGTGACAACATTCGTTTCACCTGCTCCTTCATTCCGTTGACCGTGCAGATGAGAGCCTGCACCCAGGTGGCGCCGGGCAGGTCAGACCTGGCAGAGAGTGGGGTCTGCCCAGGGCCTTGGAAGGGACCCTGCCCAGGGGACCTGAGGATGTGAGGAGTTGGGGGTGGAGGAGCCTGTGGAAGGCCCTGGGTCCTGGGGAGCAGGGAGGTTGGGAGGGTGCCTGTGTCCACGCGGGCATGTCGGTGTGTGTATGTCTGGGAAGCCGTGTGTCTCTCAGACTCAGGCACCGTTTCCTACCTGTGACTCTAGACGGGCTTCCTTCCAGGTGATGCTGAAGATTTCTCCCCCAGCACCACTGGCACTTGGATCAGGTGGGTCACCGCGGTGATCCAGTGTTTTGCAGTTGTGGAGGAACATCTGGGCCTCCGTCACCCCCAGCGCCTTCCCACAGGCGCAGAGCTGAAAGTTCCCAGCAGAGGGCGCAGCCGGACACGGCGGGAGTCCTGGGCTAAGGATGTTCTCCACCATATGCTCAGACCACGAGTCCACCCGGGAAGGGCCCCTCCAGGTTCATCTCTCCGATGGCATCAGCCCTGTCTTCCCCCACCAGCGACGCGTTCTCGGCTCAGCCATCAGTTACACTGATCGTCCCTGTCTGAAGGCACCACGAGGCTTGTCTGTGGACCCGGACAGTCTGTGTGTGTGTGTGCTATGGTGCGTGACTGTGGGCCTGCATATGTTTCCACATGCACGTGCTGCTGGAGGTGCTCGGAGAGGCTGTGTCCGCAGATGCAGGACAGTGGAGCCAGTGGAGGGGGCTGGGGAGGTGAGTGTCCAGGCTATGTCCAGACTGGAGGGGGCCTGGCAGGACACTGACGCTTTGCTGGCAAGGGCTGGTCGTTGCAGAGCAGGCACATCCCACACACTCATGGCTGACCTCACGTTGTCCATTACCCAGCTGAGGATCACCAGGCAAGGCACCCCAGGGCAGGCCCTGTGCCAGCCTCAGCCCCGGGCACCTACTTAGGACATGACCTCTCTCCGAAAGGGGACACCAAGGTCAGGTTGGCAAGTGCTTTGTCCAGGTTCTCAGGGCTGAGACCAGCCCTACCCAGGCCAGTGGGGACACACACATCTCTCCCTTCAGGCTTGACGTGCCCACTGCACGGGGCCTAAGATGAGCCGTCAGAGCACCATGGGGGAGGGGTGTTCCCCCTCCTGCGGGAAACAGCCGCTCCCCCATCCCCTCAGCTGCCTGGGATTATATTTAAAACCCAAAGCGAGCTGGGGAGGCAGCACCCAGCACGGTCGCCATGGCAATACTGAGCCAGGGCTATTTTAGCCACAAGGCGTCACAGGGAGACATGGTGGTGGAGCTGGGACAGGTCCCCAGCTCTCCGCCTGAGCCCCTTGCCTGTCCTCAGTGGGCCACCTGCATCCGGACCCACCTGGCTGCACTGCCCCCACATCACCGAACCCAGCCCATGGGAGCCCGAGGCTGTGGCCCGAGGCGGGCGGGCAAGGCTGGAAACCCATCATTGCTTCTGAACTGCTGTCGTTAACCCTGGGGGTGGCGGTGGGGGCAGGCAGAAGGCCCCTGTCCAGCAGGGAAGGCGCAGCAGGGCCTGCCTTCCGGAGACAATTGCACAGAGCACGCCTGCATCGTCAAGTCCCGTCATTCTGCTCCTGGGGATCTGCTTTAAGGAAAGAACCAGAAGTGCCAACAGTTCCAAACCAGACATCCCAATGTCAGCTACAGGGTCCAAGGTGGGAGGTAACCCGCCTGGCCGCAGGCTCCACGTGACCCTTTGATAGACAGGTGCACACTCAGGCACGCACACACACATGCAATGCAGCACACATGGCCAGGCAGGAGCAGCGCCACCAGCACCCCTGCCGGTAGCCCAGGCAGACCAGCAGATGGACAAGCAGGACCCTGTCCAGCAGGAAGCTCCAGCCCGGCTGTGTGCAGGCATTGGTCTGAAGAAAGTGTTTTCCCACACAGGGAGAAGACCCTTTGGGGTCTCGTCATCACCCAGGGTCAGCAGCCTCCTCTGGGCATGGCCCTGGCTTACAGTGAACGATGTTGGATTCGTGATCTCCAAAGATTTAGCTTCAGGACCAGGGACCAGGCTTGGTCACTCAAGAGCTTTCGTGTAGCAGAGTTTTATTAAAGTGAAAAAGGGGCAGAGAAAGCTTCTGCCATAGACATCAGAAGGGGGACAGAGAGTGCCCCCACTTACTACCCTTATCAAGGCCTTATATACTTTTACCAGACCCACTCTTACAACATACATCTTAAATTAACAAGATTAGATCTTACCAGACCCACTCCCACAACATACATTTTAAGATGACAGGATTAGTCACAAGATTCTTGTTAAGGAGAAATACACTGTCATATTGACTAAAACAAAGCAATGCACAAAAAAATGTTCTTTCCTCTTCCTTGAGAACTCCAGACCCCTCTCTTCCTCGGGAACCCTGGACTTCTTATCAACTTACCTAGGAATCGGTTCACTACTGTCCCCTTGGGACAGCCAGCTGCACCCTCAGCCCTTGCGGACCCCTGACGGCGCTCACCAGGCAGAGCAGCTGGAGTTGACAGATGCCCTCAGGACGCATGGCACTTCATCTCTGCAACTCCCACCAGCTGGGTGAGTGGGGCTCTGCGGCCCTGAGAGGGTCTAGCACAGATTGAAGGCAGGCCCCTCCATGGCCCCCCTTACCCCCCCAGCACGGTACCTCAGGATAACTCCGAGAGGAAGCCACCAGCCTGGCCAGAGAGTTCCCAAGACCCATGAAAGCCAGGCCTGGGGCCCCTGTATCCAGGAGATTGGGGCTGCAGGTGCCCCAGGCTGAGGACACAAAACCCACGGCCACCCCAACCAGGAACTCGGGCACTTGGGCCCCCTGGTGGGACCTGAGGGAGGCAGCCCTGGTGGGCGCTGCACGCACAGTCGGTCCCTTACAGGAGATGAACCTGAGCTCCAGGAACCCAGGTATTTATACTAGGCAGACAACCTGCTCCTTCTCCCAAGGGGCTGGTCCACACTGAGTGGGCACAGGCCTCCTTGGAGAGACAGTGCAGGGCGACAGGCAGGTGGCACCTTGCTCCTGAGGTGCAGAGACCTGAGCCCCAAGGGGAGCAGCCTCCCAGCGGGAAATGGAGCAGAGCTTCCCAGGCTGGGAAAGGGGGCTCCCCTATTTCTCAGGACCAATCCTTCTTCAGAGGGCAGTGCAGCCCCCTGTGAGGAAGAGGCCAACATCTCCTGGAGGTGCCCTTGCTCTGCTAGACAGGAGCTAAAAATCTTCAGGGAATTTTCAAGACAGCCCAGATTGCAAGTCCACTGTCTTCACTGCAAACCCTATTTCAAGTGCCTAGGGTCGGACATGACTGAAGCGACTTAGCATGCATGCATGCATTGGAGAAGGAAATGGCAACCCACTCCAGTACTCTTGCCTGGACAGTCCTGGGGACAGAGGAACCTGGTGGGCTGCTGTCCACGGGGTCGCACAGAGTCGGACACAACTGAAGCAACTTAACAGCAACAGCAGCAAACCCAAATCACTGTGGATGGTGACTGCAGCCATGAAATTAAAAGACACTTGCTTCTTGGAAGAAAAGCTATGACAAACTTAGTGTATTAAAAAGCAGAAACATCCCTTTGCTGACAAAGTGATGAATAGTCACAAAGTGAAGAGTAGTCACAAAGTGAAGAACAGTCAAAGCTATAGTTTTTCCAGTAGTCGTGTATGGATGTAAGAGTTGGACCATAAAGAAGGCTGAATGCCCAAGAATTGATACTTTTGAACTGTGGTGTTGGAGAAGACTCTTGAGAGTCCCTTGGACAGCAAGGAGATCAAACCAGTCAGTCCTAAAGGAAATCTCTCCTGAATATTCATTGGAAGCACAGGCTGTAGCTGAAGCTCCAGCACTTTGCCACCTGATGCAAAAAGCCAACTCATTAGAAAAGACACTGATGCTGGGAAAGATTGAAGGCAGGAGGAGAAGGGGCTGACAGAGGATGAGATGGTTGGATGGCATCACCGACTGAATGGACATGAGTTTGAGCAAGCTCCAGGAGATAGTGAAGGACAGGGCAGCCTGGCGTGCTGTAGTCTATGGGGTCGCAGAGTTGGACATGACTGAACAACAGCAACAAACCCAAACACTAACCAGGCTTTCCTGCAGGTCTCCTCCCCCTGGCTAATCGCCTCCCAGCCCAGCAGATGGGTGCCTTGGGCAACAACAACTGTTAAGTAGCACCTTCTGAGTGGAGCCTGATGGGCTGCCATCCACAAGGTTGCATAAGAATCAGGCGCGACTCAGCGACTCAACAACTGAGTAAATCAGGCTGCAAGCACTGTTGCAGGTTCTTTTTATTATTTACTGCAGTTCATGTTCACAACGACCACACACCATCATCTCCTACTTAATAGCTGAGGGTCCCCCTGGTGGGTGAGTCACCTCCCAAGTTTATATGAGAGGCACCGGGTCAGGAGCCCATACTGCAGCCACCATGTTCTAGGACTTCTCAACCAAGGAGCCACACTGGGCGGGGAGTAGAGGGTGAAAACAGGAGAAAACGTGTTAATTTTCCCTGAAAACATCACCTGTGACACAGGAAATCCAGACCCTCCTAGTTGTGGGGGCTCTTGGCTCTCAGCCAGGTCCCCTCAGCTCGCCTCCATCCTCAGCAGCAGGTGGACAGTCCTTGAGCACACGGCCAGTGCCCTGTCTCCACAACTGTCCCACCCGGGACTTCCCCTGACCTGCTCGGCCCGGGATGGGGCAGCCTGAAAGAGTAGGGGTTAACATCCCTAGAGGCAGCCCTCAGCCAGGGGTAAGAGACCCAGCTGATTACCCTCAGGGGGCAGTGGCGAGGGGCCTTTCAGGGACTCCGGGGATGGAGACCACACTCCCCCAGCTTTCCCTCCATCTCCCCCCAGCCCCAGCTTGCTCTGCCTCCTGGGGTCACTTCCCGGGGTCACTTCCCAAGTTCACTGCACACACTGAGGTTCTTGAGGCCGATGCACTGCTGGGTCCTGGAAGAGACCTGGGGTTGCTGCTTGAGGGTGACACCAAGGGCCCAGCTTTGCTGTTGGATGTGGGAGGTGAGAAGAGGCCTGCACACCTCCCGCTGCTGTGTCCAGAGCCAGCTGCGGCCTTGGGGTCAAGGAGAGCTGGCAAGTTCTCCAAGTCACCCCATCTCCTGCAGTTGGAGGGCAGGGGGTACTGATGTCACATCAGGCCCTGGGTCCAATCCTAGACCCTCGAGAGGGCTGACCTGAGCCCTTGCCAGACCTTGTGCTAAGATCCAGACCTGGACTGGGAGGCATAGGCCTGAGGTTCATGGTCCATATAAGTGAGTTCCACCTGAGGGTCTTGTACCCCTAGTTGTACTGCACTGGTTTGGGAGTCCCTAAAAATACACGTGGGCTTCCCAGGTGGCTCAGCAGTAAAGAACCCACGTGTCAATGCAGGAGATGTGGGTTTCATCCCTGGGTCGGGAAGATCCCCTGGAGAAGGGAATGAAAACCCACTCCAATATTCTTGCCTGGGAAATCCCATGGAGAGAGGAGCCTGGGGGGCTATAGTTCATAGGGTCCCAAAGAGTCAGACACAACTGAGTGACTCAGCAACAATACCTTTGTTGAAGGGCACTTGCCACGTGAGATTCCTATGGATGCTGTAATCTGGGGTTCCCAATCCCTAGACCCCTTCACTGGTACTGGTCCTGTTAGGAGCCGAGTTGCACAGCGGGAAGTGAGTGGCAGGCAGGGGAGGGAGTGAAGCTTTGTGTTCACGGCCGCTCCCCATCACTCGCATAGGGAGCACTGCCTCCTGTCAGATCCTTGGCAGCATCAGACCCTCAAAGAGCAGAATGCTACTGTGAACTATGACTCATTCACGTGAGAGATCTAGTTTGTCTCCTCCTCATGAGAATCGGCCGAAACCAGCTCTTTCTCTATGGAAGAAATCGCTTCCACAAAACCAGTCCCTGGTGCCAGAAAGGTTGGGGACTCCTGCTGTAAACAGTCTTGAAAACAACAGAAATCTGTTCCCACGGTGGAGGGCAGAAGCCTGTGGTGAGAGTGGAGCAGGCTGGAAGCTTCTCCAGGGAGGACCTCTGCCAGCCCCTCCCTCGCCTGTGGATGCCTCCCTGCCTCTGTCCCGTCTCACTGTGTCCTCTCCTTAACTGAGGATGTGGGGTAGGGGGGTGCCTGAGACCCACCTAGTGTCTCGGGCCCGCCCTAATCTTCCGAGACCCTTTTCCCAATGTTACTCTCACAGGTGCTACGAAGAGGTCTTCGGGCATCTTCTGGGGAACACGATTCACCCCACTATCTCATGCTGTTCAGAATCTGCCCCCCTCCCCCCGCTTTCCCTCTCAGTGTCCAGACTGACAGCGAGGACTGAGTCTCAGTGGCCTGAGCATGGACGCAGGGAACCTGCAGCCCCTGGCTTGCTCGTGCTTGGCCGCATGGGGGTGGCTCTCCAGGATGTTGGAATGGGGGCAGGGTGGACGTAGGCTGGAAAGGGGACAGTTTACTGATGTGAGAGCTCACCTTTGACTGGGGTGGACCATCAGAGGGAGGTGGCACCTCATACAGTTGGGGCAGCTCCTTGAAGCTAGAGTGTGATGGTGGAGACCCTGGGCTGTGTGTGAGGAGCTTGAAGACTCGGGAGTGGGGAGCAGGGGGCACTGTGAGGATGAATCCACTGGAACCACCACCTGCTGGGTCCCCAGGAGGGTCTAGGAGACAGGCCTTTCGCTGAAACAACAAGAAAGTGTGAGCAAGAGGGTGCAGGGCAGCCAAGGAGTGCAAGGTGTGCTGGCCCAAGTGGCCATGTGGATGGGAGGACACGCCCCAGGGTCCTAAGAGAGCAGAGACCTGCAGCCTGTAGCCATCCAGGCAATGAGAGTATAGTTATGGCAGTGGGAGGAGGGGCCTCAAGGAAACCGCGGCCTTGGCTCTTAGACCTTGTGGTCTGGGCTGGGGTAGGGCATCCTGTCCCCTGGAACCTCTGACCTGGTGCTAAAGCCCAGCTGAGGAGTGTCTGGGGGTCCCCTAGGGCTCTGGGGTGAGCAGAACCTCTGGCATGACGACTGGTTCACATATGAAAGTGGCTCCCAGAGTGCGACCAGGCCCTCATAGTGGGGGACTGGGTGCCTAACCTCAGAATGTGGGTGCCATCACGCCAGGAGCTCCCCACTGCCAGCTGGGGTTGCCAAGTGGGCATGGCCCTGTCCAGCCACAGTGGGAACCACTGGCACTGCAGCTTAGCCCCAAGTGAGTCTCAAGGGTGAAGAAGTTATGTTAAGAGGTACCTGGATGCCATGGCACAGACACCTTGGCTCAGCTTGAATTGGTGGCCTCATGGGGGGCTGAGCCCCTAAACCAAGTGACAGAGAAGGCAACCTGGTTCACAGAGGTACCAGCTCCACATCCATCAAAGGTGCCAGTGGACTGTGGTGGCCGCTAGCCCTGCCCAAGTGTGCCATCAAAGAACAGTGGTGACAATGGCAGGTGGAGAGTCCCTCTCCCCAGCCCCAGGCAGAAATCTGAGTGGCACTCTCAATTTTACAGGAGTCACCTTTCGGGCTTCCATGGCCTGTGGGCACAGAGTGGGCCACGGAGACAGACGCCTGGTGAGGGCAAAGGACTGAGGCTTTTCCTGGGGACCAGGGTCTGCCACCGCTCCAGGAGGTGCCCTAAGCAAGGAGAAGAACTGGCGGGGACAGCAGGGGAAGGAGGCAGGATGGCTGATTACAGCCCCGGTTGGTGGCACCATGGCACCGACTGTGGCTTGTTCCACTAAATCTCGCTTTTTTTGCTGCTGCTGCTGTGACAGACACCACCTTGAAGGACCAGTGCCATCCTGGCAGATGTGAGCACCATGGGGGTGACTGCCTGCCACTGCCCTGCTGTAAGAGCAGCCCCTACCCCCGCCCCAAGCACCCTTCAGAGCATCCAGAGTGCCACTCAGCTGGCAGGCAGGCAGCCTGGGGATGGGAGTCGGTGAGACCCAGCCTCTCCTTCAAAAGGACAATTTGGGGCCCACTCCCCAGGGCTTTGCAGGGGTCCCCAGGCGAGTCCAGCACCTGTGCACTTCCCTTCTACTTCTGTGCCTCCCACCCCTGCTCCTGTGTCTGGGGTGTCACTCTCTGTACTGGGTTGAACAGTGGCCCCCAAATTCACTTCTACCCAGAACCTCAGAACGTGACCATATTTGGAAATAGGGTCTTCACGGCTGTGATGACTTAAGATGAAGCACACTGGATTACAAGGCCCCAAGTCCAGTGAGAGCTGCCTTTATAAGGAGAGGAGGGACACACAGAGAGGTCACATGATGACAGAGGCGGAGACGGGGTGATCGTCCACAGTCCAGGGGCGCCAGCAATGGCCACCAGCACGGGGAGCTGGGGAGAGGCCTGCAGCAGGCTTGCCAGCAGCCTTCGGGAGCCCGGCCTGCCCACATCTGGGTCCTGGACACCTGGTCCCCAGAACTCTGAGAGCACCACGTTTTCTTTTTTTTCTTTTTCTATTTTTTGGCTGTGCCTCGCAGCTTGTGGGATTTTACTTCCTCATCAACCAAGGGTCAAAGCCAGGCTAAGGTACCGCAAGTTTAGAGTGCTGATCGCTGGGCCAACCAGCTGTACTCTGTAACAGCTGCCCGAGGAAACATCTTCCCCCAAATAAACTCCCTGCACCAGGTCCTTGTCTCAAGTGATGCCCCCCAGGTGTGGGCTCTGCCCAGTGGGCAGGCTGTCAGCCTCACAGGGAGGGAGGGAGAAGGGTAAGTGGGGGCAGACGGAAGCTGAGACCCTGTCCCCTGACACTGCGGCCCCTCCAACCTTGGGGAAGATCTGGTCCAGCTCTCAGGGAAGCATTTGGGCATCTACCCATACAACACAGGTGTCCCAGCCTCCACAGGAGACCATGGACAAGGAAGCCCAGGTGGCACTAGTGGTAAAGAACCTGTCCGCCAATGCTGGAGACACAGGAGATGTGGATTCAATCCCTGGATGGGGAAGATCCCATGGGTAGGAAATGACAACCTGCTCCAGTATTCTTGCCTGGAAAATTCCATGGACAGAGGAGCCTGGTGGGCTACAGCCCTTGGGGTCACAAAGAAAGTCACCAGTCCCCATAGACAGAGTCCAAGCCCCCTCCCTGCCACCCCATCCCACTCCCAGCCCAGGTGCCCCTGTAGGAAACACTGCCGCCCTGCCCGACTTGGCTCCTCTCAACTGCAAATCTCCATCCACTCCTGGCCTTCAATCTGCTCAAGTCAACAGCACCAGCACAGAACTACATTTAAAGAGCATCAGCCCTTTCCATCCCTCTTTCCAGCCCTGTAAACACGTGGGCAGAAATAGCAGCCTGCAGGCTAGAGGGAGTGATTGCTGGCTTTGGAATCAGAAGTCTCCTGCCCGGGCGGGCCTCACTGCGTGGGTGCCCAAGGCAGTCACAAAGCCTGCTTTAAATAGCTCCTGTGGGTACGCGCAGCAGCAGAAGGGCAGCCTGGGAGTGGTGGGGACAGTGCGGAGAGGTGGCACCGGGTAGGCAGGGTCCTGGCAGCAGAGGGGGGTTGGCTCACCAGCTTCTGGAACCAGGTAAGGACACAAGTTCCAGAAATCTTGGACCCATCTGTGTGGCTACCAGAGGTCCCAGGAAGGCAGGCCTTGGGGCAGAACCCTAGGTGCCAGGGGTGGGGCACTGTGATCCAGCTCAGTAGCTTCGGGGTGCCAGCTGGGCCTGGACGTCTCACCCCCAGGCCATGCTTCACCTTCCAGGAGGAGGGCGCGGTGACCCTGCTAGGCATGCAGGCCAGAAGGTACCCATCTGGGAGGTAGAGAAAAAGGTCTCGCTGTCCTCATTCTCAGACCTGGCTGGGTATGGCCTGCCACCCCCGCTGTCTAGAGTTGGCCCGGGGCCTGTGTGCCCAGGCTTTCCGTCCTGCTTTCCCCTGCTCCCACATGGGTCATGCTGGGGTCTGGGGGTCCTGCTCACCGGCCGATCCCTCCCCTGGGATGACCCTGCCCAGCCCTTCAGGCCAGTCCTTAGAGCAGAGGCCCAGAGGGCAGCCCTTCAGGAAAGTGTCTTCAGGAGGTAAGGTCTTCAAGCTGGAGCTGTGGGCCCTGGGAAGGTACAGGCCTCAGACACGGCTGCTCCTGTGGGAGCCCGCTGTGGGCTCAGCTGGCCTCAGGGGTCACTCAGCCAGCTCAGCCTGCTTGTGGTGAGGGTCCCCAGCACCTGCCCTCAGAGCTTGGGGACATTGCACATCCTGGGCACGTGTACTGGCTGAGAGCAGGTGGCCCAGCAGGCACCCTTTCTGATTCCCACAAAGTCACCATCACACACCCCTCAAGGTGGCTTGGGGAGCACCTCAGGCCAGTGGGGTCACGGCCTAGCTGCCACCTAATCACAGCAGGGCCCTGGGCCTGGCATTCCTGACCTTGCAGTAGACAGCTCACCCGCAGCTGCCCCACGGTTACCTCTGCTCCCTCCAGGATGACAGCCTGCTCTGCTCTGGTGTGGGAGCACCTGGAGCCCTTCTGAGAGCAGTGGCCCTGTCACCCTGAGTCCCTGGGGGCAGCAGAGGCGGGAGGGCATTTGTGGGGACTCGGTGGCCACTGTTGTCCCATCACCACGTTCAGAAGGCACCATGGTGGCACCTTGCCATGAGCCCCAGGGACACCTTCAGCCCCCACATCCCAACCCGGAGCCCCTCTGTCCCAAACCTGTGGAGCCCACAGAGGAGGAGCGCTGTGCAGGCCCCAGGAGAGGAGGCCACAGCCACAGTGTGAACGATGGCCAAAGGCTCCGTTTTATTTCATGCTGGGACCCAAGGCCCGGGAATGTCCTTCCCACAGTCTCGCAAGACTTGAGCACCATCCTCACCCAGCCTCTTCCCCCTCCCTGGTCCAGACCCACAGAGCCAGTCCCTGAGTCAGGATCCTTCTCCAAATTGGTGTGAAGCTCCCAGGGCCATGCCTGCTTGGCTCCTGGGTCAGGCGTCTGGGCTGCTGGAGAGGAGGTGTTTGTGGACGGGGTCCTGGCAGATGTGAGGTCAGAGCCTGGGAGACTGAGCGAGACCGAAGCTTTCCTCTCATCTCATCTGGCCCATGGTCCTGCCCCCTCTGAAACACTCAGAGCTGCCCAGGATCCTTCCCCCAGGAGGTCCTGGGCCAGTGAAGCCCCCCATGGGCCTCACATGGTGTATGCGGCCCAGTAGATGATGTTGACGGCGGCAAAGGCCGCTGGGAACACAGCACGGGCATAGATGTCAATGGTGTCCGCGTCAATGGGCTTGAGAAGCCCACGGAGGCCGCCCTGGCCCCCCTGCTTCTTTGTCTCCCCTGTCTCCACCTCCACAGACCTGTAGGAGCCCATGAGGTTCCCAGGCACGCGGCATGGCCGGCGGGACACAGCCAGCTCCTGAGTAACGCCCGCAGCGGAGAGGGAGAAAAGCACGATGGCATTCTTCATGTCCATCTGCATGGGGAGGGGGCAGGCTGAGCACCAGGAAGCGGGGGGCAGGGACCCCAACCCAGCCAGCAGGGGGGACCCACACCCTGACAGCGAGGGCAGGAACCCAACCCAGACAGCCAGAGGGACCACCAACCTGGCCAGCAGGGGGGGCCCCCGACCCAGCCAGCAGGGGAGACCCCAACCCAACCAGTGGCTCCATCCCCATAGCAGGAGAGAGGGGGGCCAGGCTGAGCGCAGGACAAAATGCCCCCCACCCTGCTGGCAATGCTGGCCCTTGGTGGTGCTGGGGGAGGGGCTGTCCTTTGCCCTGCTCAGCCTCACCTCAGCCCTCTGCTCCTTAACCTTGACCTTGGCCTTCTGTTTCTTCCGGTAGTCAGCATTGAAGTGGGCAAAGGCATACTCCACCAGGGCGGCGAACACAAAGACATAGCAGATCCAGAAGTACACGTCCAATGCCTTGATGGCCGACGCCCGTGGGAGGGAGGAGCGGGCGCTGACCATCAGTGTGGTCATGGTCAGCACTGTGGTGATGCCTGGGGGCACAGAGGGTGCCGTCCCTGGAGCCCTGCCACCCCACCCAATCTGAGTGCAGGTCAGGCTCCTCTTACCAGGTCGGCCTGGCCGGCCTCTGCCCCAGGACGTGGGCTAGTGTTCAGGACGGGTCCAGGCCAGACTCCCACCCTCCCACCTGCTCCCTCGGAGGACAGGACAGGGCCTCTACCTAGAGACACCCTGGCAGGCACCGCAGCTTGACTAATCCAGAAGGAGACCCAGGACATGGCGACCAGGAGGACGGAAGGCATGTAGGACTGGATGATGTAGACGCCGCGGTTCCTCCGCAGGTGGAAGTGCAGGCTGAGCCGGGGGAACTGGCCAGCTGCCGGACAGCCCCCCCACAGCATCAGCACCAGGCCCACCACCCACAGCAGCACTGGGAGAGGAGGGCTGGGAAAGCAGCAGGGCCACTGCCAGCCTCCGGAGGAAGGAGGGCCCTTGTCCCCACCTCGCAACAGCCTGATGGGTCAGGAAAGGGCTAATCTTGCTGCAGGGCCACCAGAGGAAGGAGAGGAGAGTCCAGTGTGGCTGCTGGCCCACCAGGACCCTCCTAGGGCACGGGCCCTACCCCTTTCTTCCCACCCTCCCCGTGCACAGCTGAGCAGCAGGAAAGAGACAGTCTGGGCTCACTGGCTCCAATGACTGGGCAGCAGGAGTGGGAAGGGGCAAGAGAGGCCAGGAGACAGTGTACCCCCAGGTACCCCTAATCCCCCCAGACACCCCCCAAACCCTGGGAAGCAGTGAAGGGCCAAGGAGCAAGACGGAGGAAACCTGACCCGGGCTTGCACTG
>SJXQ01009956.1:279414-289495 GCA_006408695.1 Aepyceros melampus
GCCCCCATCTTACCCCACCCCATCCTCCACCCCCACCCCCACGGACCTGCTGAGAAGGCCAAGGCCTCGAATTCTCTAGGATGACTCTTCTCAACATAAAGCTCTGCAGTTTCCCCTCAAAGCTGACCACAGACTTTAATGGTTTGGTCTCGTCCATTAACTTCTGGGCTGAATATCATCTGACAACCGGAAGTAAGCGTCTCCTGCAGTTCAGTAACTCAGTCGTGTCCAACTCTGCGACCCCATGGACTAAAGCGCTGTCCGTCACCAACTTCTCTGTCCATCACCAACTCGCGAAGCTTGCTCAGATTCATGTCCATCGAGTCGGTGATGCCATCCAACCACCTCTTAAAACTGGGCAAACTGGTCTGGCAGTGGGTTGGGTCCTATGGGTGACTGTGGACACCTGGCCTGAGTGGAGGCGGAGTGGGGGGAGGTAGAAAGGGCTTCATTGTTGGGAATTTCCAGTCCTGAGGGCCACAGATCAAAGCTGAGACCCATTCAGCTTTCTTTCTTAAAGGCACCCAGACCTAAGACAGGCAGGCAGGTCCCAGCATAAATGCCTCTCCCCGGCCCCCAACCCTGCCTCTTGGGAGGATCTTCTGGGACCTGGAAGTGCTGCCCTACTCTACCTGTTATGGTGTCCCAGGTGCTTCTCTGGACACATTCCCACGTGTCCTCCCACAGGCTTGATGGGAAGTTGAGAAATTAATCCAAGAGAAAGTGTGGAGAGCAGATCCGTTTCCTTATTCCTCCTCTGGATTGAGATCTTGTCTGTCTGCTTCTTCAAAGCAGCCCTTGGGTCTAACAGCCTCTATTATGATAGGTGCTTAATAACTGTAGGAAAATTTAGGCTGAGTCAACGACAGCCAGCACAGCGGGTGTGGTCAGACCTGCTCAGGGCTGCTTGGGGCTGCACGGTGCCAAGTTCTGGTCTTCGTGCTCGTCCAGGCTCTGGCTCTTATGCTTGGCTCCCTGTCACATTCTCTTTCTTTTTTTTTTTTTAATTGGAAGATAATCACTTACAATATTGTGATGGTTTTTGCCGTACATCAGCATGAATCTGCCACAGGTATATGTGTGTCCCCCCCATCCTGGACCCCTCTCCCGCTCTCCCCACCCTATCCCTTTGAGTTGTTCCAGAACACCAGCCTTGGGTGCCCTGCTTCATGCATTGAACTTGCACTGGTCATATATCCTGTCACACTCTTTTCTTGGATCTGAGAAGATCCAGGTGCTGAGGGCCTCTGATAAATATTGCTGGCCTTGAATCACCTGATTCAGCTGGTTCAGAGTGAACTAGATTATTGCTGTTTTCTACATGGTCCTCTATTATCTGAGACATAACATTAATACTGAGCTTTCCCTGGAGAACTCCCTGCACGGGTGTCTCAGCTGTAGCTCAGGGTGCTGGGCAGCATCTCTTCTGGGACTTCCCTGGCAGTCCACTGGTTAGGAGTCTATGCTCCCAGTGCATTGGTTGGGGGATTCTTCCCTGGTGGAAGGACAAGATCCCACATGCTGCGTGTATGTGTGTGTTAAGCCGCTTCAGTCATGTCCAACTCTTAGTGACCCCATGAACTGTAGCCCGCCAGGCTACTCTGTCCATGGAATTTCCCAGGTAAGAATACTGCAGTGGGTGGTCATTCCCTTCTCTAGAGGATCTTCCCAACTCAGGGATTAAACACAGGTCTCTTGCACTGCAGGCAGGTTATTTACCGTCTGAGCCACTAGGGAAGCTACTGGAGTGCATGGTGCAGTCTGAAAAACAACAACAAAAAAATAAAGAGCAATTGCCTTTTCTTCCTCGAACCCTGGAGGAAGCAGGACTCCAAGCCAGGACTAGAGAAAGAGGTCAAGCAGTGCCCAGCACGCCCGTAGGCACTGTGACACCACACCTCCCTCCCCTCTCCTCCTGGGGTGCCCGCTGTTCACTGACCTTAAATCAAAATTTCTCCCTCAGAGTCTACAAGCTTTATTCCAGTTCTACTTTGCCCCTAATTGGCTTCAGCTTGGATCTCAAGAATGAGAAGTTTCATTGCTCCTCCTCAAGAATCACTTAGTCACACTCCCGAACCTCAGTTACAGCCCATGATGTGCCCCACGTCGGTCTCCCTGGCCTCATCTTCTGCTTCACCCAGACAAGCTCCAGACACCCCAGGATGAGGAAGCCTGTTCAGGCAGCCCCACCAAAGGTCAGGAAACCAGGACCTCAGTGCCGGGTAGTCGGCCTGCTGCTGAGGCAAGCCCCCAGGAAGTGCTAACAGTCCTCTTCTCCCCCCTTTTTGATAATTCAGGAAATGACCCCAAGTCAGAGGTCTGGAAACTAGTCCCAGTCCTGCTCCTAAATGGCTGTGTGGCCTCAGGGAGTAACTTCTCCCGGCTTCGTTTTATTCATTTACTGAAGGAGGGGCTGCTCAGCAATGGGTATCCTGAGCACAAGGCCACAAGGCTGAACCCGTTACAAAGAATCTCAATAGACTGTCTTCACTAAAGACAGAAGTCTAATTTATATGAGCTCAGGCTCTCCCATCTTCTCTGGAAAATAGTGTAGGTTCTCCCCATCTTTATTCACTCTTGTGATTTTTTTAAGAGGGGAAGTAGAACTCCACACACCATGTCTGACTGTGCTGAAACTCTCCAAATCAATCAGACAAAGGGCTTCTGTCCACTTCAGGTGAGGTCTGTGCTCTTCGTCCAGATACTCGATGGTCCCACGCCTGTGTCCAGACACCGAGACCACAGTCAGGGACCTAATGTCCATGCCTGCAGACAGGAATAAACAGGAAGCCCGAATGGTGAGGCCTGTGGTCCCTGTGGGTCTAGTTAACTCACCCACACTCTCCCCTCTCTTATTTCACAGATAACATGGCAGCTTCTTGGCTGGATGATGCACGCAGAGCGCTCTGGTTATAGACTCAGGGTGTCAGCTTCGGTCCCTCCCTCCTGTTCCGTGCAGGGAGGCGTTCTGTTCTCCCCATATGGTGCTGAGCAGGGCATCACACACTTGGCCCTAGAAGGTATGGAAACTCTGCTTCCGTGGTTGCCCCAGGGTCACCAACTTGACCTTCTCTGGGTGACAAGACTATGGGTAGTGTCTAGGGAGCTGGGAGGTGTGGTTTGGGGTCTGCTTGACTCTTGAGATTCTCAGCCTGCTCCTGTTTTTGCCCTGTTTCTTTGGGGTGATGGCTTTGCTGCTTGCTCTCAGTGTCTGGGAAGCCATGGCACTGAGTCCAGAGCTTGGGCAGAGAGCTGGCCTGAGTCCCTTGCAGCAGCAGGATGGGCCCCGGGAGGTAGAGGTGAGTCATGGGGACCCAGGAGGGGAAACTGTACTTGCTAATTTTAAAATCCCTGCTTGATACATTGGTGACGCTGTTTTATTATTTTCCTGGGAAAATGCACCAAATAGAGGAAATGGCAGTGACACAGAAAAATATTTCTGAGCTTAGAGTGTAATTATTAATCCCATGATTTCCAGATGGAATTCATTCATTTGGAGAAGCAGAGACTACTTGGCAGAAAGGACCACATGCAAAATCCTTGCAGCAGCCTGAGATCAATGTCTACTTAAACAAAGGATGCGCGAGGAAGCTGGGTTTCATGGCTGCTTTTAGTCATCGAGGCCCTGAGGACCAATACGTGATCAAACTTGGCCATTTAGAGAATTTTTTCTCCACAAGGTAAATAGATGTCCAAGTACAATTGCTCACATGTAACGAGGAGAAGTCAGAATTCTATTCTCTTATTTTATGTTTTTTAAAGTGGTGATTCTTTCACCTGATGGAAAACACTAAACACAGATTAACACTACTGACAAAGGGCTGCCTATCAAGTGAGACTCAACTTTAGGGGCCAACAAGACTGAATCGAGGGCTCCCCAGGTGGCGCCAGTGGTAAAGAACCCGTCTGCCAATGCAGGTTAGATACAAGACAGGCTGGCTTGATCCCTGGATCGGGAAGAAACCCTGGAGAAGGGCATGGCAACCCACTCCAGTATTCTTGCCAGGAGAATCCCATGGACAGAGGAGACTGGCAGGCTACCATAGGGTCACACAGAGTTGGGCACAACTGAAGCAACTTAGCACAGCAGCACGGCAAGACTGAATCAATGTGAAAGTCCTGAAGGGTCTGCTGGCAGTGTCCCAAATGTCAGGCTCCCCAGACTCCCTGAGGAAGTCGACCTGGCTCCCTGAGCCCCCTCTACTCTGACATGCTGATCCCCTGGGTAGGATGTTGGACAAATAAAACCAGGAGGTTTGCTGTAATCTTTTTCACACTTGATATGTATCGATGCTTTGATTCAACTTCCTCAAGAAAGGCCCCACCACTGGTCGATATTCATTTAACCAAAATCTAACCATTTAAGGAATTATTCATCTGACTCTGTGAAGTACTGGTCTAGATGTTGGGCCTGAATAAGATATAAAAGGTCCCTGCCTTTAGTGGCCTTGTCTTCTAGGAGGAAGAACAGGGACAATCGTGAGTAAACAAACAAGCTACGACAAACCCAGATGGTATATCAAAAAGCAGAGACATTACTTTGCCAACAAGGGTCCCTATAGTTAAAGCTATGGTTTTTCCAGTAGTCATGTATGGATGTGAGAGTTGAACCATAAAGAAGGCTGAGTGCCGAAGAACTGATACTTTCAAATTGTGGTGCTGGAGAAGACTCTTGAGAGTCCCTTAGACAGCCAGGAGATCAAACCAATCAATCCTAAAGGAAATCAACCCTGAATATTCATTGGAAGGACTGATACTGAAGCTGAAGCTCCAATATTTTGGCCACTTGATAAGAAGAGCTGACTCATTGGAAAAGACCCTGATGCTGGGAAAGATTGAGGGCAGGAGAAGAAGCGGGTGGCAGAAGATGAGATGGTTGGATGGCATCACTGACTCAATGGACATGAGTTTGAGCAAGCTCTGGGAGATAGTGAAGGAGAGGGAAGCCTGGCATGCTGCAGTCCATGGGGTCCCAAAGAGTTGGACATGACTTAGCGATTGAACAACAACAACAAAATAGACAAAAGAGATCATTTCAAGTATAATGCATGCTGGGAAGGAATCTCAGAAAGATAAAAATAATGAGGAGAATGATAAAAATAATGAGGAGGTGGGCAGTCCAGACAGGGGTAACATCTGAGCTGAGGCTTGGATTCTATTCTGTCCCTTCTGGAGGAAAAGGCAGCCCCATCCAGAGCCAGGTAAGTGTTCTGGGCAGAGAATGGAATGTGCAAAAGCCCCGAGGCAGGAGCAAGGCCAGGCCAGTGGGTCTGGGAGGGAGGGAGTAAGGGTTGTGGAGCAAGGTAGGCAGAAGCCAGGTCAGGCGTGGTCCAGTAGATACAGATGGTTATCTAGGTTTGTTTTATTTTTAGTCAGCTTTATTGAAATAGAGTTTACAGGGACTTCCCTGGTGGTCCAGTGGCTAAGACTCTACACTCCCAATGCAAGGGGCCCTGGTTCCATCCCTGGCCAGGGAACTAGATTCCACACGCTGCAACAAAGACTTGGCACAGATAAATAAATAAATTTTAAAAATTTTCTTTTTTAGATTTTTTTGATGTGGACCATTTTTTAAGCCTTTACTGAGTTTGTTACAATACTGCTTCTGTTTTATGTTTTGGCTTTTTGGCAGCAGGCATGTGGGACACATGTGGTGACAATATACAGCCTTGAAGTACTCCTTTCCCAATTTGGAACCAGTCTGTTGTTCCATGTCCAGTTCTGACTGTTGCTTCTTGACCTAAATACAGATTTCTCATAAGGCAGGTATGGTGGTCTACTATTCCCATCTCTTTCAGAATTTTCCACAGTTTGTTGTGATCTCCACAGTCAAAGGCTTTGGCATAGTCAATAAAGCAGAAGTAGATATTTTTCTGGAACTCTCTTGCTTTTTCGATGATCCAACGGATGTTGGCAATTTGATCTTCTGCCTTTTCTAAAACCAGCTTGAACATCTGGAAGTTCACAGTTCAGGTACTATGAAAGCCTGGGTTGGAGAATTTTGAGCATTACTTTACTAGCGTGTGAGATGAGTGCAATTGTGCAGTAGTTTGAGCATTCTTTGGCATTGCTTTTCTTTGGGATTAGAATGAAAACTGCCCTTTTCCAGTCCTGTGGCCACTGCTGAGTTTTCAAATTTGCTGGCATACTGAGTGCAGCACTTTCACAGCATCATCTTTCAGGATTTGAAATAGCTCAATTGGAATTCCATCACCTCCACTAGCTTTGTTCATAGTGATGCTTCCTAAGGCCCACTTGACTTCGCATTTCAGAATGTCTGGCTCTAGGTGAGTGATCACACCATCGTGATTATCTGGGTCATGAAGATCTTTTTTGTTTAGTTCTTCTTGTATTCTTGCCACCTCTTCTTAATATCTTCTGCTTCTGTTAGGTTCATACCATTTCTGTCCTTTATTATGCCCATCTTTGCATGAAATGTTCCCTTGGTATCTCTAATCTTCTTGAAGAGATCTCTAGTCTTTCTCATTCTATTGTTTTCCTCTATTTCTTTGCATTGATCACTGAGGAAGGCTTTCTTATCTCTCCTTTCTATTCTTTGGAACTCTGCATTCAGATGCTTGTATCCTTCCTTTTCTCCTTTGCCTTTAGCTTCTCTTCTCAGCTATTTCTCAGGCCTCCTCAGACAACCATTTTGCCCTTTTGTATTTCTTTTTCTTGCATTTTCTTTTTCGATCTCTTTTTTGCAAAAAAAGAATTTTGCATTTCTTTTTCAATCCCTGCTCAGGGAACTAAGATCTCATAACATGCATGTGTTAGTCGCTCAGTTGTGTCCAACTTTTTGCAGCCCCATAGACTGTAATCCGCCAGGCTCCTCTGTCCATGGGACTTTCCAGGCAAGAATACTGGAGTGGGTTGCCATTTCCTTCTCCAGGGGATCTTCCCAACCCAAGGATCAAACCCACATCTCTTGCGTCTCCTGCATTGGCAGGTGGATTATTTACCACTAGCACCAGACATGGCCAAAAAAAAAAGAGGTAAAATATACAAAACCTAAAACTACCCCTGTACCCATTTTTAAGTGTACAGTCCAGCAGCAGGAAGTGCATTCACTTTGTGGTGCAGCCATCACCACTGTCTCCCTCCAGAACCTTTTCATCTTTCCAGACCGAAACTCTGTCACCACTAAACACTCACCCCGACTTCACCACCCTAACCCCATTCCTGACAATCACCGTCTTCTCTCTGTCTCTATAAAGTTGACTGTGTAGCTCATATGAGTGAAAACAAATAATACGTGTTCTTTTGTGACTGCCCTGTTTCCCTCAGCATCACATCTTGGAGGTTCATCCGTGTTGTAGCAAGTGTCAGAATTTCATTCTTTTCAAAGGCTCAATAACATTCCGCCATATGTATCTATCACATTTCGTTTATCTAGCCATCCACTGATGGACATTTGGGTTGTTTTCAGCTTCTGGCTATTGTGATATGTGTAGTGCTTTTGTGAACATAAGTGTATAAATATTTGTCCGTGTTTAACTTTAATTCAATTAAATTTAAATAGCCACATGTGTCCAGTGGGTACCATATTGAATAGTTCTAGACATTTTCAGTAGACAAAGCTAAGAAATATATTTTTAAAATTATATTAATTCATACTAATATTTCATATCCAATTCCAGCATTATAGGTTTTTCCATTTATTTTATATTTCTATCTGTTCTGTCAAGTGAAAAATAATGGTTCGTAATAGTACTATGCTACTTATTTGTTTTACTCCACTTTATATAGTTCCAGAATAACAGCATCAATATTATTACAAAGACCAGGCTCACTGGAAACAACTTAAAATTTCTTTGCGACTATTTTTGTCTTTAGTATACAGTCTATTAGGTATGCACAATAAGATTGTTGGGTTTTAAAGTCACTTGAAATTATTCTTTTCTGTTGGTTAAGCCACCAAGCTGACATACAGTTAGTTTCTTCTTTTTACATCTAATTGTTTGCAAATCTTGGAAGGTTTTTTCTCTGTTTTATTTGGGGTTTTATAATTACACAGTTCCAAGTCAAATGTATGAGCACATTTAGAGAAACGTAGTTTTTACTGCTGACCCTCCTGTGCCTGGTTGGCAACCATTGTAATGTTACCTCATAATGTAAAAAAATAAGGGATACATTCTTAGTGGCCCCTTCTCGGATAAATACTGTATCAGCTGTTCGCATCTTAATGTTTTCCTGTTAACCATGTGTTCTGCCCAAGAACACAGAAATGGTCCTTGTACCTCTCCCAGCCTTTGGCAGTGCAGCTGGACCTCAACCAGCTCCTACTGGTGGACACAGGGTGTGTTTTCAGCCTTTTGTTGTCCTTCTGTTCTTCAGTAGAAACTGTATTAATCATTAATATGGGCAGGCCCAGAGAAGCAAAGCTGAAAAGGAAAAACCCCATAATTTGGGTGAGGTGAGAAAGAGAACAGTTTTTCTTAGAACACCTGTTCTGGGCTGTTCTGCTGAGTCAGTTCTGTTCCTCAATCCAGGAGGGAAGAGGTCTGGGCAGCACTGCAGGGGGAGGACTACAGAGGTGACCGCTATCCCGATGAAGTTCACAATCCTGAGATGCTGTGCTTTTAGCCAGGCTGGATGGCTCTGATGGATCTTGCCATCCCAGGATGAAACTACAGGACTTCCTGGGTCCCACTGTGGCATCAGGAGCCGCTGGACAAAGCCAGCGACTGACCAGCAGGGCCAGCAGCCTTGCAAGGCACAGGCACGCTGGAAGTTACTGGGCTCTGCAAGAGCAGGGAATACACCAATCAGCCCAGCACCAACTGCACTGGCTAGTTGCAGGATCCTTCTGTTGAGGCAGTAATTTCCAGACACAGAGCCTTTCAGAAGGGAGTCAGTTTATTAAGAACAAAGAGCAGAGATAATGTGGGCACTGCGAGCACAGCGGGTGGACTTCCTGACATACGAGGGAAAACGGACAGTTTTCTTGGATTAATAACCAATTTTTAATAGCCTCAAGACAAAATTCCTGCTGGATGGTTGGCTTTAGGTGATTGGTTGGGGTTCTATAGGGTGCTTACTAGAGTGGGCAACTGCCTAATGGGGAGTCAGAAAGCTCCTTAGTGATCATCAGGGACTTTGGGCAAGGTACAAAGGGGTTCAGTCAGTTTCAG
The DNA here is from genome assembly GCA_006408695.1 of Aepyceros melampus. Classification (NCBI taxonomy): domain Eukaryota; kingdom Metazoa; phylum Chordata; class Mammalia; order Artiodactyla; family Bovidae; genus Aepyceros; species Aepyceros melampus. Next base: position 288,549 of record SJXQ01009956.1, read on the forward strand.
AGGTGACCTTGGTGTGAGCTCCGCTTCTATGGCCTTGGTGTGAGGCCTCGCACCTGTGGCTTTGGGCAGGACTCAACACTTTCTTCACACCCTGAGTCCAGACTGCAAACACACACCCTCGGGACAGGTGGAAATGGACCATGCTGACCCCAGACAAGGCTGGGGCGTGCACAGTGAGCAGCGAGGACTCAACTCAGCTCCAGCCCAGCGTGGCATATGGTTCCAGGTCTCTGGTCTCAAAAAGAGAAGTGAGAAACCTCTATTTTACTTGAACTCTACAGTCACTAAAATTAACACCTAATCCGTTCTTCAGCTCGCTTGGGCCAAACCAGGGGAAGCAGCCTGGGGCTGCATTCGTACTACCACGCGGCGTCAGTCTCCTCCGCCACAGCCTGGTAGTCCGGGTGCCCCGCGACCCTCCGCTCGCGGTCTCTGCTCGGCCCAGCGCGCTGGTCTCCAGCAGTAACCACCAACAGCGTACCAGCGTCCATCTGTCCCGCGCTCGGGTGGCACTTTGCCGCGTCGGCAGCACTGCGCCTGCGCGGGAGCGCCGCCGGGGCGAGCCATCGACTTGGCGGGGGGTGAGCGGGCACCCCCGCCCTGAGATGGAGCCATCCGTTGCCATGGAGCTATCCGCTCCAAACCGCGCAGCCAGCGGACTCCGAGAGGCTTCTCCGCCCCGATCCCGCGCTGCTCGGAACCGGCGGTGCCGCTGACAGGTGGGTCCGTTGGTCCCGGAGCCTGCGGTTGGAGTTGGGAACTCTGGCCACCCCCGAGGCACAATTCAGCGCCTCCGCCGTGGAAGTTCTGCCCCTGGCCGATTTCTGGGCCTTTGGACGGCCCCGGGCCGGTTTCAGGTGCCCGGCCGTCCCCGCGGCGAGTTTCAGCCCCCCTCCCCCCGCCGGTTTCAGGACCCTCCCCAGCCGTTTCAGGCCCCTCCCCCGCCG
>SJXQ01009956.1:289785-347308 GCA_006408695.1 Aepyceros melampus
TGTCCGGGCCAAGGAAGGAATTCCGAGATCATCTCAGTTTGGTTTGTAATGATTAGCCTGTTTCTGGAAACCTGTATTATTTTGTTTTCCGTAAACAAATATTCGTTTTATGTGCTCACGTTATGTATCGGGCAAACACTCCTTGAACATCCACTGTGAACCGAGTACTGAACTAGGTGATGGGCGGGCCTGCCCTGGTACCGACAGTTGAAAGAATTCCCAGATAGTTGTCTCTGCAGACGCTGGTGCGGGGATTCACAGTACTTCATCAGTAGCCAGTGCCCAAGTCCAGAAATGGAACCTTGTCAGTGCCCCAACCCCTCCCTTGCCCCACAGCCGACCCTCATCCCCATGACCACAGCCTGACTTCTTGATTTTCTTTAGTTTTACCATTTCTAAACAATGTAAGTTTCACCTGTTTTAATCCATATATGTATATAAATGGAATAACACTGTATTTTTTAATTTTTGAAATAATCTCGAACTTACCTAAACGTTTCAAGTTCAGCATCAAAAACCTTGTCTTCCTGGAGTATTTGAGAATAAGTTGCCTACGTGATGCTCTGTCACCTGCAGACACTTCCGTTCGCATTCCCTGCACATCAGGGCAGTCTCCAGGACAACCACACACGACCATCACAGTCGGGAGGAGGACTCGGACATGTCAGGACATCTGATCATTGGCCACAGACAAACACCTTCTGCCAGCTGATCCTATAAAGTCACTGACCAGAAAGGGTCCAGTCTGGGCTCCCCAACCACACTGAGCTGAGCTATTAATGTGTTTCTTCAGTCTCTTCCAAGTCAGGCTTTCCTTGGCTCCATGATCTTGACAACTTTGAAGGTTAGAGTCCAGTGGCTTTTGTGGAAAGCACCTCTGTTTGGATTTGTCTGGTGTTTCCTCAAAATCAAATTCCCATTACATGTCTTTGGCAGGAAGGTCACAGAAGTGGTGCCACATGTCACTCTGCTCTGACCACTTGTTTAAGATGGTGTCTGCCTGCATCTCCCCTGGGAAGTCATCCAGCCTTTGTAATGGACAAGTATTCTGTCAGGAGATTATGAGGGTTCCAGCGCCATGTCAGGCCTCACAGGCTGGTACAGCACACTGTGGACATTGACCCCCACCCTGGCCCCAGCTGGACTCTCTTACCCAACTCTAGGCTCACTGCCTTCCCCCATGCAGGCTCTGATGCCCAGTCTGGGCCACTGTGGATCCTGTGCACCTGAACAGGGGAGGGGGGAAGGGAAGCAGCATGTGCTTGTGCGAGAGACCCATCCACACTCTTGCACAAGCTGTAGGTCACTCATCTTTGTCACCACTCAGCTCGCCCAGGGTGGATCTCACAGTATATTCTATTGCTGCTGGCCAGGGTTGTTTCCAGAGTTACTGCTTTTAACGAACTCTGCTTTGCATGGTCTTGTATGGTTCCTGTTATTTATGTGTTAGGAGGGGAGTTCTGTCTCCTCAACAACAACAAAAGTACTCTGATGTGGGAACCCCCAGTGTCGCAGCTGCTACTGCTGCCAAGTCACTTGAGTCGTGTCCGACTCTGTGCGACGCCATAGACAGCAGCCCACCAGGCTCCCCCGACCCTGGGATTCTCCAGGCAAGAACACTGCACTGTCATTTCCCTCTCCTTTTGACCTTTGCTGAATTCTTGTGGTTGGTGGTAGCTTGTTAGTTCTGTGTTCCTTACCAGGCCCTCCTGTTTAAGATACCTCATGCAAGTGGTCACTGTGGTGCCTGGTGAGGGTTGGTGGTTTCAGTCAGTGGTTCACCTCACAACATGGACTGGAGCTGCGCTGTCATGAGCCTAGGAACCAGGACCGAGGAGCGGAATCTGTACGAGGGCCTTGCTCAGCATGTCAGAGGGAGCTGGCATCTTGACATCAGGCTTCCGACCTCCAGAACTATGAGAAAATATCTTGTTCTAAGACAAGAGAACATCTTGTTCTAAGGACAGCCAGTTCGTGGCCCTTTGCTGTGGCAGCCTCAGGAAAGGAGTACAACATTGAAAGGTTGCTGCTGTGAGTCGTGTATAACACCAGGATTTGTGTCCTCTGGAGGAGAGGATTTCCATCTGGGGTCAGAGGCGAGGCTTGACTACTTGGAGCTTTTTGTGTAGCAAAGATTTATTAAAGTTTAATAGACATAGGGAAAGCTTCTGACACAGACATCAGAAGGGGACAGAAAGAGTGTCCCCTTGCTAGTTTTTAGCAAGGTATTTTATGTCTATTAGAAAGGTATTAATCAGATAAGAGAGACACCTCAAGGCTGAGGGAGTTTGACCAGGCCCCTCTCCCACAATATGCATTCTTAAGATAGGATGGCACAAGGTGTGTCATTCCCCGCCCCCGCCCCCACCATAAAACAATTGACAGAAATACTGGTTTGGGGAGGCATTATCAACCCAAGATTTGAGAAAAGAAAAAAAGTTAGGTGGAACCATTTTGAAGAAAGGCAAATTCCATAGCAAATACATAGTTTCATTAACATAGCTTAAGAAAATTATTTGCATAAGAAAAATGCATTGGTTAGCTCATGGCAGAATCAGGTATCTTCTACACAGAATTAAAAGAAGCCTCTTTTAATTTTGTGTGCTGCTGCTACTGCTAAATCGCTTCAGTCGTGTCCGACTCTGTGCGACCCCATAGACAGCAGCCCGCCAGGCTCCCCTTTCCCTGGGATTCCAGGCAAGAACACTGGAGTGGGTTGCCATTTCCTTCTCCAATTCGTGAAAGTGAAAAGTGAAAGTGAAGTCTCTCAGTCATGTCTGACTCTTAGCTACCCCGTGGACTGCAGCCCACCAGGCTCCTCTGCCCATGGGATTTTCCAGGCAAGAGCGCTGGAGTGGGTTGCCATTGCCTTCTCCCACTTGCAGTTTATTTCCTCTTGCCGCTTGGGGACCTCTGGCCTTCCTGCCTGTTACCCTCTCAGCATCTAAGAGTTTCTATCAGGTGATTGCCTGGGAGAGGAAGTGCTGAGTCAGAGGGCCTGGTATACAAAATAGTGGCCCAAGAAATGGCCACACACTGACCCTCAGAACCTGTGCATGTGTTAGGTATAGGCTGCAGGAATCTGGGCTGTTGGTCAGCTGACTGAACCAGGAGACTGTGCTGCATCAACCTGCTGGGCCCAGAGCAGTTAGAGGTGTCCTTCTGGTAGAACAGAGGGCAGGGGGTAGCCAGGAAGAGCTGAGGAGAAGGCCCACCTGACTTTAGTGGCTTTTAAGTTGGTAGGGTGGGCTTTGGCCAAGGCCTGTGGGCAACCTCTAGAAACCAGAAAAAGCAAGAAGACGGACTGTGCCCCAGAGTTGCTGAAGAGGAGGGCAGCCCGGCTGACATCTTGGTTTTAGCTCCGTGGGGCTCATTTCAGACTTCCAGCCTCCAGAGTTGCAGAATAATAATACATTTGTGTTAAGTTAACTGAGTGTGTGGCAGTTTCTCATAGCAGCGATCAGATCCTAGTGCAGAGGGCGTTATATTTTTAACTCTTTTCAAAGCATCTGTCCCAGTTTCCGCTCCCACCGTGAGTGAGCAAACCTTCCCACTGCTTCCTGTCCTTGCTGGCACCTGGTATCCTCAGGCTTCTAATGTGTTACTCAGACTGATGACTGTGCAGTAATAGTTCACGTGGCTTTACTCTGCGTGTCCCTAATTACAGATGAGGTTGAACTCATTGTCCAACCAGGACTCTGTTAGAAGAGTTAAAGGGATCACTGTTGACAATGCCAGGAACACAGGCAGGAGTCAGGACACACAGACAAACTGGTTACAATTGTTGGCCTCTTGAACATCCCTTATTGTGGCCAGCCTGCTTAAGTTCCACCATTTTGCTGTCATTCATCTTCCTCTGTGTTGATCCATGATGTTCCTTACCTGTCATGATGGGAGATATGTTGCATTTATCTTCCTCTAATTTGTAGCTTTTCTTGAATTCTCCTTTGGGTGTCACTGGATGACCAAAATACTGGAGCTTCAGCTTTAGCATCAGTCCTTCCAGTGAATATTCAGGGTTGATCTCCCTAAAGCTTGACTGGTTTGATATCCTTGCTGTCCAAGGGACTTGCAGAGTCTTCTCCAGCCCACAATTCAAAGGCATCAATTCTTTGGCATTCTGCCTTCTTTATAGTCCAGCTCTCCCAACCATATGTGACCACTGGGAAGACCATAGCCTTGACTATATGGACTTCATAGCTTTGACTAGATGGACCTTTGTCAGCATTAAAGATCCATCTATTCAAAGCTATGGTTTTTCCATTAGTCATGTATGGATGTGAAAGTTGGACCATAAAGAAAGCTGAGCACCGAAGAACTGATGCTTTTGAACTGTGGTGCTGGAGAAGACTCTTGAGAGTCCCTTGGACTGCAAGAAGATCAAACCAGTCAGTCCTAGAGGAAATCAGTCTGGATATTTATTGGAAGGACTGATGATGAAGCTGAAGCTCCAATACTTTGGCCACCTGATGCAAAGAACTGAGTCATTTGAAAAGACCCTGATGCTGGGAAAGACTGAAGGCAGGAGAAGGGGACAACAGAGGATGAGATGGTTAGATGGCATCACCAATTCTATGGACATGAATTTGAGCAAGCTCTGGGAGTTGATGATGGACAGGGAAGCCTGGTGTGCTGCAGTCCATGGGGTCGCAAAGTTGGGCACGACTGAGCGACTGAACTGTCTTTGTCGGCAGAGTAATGTCTCTGCTTTTCGACACAGTCTAGATTTGTCATTGCTTCCCTGCCAAGAAGCTATTGTCTTCTGATTTCATGGCTGCAGTCACTGTCCCCAGTGATTTTGGAGACCAAGAAGAGGAACTCTGCCACTACTTCCACCTTTTCCCCTTCTATTTGCCATGCAATAATGGGACCAGATGCTATGGTCTTAGTTTTTTTTTTAATATTTAGTCTTAAGCTGGCTCTTTCACTCTCCACCTTCACCCTCATCAAGAGGGTGTTTATAGTTCCTCTTCACTTTCTGCTATTAGAGTGGTTGAGTTCAATTGCTCAGCCAGGTCTGACTCTTTGGGACCTCATGGACTGTAGCACACCAGGCTTCCCTGTCCAACTCCCAGAGCTTGCTCAAACTCATGTCTATCGAGTCAGAGATCCATGCAACCATCTCACCCTCTGTCATCCCCTTCTCCTGCCTTCAATCTTTCCCAGCATCAGGGTCTTTTCAAATGACTCAGTTCTTTGCATCAGGTGGCCAAAGTATTGGAGCTTCAGCTTAGAAGTGATTATCATCGGCATATCTGAGGTTGTTGATGTTTCTCCCTCCTATCTTGATTCCAGCTTATAACTCATCCAGCCCAGCATTTCTCATGATGTGCTCAGCGTATATGTTAAACAAACAGGGTGACAGCAGACAGCCCTGTCATACTTCTTTCTCAATCTTGAACCAATCAGTTGTTCCATACAGGGTTCTAACTGTCACTTCTTGACTTGCATCAGGTTTCTCAGGAGACAAGTAAGATGGTCTAGTATTCCCATCTCTCTAGAGCTTTCCACAGTTTGTCATGTTCCACACAGTCAAAGGCTTTAATGTAGTCGATGAAACAGAGATAGATGTTTTTCTGAAATTCTCTTATTTTGTCTATAATCCAGCAAATGTTAGCAATTTGATCTCTGTGTCCTCTTCCTTTTCTAAATCCTGCTTGGACATCTGGAAGTTCTTGGTTTGCATAATGCTGAAGCCTAGCATGCAAGATTTTAAGCACGACCTTACTAGCACGGGAAATGAGTGCAATTGTCTGATGGTTAGCACATTCTTTGGTATTACCCTTCTTGGGAATTGGGATGAGGATTGACCTTTTCCAATCCCATGGCCACTGCTGGGTCTTCCAGATTTGCTGACATAATGAATGCAAAACCTTGATGGCATCATCCTTTAGGGATTTGAATAGTTCTGCTGGAATTTCATCGAATCCACTATCTTTATTAATAGCAGTGCTTCTTAAGGCCCACTTGACTTTACACTCCAGAATGTCTGACTCTGGGTGACTAACCACACCGTCCTAGTAATCGGTTCATTAACATCTTTTTTATATAGTTTTTTCGTATATTCTTTCCATTGCTTCTTGATCTCTTCAGCATCTACTAGGTCTCTATCATTTTTATCCTTTATTGTGCCACCTTTGGGCAGAATGTTCCCTTGATGTTTCCAATTTTCCTGAAGCGACTTCTAGTCTTTCCCCTTTTTGTTGTTTTCTTCTATTATTAAGCATTGTTCATTGAAGAAGGACTTCTTGTCTCTTCTAGCTATTTTTTGGAACCTTGCATTTAATTGGATGTGTGTTTCACTCTCTCCTTTGCTTTTCTCTTCTCTTCATTCTTTCACTATTTGTAAAGCCTCCTCAGATAACCACTTTGCCTTCTTGCTTTTCTTTTTCTTTTGGATGGTTTTATTCGCCATCTCCTGTACAATATTATGGACCTCTGTCCATAGTTCTTCAGATACACTGTTAATTAGATCTAGTCCCTTGAATCTATTCATTACCTCTACTGTGAATTCATACAGGATTTGATTTAAGTCATACCTGGCTGGCCTTATTGTTTTTCCCAGTTTTCTTTAGTTTAAGCCTGAATTTTGCTATTAGAAGCTGATGATCTGAGCCACAGTCAGCTCCATGTCTTGTTTTTGCTGACTATATACAGCTTCTCCATCTTCAGCTACAAAAAATGTAATCAATTTGATTTCGGTATTAACCATTTGGTGATGTCCATGTGTAGAGTCGTCTCTTGTGTTGTTGAAAAAGGATATTTGCTATGACTAGTGCATTCTCTTGGCAGAATTCAGTTATTCTTTGCCCTGCTTCATTTTGTTCTTCAAGGCCAAACTTGCCTGTTATTCCAGGTATATCTTGACTTCCTACTTTTGCATTCCAATCCCTGATGATGAGGAGAACATCTTGTTTTAGGTGTTAGTTCTAAGAGGTCTTCTGGGTCTTCATAGACCTGATCGACTACAGCTTCTTCAGTATCAGTGGTAGGGGCATAGACTCAGGTTACTGTAATGTTGAATGGCTTGCCTTGGAAATAAACCAAGATAATTCTGTCATTTTTGAGGTTGCACCCAAATACTGTATTATGGACTCTTTTGTTGATTATGAGGGTTACTCCATTTCTTCTATGGGATTCTTGCCCATAGTAGTGATATAATGGTCATCTGAATTAAATTTGCCCATTCCTGTCCATTTTAGTTTACTATTCCTAGGATGTCCACCATTTCCTGCTTGACCACATCCAGCTTTCCCTGATTCATGAACCTATTGCAGGTTCCTATATAATACTGTTCTTTGCAGCATTGGGTTTTACTCTCATTACCAGACACATCCACACCTGAGCTTAGTATCCGCTTTGACCCAGCTGCTTCATTCATTCTGGGCCTATTGGTAATTCTCCTCTGCTCTTCCCCAGTAGCATATTGGACACCTTCAGAATGAGAACTCATCTTTTGGTGTGATATCTTTTTGGCTTTTTATACAGTGAGCTTCTCACGGCAAGTATACTGGGATGGTTTGCCATTCCTTCCTCCAGTGGATTATGTTTTGTCTGGACTCTCTACTATGACCTGTCCATCTTGGGTGGCCTCGCACGGCATGGCTCATTCAGTTCAGTTCAATCACTTAGTAATGTCCAACTCTTTGCGACCCCATGAACTGCAGCACACCAGGCCTCCTGTCCATCACCAACTCCCAGAGTCCACCCAAACCCATGTCCATTGAGNCATTTCCAATAGCATATTGAGCATCTACCGACCTGGGGAGTTCATCTTTAAATGTCCTATCTTTTTGCCTTTTCATACTGTTCATGGGGTTCAACGCAAGAATACTGAAGTGGTTTGCCATTCCCTTCTCCAGTGGACCACATTCTATCAGACCTCTCCACCATGACCCGTCCGTCTTGGGTGGCCCCACACGGCATGGTTTAGTTTCATTGAGTTAGACAACGCTGTGGTCCGTGTCATCAGATTGGCTAGTTGTCTGTGATTGTGGCTTCCATCTGTCTGCCCTCTGATGCCCTCTCTCAGTACCTACCATCTTACTTGGGTTTCTCTTACCTTGGACATGGGGTATCTCTTCACAGCTGCTCCAGCAAAGCACAGCCACTGCTCCTCATCTTGGACGTGGGGTAGCTCCTCTCGGCCGCGCTTCTGCACCATCACAGCCACCGTGCGTGGCTCATAGCTTCATTTAATTATGCAAACCCCTTCGCCATGACAAGGCAGTGATCCATGAAGGGACCTATTGCTTCTGCTATTCCATCTGTCTGCCCTCTGATGCCCTCTCTCAGTACCTACCATCTTACTTGGGTTTCTCTTACCTTGGACATGGGGTATCTCTTCACAGCTGCTCCAGCAAAGCACAGCCACTGCTCCTCATCTTGGACGTGGGGTAGCTCCTCTCGGCCGCGCTTCTGCACCATCACAGCCACCGTGCGTGGCTCATAGCTTCATTTAATTATGCAAACCCCTTCGCCATGACAAGGCAGTGATCCATGAAGGGACCTATTGCTTCTGCTGCTCCTCAATTTTAGCACTGGGCTGATGTGTTTTGAGGAAAATCTAGGTACACTGTTCCACCTGTGAACACTTTAGTACACAGTTCTAACAGATAAAGACTGGTTTTAGCATAACCACAAACTCATCATTGACTCCAACAAAATTAACATTGATTTCTTAATAAAATCTAATACCAGCTGATGTTTGTTTCCACACTTTATCTCAAAAATGTCTTTTACACTTTCTTGCTTGACTTAGGATCCAAATGAGACCCCCACCCTGCAAATGGTTGGCTTGTCTCTTAAGCTTTTTACATTTAAAACAGCCCCCCTTCCCTTTTACCATCGCCCAGTGACTTCTGTTTATTGATGAAACTGGGTCATTCATTCCATTTACTTTTTATTTGTGTGCATTCTCAGTTGTGTCCAACTCTTTGTGACCCCGTGGACTGTAGCTCACCAGGCTCCTCTGTCCATGGGATTTCCCAGGCAAGAGTACTGGAGTGGGTTGCCATTCCCTCCTCCAAGGGATCTTCCCAACCAGGATCAAACCTGCATCTCCTGTGATTCCTGCATTAGCAGGCAGATTCTTTACCACTGTGCCACCTTTATTTAGGTCTTATTTAATGTTACCCAAGGCTTCCCTGCTGGCTCAGCTGGTAAAGAATCTGCCTGGAATGCAGGAGACCCAGGTTCAATCCCTATGTTGGAAAGATCCCCTGGAGAAGGAAGTGGCAACCCAGTCCAGGATTTTTGCCTGGAAAATCTCATGGATAGAGAAGTCTGGCAGGCTGCAGTCCATTGGGTCGCACAGAGTCGAACATAGCTGATCAACTAACTCTTTCAGGTTAATGTCACCTATTACATGAACCGTGAACTTCCACATGTTCAAGCTGGTTTTAGAAAAGGCAGAGGAACCAGAGATTAAATTGCCAGCATCCACTGGATCATCGAAAAAGCGAGAGAGTTCCAGAAAAACATCTATTTCTGCTTTATTGACTATGCCAAAGCCTTTGACTGTGTGGATCACAATAAACTGTGGAAAATTCTGAAAGAGATGGGAATACCAGACCACCTGACCTGCCTCTTGAGAAACCTGTATGCAGGTCAGGAAGCAACAAGCACAGAGTCGAACATAGCTGATCAACTAACTCTTTCAGGTTAATGTCACCTATTACATGAACCGTGAACTTCCACATGTTCAAGCTGGTTTTAGAAAAGGCAGAGGAACCAGAGATTAAATTGCCAGCATCCACTGGATCATCGAAAAAGCGAGAGAGTTCCAGAAAAACATCTATTTCTGCTTTATTGACTATGCCAAAGCCTTTGACTGTGTGGATCACAATAAACTGTGGAAAATTCTGAAAGAGATGGGAATACCAGACCACCTGACCTGCCTCTTGAGAAACCTATATGCAGGTCAGGAAGCAACAATTAGAACTGGACATAGAATAACAGACTGGTTCCAAATAGGAAAAGGAGTACGTCAAGGCTGTATACTGTCACCCTGCTTATTTAACTTATATGCAGAGTACATCATGAGAAACGCTGGGCTGGAAGAAGCACAAACTGGAATTAAGATTGCCAGGAGAAATATCAGTAACCTCAGATATTCGGATGACACCACCCTTATGGCAGAAAGTGAAGAGGAACCAAAGATCCTCTTGATGAAAGTGAAAGAGGAGAGTGAAAAAGTTGGCTTAAAGCTCAACATTCAGAAAACGAAGGTCATAGCATCTGGTCCCATCATTTCATGGCAAATAGACGGAGAAACAGTGGAAACAGTGTCAGACTTTATTTTTGGGGGCTCCAAAATCACTGCAGATGGTGATTGCAGCCATGAAATTAAAAGACGCTACCTCCTTGGAAGGAAAGTTATGACCAACCTAGACAGCATATTCAAAAGCAGAGACATTACTTTGCCAACAAAGCTTCGTCTAGTCAAGGCTATGGTTTTTCCAGTAGTCTTTCCATGGACTGTGAAGAAAGCTGAGGGCCGAAGAATTGATGCTTTTGGCCTGTGGTGTTGGAGAAGACTCTTGAGAGTCCCTTGGACTGCAAGGAGATCCAACCAGTCCATTCTGAAGGAGATCAGCCCTGGGATTTCTTTAGAAGGAATGATGCTAAAGCTGAAACTCCAGTACTTTGGCCACCTCATGCGAAGAGTTGACTCATTGAAAGACTCTGATGCTGGGAGGGATTGAGGGCAGGAGGAGAAGGGAATGACCAAGGATGAGATGGCTGGATGGTATCAGCAACTCGATGGATGTAAGTTTGAGTGAACTCCGGGAATTGGTGATGGACAGGGAGGCTGGCGTGCTGCGATTCATGGAGTCGCAAAGAGTCGGACACGACTGAGCAACTGAACTGAACTGAATGGGCTTCATCATTTTCTCATCAGGGGTCTTACTCATTTTTAGTTGTATTTATTCCCAAGAACTACAGTTTTACTGGCGTGATTGTAAGTGATAAGTTTTCCAAATCTTATTCTCATTATTTGTTCTGATAAGGAGAACTATCTTTGATTTTTATTATTGAATTTGTATCTAGCAACATTACTAAATTGTCTCAATAACAGTAACAGTTTATGTCTGTATTCATTTGGATTTTCTACATACACAATCATATTATCTGAAATTAACCACTCTTTCCCCTTCTACTCATCATGCCTTGTGTTTCTTTCTTCTCTGTGTGATCCTGTTGGAAGACCCAGTGGCTTTAGAGAGCACCCTTGCTTTGTTCTCAGTCTTAAAGGAAATGCTTTTAATAATTAATTTTTTTTTGGTCTTGCCAAGTGGCTTGCGGGATCTAGTTCCCCCAGTGGGGATCAAACCTGTGCCACCTGCAGTGGAAGGAGACCACCAGGAAAGCCTCTTGTTGGCAGACATTCCTTACCATGTTAAAGAAGTTCATTTCTAACGCAAATTTGCTAAAGAAACCTGTGTGGGATGTGCACTCTCCTTAATGCCGTTTTCTGCATGGACTGAGTTGGTCATATACTTCTCTTCTCTAATCTGTTCCTGTGGTGAATTGACCTGGTTTCTGCTGCTGCTGCTAAGTTGCTTCAGTCGTGTCCGACTCTGTGGGACCCTAGAGACGGCAGCCCACCAGGCTCCCCGGTCCCTGGGATTCTCCAGGCAAGAACACTGGAGTGGGTTGCCATTTCCTTCTCCAATGCATGAAAGTGAAAAGTGAAAGTGAAGTCGCTCAGTCGTGTGCGACTCCTAGCGACCCCATGGACTGCAGCCCACCAGGCTCTTCTGTCCATGGGATTTTCCAGGCAAGTGTACTGGAGTGGGGTGCCATTGCCTTCTCCAACCTGGTTTCTAAGGTTAACAAATCCATCTTGGTTGTAAAGTGTCATCCGTCTAAGTGTATGGCTGAGCCTGGTGGTTCTTCAACTGGAGAGTGAGGCTGGGCTGTGATTTTTCTTCCCCTGTTTTCACTGTCGGGCTCTGGTAGCAAAAGTTGAGTGATTTTGTGAAATGAGCCAGGGAGTGGGCCTTCTGCCTCTCCTTCTCAGAAGAAAGTGTGTAAAACTGGAGCATTCTGAACCTCAGGTATCTCACAGAATGGGACAGGGAAGCCTCAGAGCCTAGAGTTTTCTTGGAGGGAACCCATTTGCTTATTGATTGAATTTCTTTTACACCTACAGGAATTTTTAAGTTTTCTAGTTTTTGTTCTCAGAACAATTTTGTTTAGTACTTTTTTCTAATAATTTGTTTTTCTAGTTTTTGTTCTCAAAACAATTTTGTTTAGTACTATTTTTCTAATAATTTGTCAGTTGTCTCAATTTTCAAATTTATTGCTGTAGAGTTGTTGATGACATTGTTACATTTTTTTGCATGTCTGTGTTTACAGACCCTTTTCTTATATGGATGACTTGTTTCTTCTCTTTTATTTATCATTTTTATTGGAGATTTTCAATTTTATAAATCTTCCAGAAGTACAAACTTCTGGCTTTGAGGAATATCTTTATCACGTATTTGTTTTGTAGCCTTAATTTTTCTGCTTTCTTTGGGTTTATATCACAGCTTTTTTTAATAACCCCTTGGGTTGGATATTTAGCACATTAAGTTTTAGCCTGTCTCCTTTCCTGATATGAACATTTAGAATTACAAATTTACTCAGTTCTACCTTGATTTCCCTGGTGGCTCAGATGGTAAAGCGTCTGCCTACAATGCAGGAGACCTGAGTTTGATCCCTGGGTCGAGAAGAGATTGTTTTGGCTATTTGGGGTCTTTGAGTTGCCATACAAATTTTAAAATTCTTTATTCTAGTTCTGTGAAAAACACCATTGGTATTTTGATAGGGATTGTACTGAATCTGTGGATTGCCTTGGGTAGTATGGTCATTTAACAATATTCTTCCAATCCATGAGCATGGTATGTCTTTATATCTGTTTGTGTCATCTTTAATTTCTTTTTTCAGTGTCTCATAATTTTCTGGCTACAGGTGTTTTACTTCCTTAGTTCGGAGAGGGCAATGGCACCCCTCTCCAGTACTCTTGTCTGGCAAATCCCATGGACGGAGGAGCCTGGTGTTAGAGTTTCTCCTGGGTGTTTTAGTCTTTTTCTGGTGTGATTGTAAATGGGATTGTTTTCTTCATTTCCCTTTCTGATAGTTTGTTAGTGTATAGAAATGCAACAGGTTTCTGTGTATTAATTTTGTATCCTGAACTTTACTGAATTCACTGATGAGTTCCAGTAATTTTTTGATGGGTTTTTAGGATTTTCTGTGTATAGTATCATGCCATCTGCAAATAGTGACAGTTTTACTTCTTCATCTCCAATTTGTATTCCTTTTATTTCTTTTTCTTGTCTGATTGGGCTTCCCAGGAGGCCCAGTGGTCATAGTGAAGACTTCTGACAAAACGTGGTCTACTGGAGGAGGGACTGCAAACCACTTCAGTATTCTTGCTGTGAGAACCCCATTAACACTATGAGAAGGCAAAAAGATATAACACTGCAAGATGCCCCCCCCCCCAGGTCGGAAAATATCCAATGTGCTAGTGGGGAAGAGTGGAGGACAATTTCTAATAGCTCTAGAAAGAATGAAGCTTCTGGGCCAAAGTGGAAATGATGCTCAGTTGCAGATGTATCTGGTAGTCAAAGTAAAGTCTGATGCTGTAAAGAACAACATTGCATAGGAACCTGGAATGTTAGGTCCATAAATCAAGGTAAGTTGGACATGGTCAAGCAGGAGATGGCAAGAGTGAACATCAGCATCTTAAGAATCAATGAACTAAAATGGATGGGAATGGGCGAATTTAATTCAGATGACCATTATATCTACTACTGTGGACCAGAATCCCTTAGAAGAAATGGAGTAGCCCTCTTTAGTCAAAAAAACTGTCCAAAACACTCTTTTGTATTTGGTACATTCTCAAAAACAACAGAATGATCTCAGTTCATTTCCAAGGCAAACCTTTCAACATCATAGTAATCCAAGTCAATGCAGAAGAAGTTGAAGTTGACTGGTTTTATGAAGAACTAACTACAAGACCTTCTTGAACTAACACCAAAAACAGATGTTCTTGTGTGTGTGTGTGTGTGTGTGTGTGTGTATGATAAAAAAGTAATTTATTTTTTAAAATTATATAATTTTTAATTGAAGGATAATTGCTTTACAGAATTTTTGTTTTCTGTCAAACCTCAACATGAATCAGCAATAGGTATACATATGTCCACTTCCTCTTGAACCTCATTCCTATGTTCCTCCCCATCTCACCCCTCTAGGTTGATGCAGAGCCCCTGTTTGAGTTCCTTGAGACATAGAACAAATTCCCATTGGCTATCTATTTTACATATGGTAATGTAAGTTTCCATATCACTCTCTGCATACGTCATACCCTCTCCTCCCCTCTCCCCATGTCCATAAGTCTGTTCTCTATGTCTGTTTCTCCATTGCTGGCCTGAAAATAAATTCTTTGGTATCATCTTTTTAGATTCCATATATATGTATCAGTATATGATATTTATCTTTCTCTTTCTGTCTTACTTGACTATATAATAGGCTCTAGGTTCATCCACCTCATTAGAACCGACTCAAATGCGTTTCTTTTTATGATTGAGTAATATTCCATTGTGTATATGTACCACAAATTCTTTATCCATTCATCTGTCACTGGACATCTAGGTTGCTTCCATGTTCTAGCTATTGTAAATAGTGTTACAGTGAACACTGGGTACGTGTGTCTTTTTAAATTTGTGTTTCCTCAGGGTATATGCCTAGAAGTGGGATTGCTGAGTCATATGGTGCTTTTATTCCTAGTTTTTTAAGGAATCTCCATACCATCTTCCATAGTGGCTGTATCAATTTACATTCCCACCAACAGTGCAAGAGGGTTTGTTTTTCTCCACACCCTTTCCAGCATTTATTGTTTGTCGACTTTTTAATGTGACCATTCTCACCAATGTGAGGTGATATCTCATTGTAGTTTTGATTTGCATTTCTCTCATAATGAGTGATATTGAGCATCTTTTCATGTGTTTGTTAGCCATCTGTAGGTCTTTGGAGAAATGTCTGTTTAGGTCTTTTTCCCACTTTTTGATTGGGTTGTTTGTTTTTCTGGTATTGAGTTGTATGAGCTCCTTATATATATTGGAAATTAATCCTTTGTCAATTGTTTCCTTTGCTATTACCATCTCCCATTCTGAGGGTTGTCTTTTCACCTTGTTTGTAGTTTCCTTTGCTGTGCAAAAGCTTTTAAGTTTAATCAAGTCCCACTTGTTTACTTTTGTTTTTATTTCCATTAATCTAGGAGGTGGGTCATAGAGGATCTTGCTTTGATTTGTGTCAGCAAGTGTTCGCTTATGTTTTCCTCTAAGAGTTTTATAGATTCTGGTCTTCCATTTAATGGTCTTTAATCCATTTTGAGTTTATCTTTGTGTATGGTGTTAGGAAGTATTCCAATTTCATTCTTTTACATGTAGCTGTCCAGTTTTCCCAGCACCACTTATTGAAGAGGCTATCTTTTCCCCATTGTATATTCTTGCCTCCTTTGTTATAAATAAGATACCCATAGGTGCATGGGTTTATTTCTGGGTTCCAGGTCACTGATCCGTTCTTCTGCTTCAGATATTCTACTGATTCCTTCTAGAGTATTTTTAATTTCAGTTATTGTGTTGTTTGTATGTTTATACTTTCATTCTTCTAGGTCTTTGTTAAATGATTCTTGCACTTCCTCCATTCTATTTTCAAGGTTTTTGATCTTTACTATAATTATTCTGAATTCTTTTTCAGGTAATTTGTCTATTTCCTCTTTATTTACTTGGCCTTGTGTGTTTCTAGTTTATTCCTTCATTTGTGCAATATTTCTGTGCCTTTTCAGTATTTTTTTTTTAACTTATTGTGTTTGAGGTCTCCTTTTCCCAGGCTTCAAGGTTGAATTCTTTCTTCCTTTTGGTTTCTGCCCTCCTAGTTTGGTCCAGTGGTTTGTGTAAGCTTTGTGTAGCGTGAAGTTTGTGCTGTTTTTTTTTTTCCTCTGATGGGCAGGGCTGAGTGAGTTGGTAATCTGTCTGCTGATGATTGGGTTTGTATTTTTGTCTTGTTTGTTGTTTGGATGAGACGTCCTGCACAGGATGATGGTTGGGTGATGCCAAGTCTTGTATTCAAGTGGTTTCCTTTGTGAGAGTTCTCACTATTTGATACTCCCTAGGGTTAGTTCTCTGGTAGTCTAGGGTCTTGGAGTCAGTGCTCCCACTCCAAAGGCTCAGGGCTTGATCTCTGGCCAGGAACGGAGATTCCACAGGTGGTTTGTTATGATGTTAAATGGGATTAAAACAAATACCCATAAATGAGAAGCCAAAGGTTAACCACAGATAAATGGCAGTTACAAAATCAGGAAAATAAGAATTAAAATAATGAAATATGCACATATACATATATACCCACAGGCAAAATAAAAACAGTCCAACAAGTACAACAGTTGACCAGATAAACAAAGGAAACCAAAAATGATATCCACCAGTTAAGAGCAAATCTAACTAAAGCACAAACTGGAAAACAAAGCAAGGTGCCAACTGGGGAATAAAGTAATGAAAACAAAACTAACAAATATGGTGAGAAAAAAAAAGGAAAGAAAGAAAAGAAAGGATAGAAATGAAAGGTTAAATAGAAGTAGATAAAGAAGATTTATATATATTAAAGATTAACTTCAAGGGGAAAAGAACAGTAGGAAAAACAAATGAAGGACTAAATGTAGAAAAAATAATAATTGATTAAAAATTTTTTAATTAAATAGAAAAGGAAAACTGTAGAACTCCAAGGTTAAAGGCCAACTTAGAGGCAGAGGTTTATAACAGCAGTAAAAAGTATGACTGGAAAAAAAACTCAAAAGCTTAATTAGATCTCACAGTGCTAATAAAATCGACAACTACAACAGAAGATTAAAAAAAAGATAAAAAATCCAAAAGAAACTATGAAACAAGTCAAAATATAAGATAATAAATGTTTTACTTGAGTCTCTGCTATCAGCTTCCTTTCCTTCACTGGGAGTCACAGTCCACCTCGCCTCCCTGGGATGCCCTCCAACATTGTGCTGGTCTCTGGATCTTCTGTGGGGGCATCTCAGACTTTAATCTGGTTCTACTCCTGTGTATTCTTGCCTCCAATGTCCACAGCTATCAGAACTAGTGTGTTTTCTTTTGTGGGAGCTTTCAGTGTCCTTTCATATATTCAATAGAAACAGAGTCTGCCTAGTTGATTGTGTGGATTTAATCTGAAGCTTGTACAGCTGGTGGGAAGGTTTTGTGTCTTCTTCCTTAGCCACAGTGCCCCTGGGTTTCAATTGTGGTTTTTTTCCACCTCTGAATGTGGGTCATCCACTGGGCTTTGCTCCTGAGGCTGCCCGGGAGGACTTGGGTTTGCCCCTGTGAGGGCCAGGTGTGGAGGTGGTGCAGCTGCTTGGGTCACAGGGGTTCTGCCAGCACCAGGCACTCAGGGGAGTTAGCAGCTAGGGCATCAGGAAATATAGTGCTCTAGAAGGGTATGGCAACCAGTATTGGAAAATACACTCCAGTA
The DNA here is from genome assembly GCA_006408695.1 of Aepyceros melampus. Classification (NCBI taxonomy): domain Eukaryota; kingdom Metazoa; phylum Chordata; class Mammalia; order Artiodactyla; family Bovidae; genus Aepyceros; species Aepyceros melampus. Next base: position 307,312 of record SJXQ01009956.1, read on the forward strand.
TTCTTGCCTGGAGAACCCCACTAACAGAGAAGCCTAGCAGGCCACAGGGTTGCAAAGAGTTGGACACAACCAAGCGACCCCGCATGCATAGATGGAAGACTTTTTTTTGCCTGTGGCAGCTCTGCCCCAGTGAGGGTTGAGCGTGAAGGTGGCACAGCTGCTTGGGTTGCAGGGATCCTGGCGTGCCAAGTGTGCAGGGACACAGACTGCCTCAGCTGCAGGAGTTGCAGCCCTATCAGAGTATTTTTTTTCGGGCATCTGGTAGCTGGTGATCAGAAGGCCTCTTTGCCTAGTCTTTCTCTGTAGCCCCGCCCATTCAGGCACTTAGAGGGATCCCTCGCCTGAGTTCCTTCTCTGTTCCATGCATCAGGCACTTAAAGGGACACCCTGGGTGGCGTCCTACTCTAGTTTGGTGCGTCAGGTGCTTGATTGGACAGCCTATTATTGTTCAGCTGCCTTTGCTGGCCTGTGGGGAGAAAGAGGCTAGGGTGATGGCTCCATCCCCTGCACATGACTCAGCAGTATCACCTTGCTTCCATGGCTGCCTGGCTCTCCTCCAAAGGCATTTCCCACCACACTCCTCCCTCACATTCCCTTGGCCCATCTCTCTGCAGTCAACAATAGCCCTCACCTTGGGATTGCTCCTTAATCCCTACGCTCCAGCTCCCAGGCACTGGACCTTCTAGGGGACCTGCCCCCTTGTCTGGGGTATGTATGGCTGCCGCAAGGACTGTCTGATTCTCATTCCATTTAGGCTGTCACAGATCAACTGTTTCACTCTCAGGCTTAATAAATTGTTTCTCCTCTGACTCAGACAGTTGCCCCGAAGTGGGGATTGGACCCCTTCTTCAGTTCTCCCACCCGCTGAGGGCAGGTCTAGTCCTACTAACACTCCTGTTTTTCCCCCTAGTTCCTTCCTCCTACCGAGTTTTGCGTGGTTGTATATTCTTTTTTATTGGTCAGGTACTCCTGTCCGCTCTCAGCTGGGGTTCTGCAAGCACTTCTGTGTCTGAAGGTGTATTCCTGATGTATCCACGGAGAGAGATGTACTCCACAACCACCTACTCCTCTGCCATCTTGTTCCTCCCCAGATGTTCTTTTCATCATAGGGGACCGGAATGCAAAGTAGGAAGTCAAGAGATACCTGGAGTAACAGGCAAATTTGGCCTTGGAGTACACAATGAAGCAGGGGAAAGGCTAACAAGTTCTGTCAAGAGAACACACGGGTCATAGCAAACACCCTTTCCAACAATGCAAGAAATGTCTCCACACATGGACATTACCAGATGGTCAATACCAAAATCAGATTGATTATATTCTTTGCAGCCGAAGATGGAGAAGCTCTGTATAGTCAGGGAAAACAAGACCTGGAGCTGACTGTGGCTCAGCTCATGAGCTCCTTATTGCAAAATCCAGACTTAAATTGTAAGTAGGGAAAACCAGTGGGCCATTCAGGTATAACCTAATCAAATCACTTATGATCATACAGTGGAGGTGACAAGCAGATTCAAGGGATTAGATCTGGTAGACACAGTGCCTGAAGAATTATGGACAGAAGTTCGTAACATTGTACAGGAGGCAGTGATGAACACCATCCTTTAAAAAAAAAGTTCAAGAAGGCTAAGTGGTTGTCTGCAAGGCCTTACAAATTGCTGAGAAAAGAAGAGAAGCAAAAGGCAATAGAGAAAGGGAAAGATTTACCCATCTGAATTCAGAGTTCCAAAGAATAGCAAGGTGAGATAAGAAAGCCTTCTTCAATGAACAATTCAAAGAAATAGAGGAAAACAGTAGAACAGGAAAGGCTAGAGACCTCTTCAAGAAAATTGGAGTTATCAAGAGAAACTTTCATGCAAGGATGGGCACAATAAAGGACAGAAATGGCAAGGACTTAACAGAAGCAGAAGAGATTAAAAAGAATTGGCAAGAATACACAGAAGAACTATACAAAAAAGATCTTAATGACCCAGATAACTGTGATGGTGTGATCACTCATCCGGAATTAGACATCCTGGAGTGTGAATTCAACTGGACCTCAGGAAGCTTTACTATGAACAAAGCTGGTGGAGGTGATGGGAATTCCAACTGAGTTATTTAAAATCCTAAAAGATGATTTTGTTAAAATGCTGCACTCAAAATGTCAGGTAATTTGGAAAACTCAGCAGTGGTCACAGGACTGGGAAAGTTTAGTTTTCATTCCAATCCCAAAGAAGAGCAATGCCAAAGAATGCTCAAACTACCGTACAACTGCACTGATTTCACATGCTAACAAGGTAATGCTCAAAATCCATCAAGCTAGGCTTCAGCAGTATATGAACTGAGAACTTCCAGATGTACAAACTGGGCTTAGAGAAATCAGAGATCAAATTACCAACATTCATTGGCTTCTAGAGAAAGCGAGGGAATTCCAGAAAGATATCTACATCTGCTTCATTGACTACACTAAAGCCTTTGACTGTGTTGTTATTCAGTTGCTAAGTCATGTCCACTCTGCAACCCCATGGACTGTATGTAGCACACCAAGTTTCCCTATCCTTCAGTATCTCCCAGAGTTTGCTCAAATTCATGTCCATTGAGTCAGTGATGCTATTTAACCATCTCATCCTCTGCTAGCCCCTTCTCCTTTTGCCTTCAATCTTGCCCAGCATCTGGGTCTTTTCCAGTGAGTCAGCTCCCTCACATCAGATGGCTAAAGCATTGGAGCTTCAGTTTCAGCATCAGTCCTTCTAATGAGTATTCACATTCATTGATTTGTGGATACTGAAACATCCTTGCATCCCTGGGGTAAATCCCACTTGATCGTGGTATGTGATCCTTTTAACATATTATTGGATTCCGTTTGCTGGTATTTTGTTGAGGATTTTTGCATCTATATTCATCAGTGATACTGACCTGTAATTTTCTGTGTGTAATATCTTTTATCTGGTTTTAGTATTAGGGTGATGCTGGCCTCATAGAATGAATTCAGAAGCATTCCTTCCTCTGCATTTTCTTGGAATGGTTTGAGAAGGATAAGTGTTAACTCTTCTCTTTAATGTTTGGTAGAATTCACCTGTGAAGCCATCTGCTCCTGGAGTTCTGTTTGTTGACAGTATTTTTTTAAAGAGCTTTTTTGTGGAAATCTCTTACGGTGCTTTGTATTTCTATGATGCCAGTTGTAACATTTTTAATTTATTTATTTTACAATTGTTAAAATATTCATTTACTCATTTATTTTTGGCTGCATCAGGTCTTATTGCAGTGCACAGGCTCTTCGTGATGGCACACGGGCTTCTCTCCAGTTGTGGTGCGTGGGGTCCAGCCTGTGGGCTCTATCGTTGGGATGCTCAGGCTTAGTTGCCTCGCAGTGTGTGGGATCTTAGTTGCCTGACCAGAGATTAAACCCACATTCCTTGCACTAAAAGTCAGATTCTTAACCGCTAGACCACCAGGGAAGTCCCCTAATTTTTATGTTGAGGTATAGTTTATTTACTTTGTTGTGTTAGTTTCAGGTTGTAAAGCAAAGTGATTCGATATCCATATACCCATTCTTTTTCAGATTCTTTTCCCATATAATTTTTTTACAGAATACTGAGTATAGTTCCCTGTACTATATAGTAGAGCCTTGTTAATTGTCTGTTTTACATATATTATTGTGTGTATGTTTATTCCAAACTCCTACTTTATCTCTTCCTGCCGTGTTTCCCCTTTGGTTAACCATAAGTTTGTTTTCAAAGTCTGTGAGTCTGTTTCTGTTTTGTAAATAATTTCATTTGTGTTGTGTTTTCTTAGGTGCCACATATGAGTGAGATCATATGATATTCATCTTTTTCTGACTGACTTTACTTAGAATGGAAGTCTCTAGGTCCATGTCACTGCAAATGGCATTATTTCATTCTTTTTTTAATGGTTGAGTAATATTTTCTTGGAATGGTTTGAGAAGGATAAGTGTTAACTCTTCTCTTTAATGTTTGGTAGAATTCACCTGTGAAGCCATCTGCTCCTGGAATTCTGTCTGTTGACAGTATTTTTTTTAATAGCTTTTTGTGGAAATCTCTTATGGTGCTTTGTATTTCTATGATGCCAGTTGTATATATATGATCATATATATATATATATATATATATATCTCACAACTTCTTTTTCCATTCATCTGTTAGTGGACCATAGGTTGCTTCTATGTCTTAGCTATTGTAACTAGTGCTGCTATGAACACTGGGATGTATGTATCTTCAAATTATGGTTTTCTTTAGATAGATGCCCACCAGTGGGATTGCTGGATCACATGGTAGCCCTATTTTCAGTTCTTATGAAACTTCTATACTATTCTTCATAGTGACTGTACCAATTTACATTTCCACTAACAGTTCAGGAGGGTTCCCTTTTCTCCACACTCTCTCTAGCATTTATCATTCGTATGCTTTTTGATGATGGCCATTCTTACCGGTGTGCGGCGATACCTCATATAGTTTTTGATTTTCATTTCTCTGATAATCAGTGATGTTGAGCATCTTTTCATAAGTTTGTTGACCATCTGTGTTTCTTCTTTGGAGAACGTCTAGTTAGGCCTGCCCATTTTTTTATTGGGTTTGTTTGTGGTTTTGTGTGTGTGTGTGTGTGTGTGTGTGTGTGTGTTGTTTTGGCCATGCTGCAAGTGTGTGGGATTTTACTTTCCTGACCAAGTGACTAGGGATTGAACCCGTGCCCCCTTCAGTGGAGGCACAGAGTCCCAAGCATTGGACTGGCAGGGCACTCTCCAGTTGTTTGTTTTTTATATTGTGCTTCATGAGCTGTTTGTACATTTTGGAGATGAATTCCTTGGTTGCTTTCTTTGCAAATATTTTCTCCCATACTCTGAGCTGTCTTTTCTTTTTGTTTATGGTTTCCTTAGCTGTGCAAAAGCTTTAAAGTTCAAATAAGTCCTATTTGTTTATTTTTGTTTTTATTTTCATTACTCTAGGAGATGGTTCAAAAAAGATGTTGCAATTTGTGTCCAAGAGTATTCTGCCTGTATTTTCCTCTGAGTTATATAGTATCCAGTCTTATATTTAGGTCTTTAATCCATTTTGAGTTTATTTTTGTGTGTGGTATGAGAGTTCTAATTTCATTATTTTACATGTAACTGTTCAATTTTTCCAGAACCACTTATTGAAGAGGCTGTCTTTTCTCCATTGTATATTCTTACCTCCTTTGCTGTAGATTAATTAACCATAAATGTGTGGGTTTATTTCTGGGCTTTCTATCCTGTTGCATTGACCTGTATTTCTGGTTGTAACTTCTTTTTTACTCTGATTTCTAGATTTGAGCCCTCTCTCTCTTTTTCTCTTGATGAATTGGCCTCAATATTTATCGATTCTGTTTCTCTTTTCAGAGAATCAGCTCAGTTTCATTGATATTGTTTATTTAAGTCTCTATTTCATTTATTTCTGTTCTGATCTTCATGATTTCTTTCCTTCTGCTAAGTGGGTTTTGTTTGTTCTTTCTCTAATTGCTTTAGGTTATGTTTAGGTTGTTTATTTGAGATGTCTCTTATTTCCCAAGGTAAGCCTGTATGTCTATAAACTTACGTCCTATAATGCTTTTGCTGCATCCCACAGATTTTGGACTTTGTTGGTTTGTTTTCCTTTGTCCCTAGGTGAAATTTGTCCCTAGAAGAAATTTTTAATTTCTTCTTTGATTTCTTCAGTGATCCATTTGTTGTTTAGTAGTGTATTATTTAGCCTCCTTGCGTTTGTGTTTCCTGTGGTTTTCTTCCTTGTAGTTGATTTTTAGTCACAAAGTTTTGTGGTCAGAAAGGATGCCTGATATGATTTCAATTTTCTTAGATTTGTTGAGACTTGATACGTGGATTCTGTGATCTGTCCTAGAGACTGTTTCATCTACACTTGAAATTATTTGCTATTTTTGGATGGAAAGATCTATTAAGTTCATTTGGTCTAATGTGTCATTTAAGGCCAGTGTTTTCTTACTGATTTTCTGTCTGGATGACCTATCCAGTAATGTAAGTGGGATGTTAAAGTCCCCCCTTAGATTAACTATTATCATGTTGCTATCAGTTTCTCCTTTTGTGTTTGTTAATATTAATACATGCTTTATGTCTTTAGGGGCTCCTATATTGGGTGCATATTTGTTTACAATTGTTCATCTTCTTCTTGGCTTGATCCTTTGATCATTATGTAGGGTCCTTCTTTGTTTCTTATAACAGTCTTTGTTTTAAAGTCTACTTTGTCTGATATAACTATTGGTAACCCAGCTTTCTTTTCATTTCCATTTTGCATGGAATACCTTCTTCCATCATGTCTTTCAGTCTGTATGTATCCCTAGATCTGAAGTGAGTCTCTTGTGAAGTGAAAGTCACTCAGTTGTGTCCAACTCTTTGCGGCCCCATGGACTGTAGCCTGCCAGGCTCCTATGTCCATGGAATTCTCCAGGCAAGAATACTTGAGTGGGTAGCCATTCCCTTCTCCAGGGGATCTTCCCAACCCGGGGATCAAACCCAGGTCTCCCTGCATTGCAGGTGGATTCTTTACTGTCTGATCCACCAGGGTAGCCCAATAATACTGGAGTGGGTAGCCATACCCTCCTCCAGGGATCTTCCAACCCAGATCTTCCCAACCCAGGGATCAAACCCAGGTCTTCCTCATTGCAGGCAGATACCTTACCGTCTGAGCCACCACGGAAGCCCATGAATATTGGAGTGGGTAGCCTGTCCCTTCTCCAGGGGATCTTTCCGACCTAGGAATTGAACTGGAGACTCCTGCACTGCAGGCAGATTCTTTACCAGATGCACTATGAGGCAGCATATATGTGGACCCAGTCACTCTGTGTCTTTTAATTACAGCATTTAGTCCATTTGCATTTGAAGTGGTTACTGATAGGTATATACTTCTTGCTATTTAGTTAGTTGTTTGAGAGCTGTTTTTAGTTCTATTTTGTTCTTTTCTTCTTCTTTTGTTCTCCTCTCTTATGATTTGATGACTGTCTTTATTGTTACCTTTGGATTCCTTTCTCTTTTGTATGTGTGTATCTATTGCAGATTTTTAGTTTGTGGTTACCACGAGACTCATATATAGCAGTGTGAATATATTTGTGTTAGTTGCCCAGTTGTGTCTGACTTTAGCACACCAGGCTCCTCCGTTCATGGAATTCTCCAGGCAAGAATACTGAGTGGGTAGCCGTTCTCTTCTCCAGGGGATCTTTCCAACCCAGGGATTGAACCTCAGTCTCCTGTATAGCAGGCAGATTCTTTACCACCTGAGCCACTAAGGAGGCCCAGATGTGTGTGTGTACACATGCCACTGGTGGCTGGGGCTGAGGGGTCTAGGAGGTCCCAAATTGATGTTGGCCTGCAGGTAAGTGGGACCAGATCCTGGGGTGGCTGGCTGAGGGCTCCATGGTGTCTTGGAGCTGATGCTGGCCTGCAGGTGGGCAAGCTGGGTCCTGACATGGCACGGCATGGGGCTGTGGTAGTTCTGGTCTGGCATCTGCCCATTGAAGGGCAGGTCTGGGGCCCAGGGCTTCCAGAATTGGTGTCAAGCCAATGGTGGGTCTGGCAGCAGGGCCTGGGGGTCCTGGAGTAAGTGTGTCAGCTCACTGGTGTGCAGGCCGGGTCCTGGCACTATAAGCTGGAGGGTGGAGTGTGACGTGGCACTCTCTGCCTTGCACCCTAATGTTAGAACCAGCTCCCCAAGAACAGCTGCTGGTAGTGTTCCTGTCCCCAGGGTGAGCTGCCCGCACCTCCAGCCTCTCCAGGAGGTTCCTGAGGTCAGCAATGGGTCTGGCCCAGGCTCCTCTCAGTTTCCTGTTTCTGCTTGGGGCCCTGAGTGTGTGGGACTTTGTGCAGGTCCTCTAAGAGCAGTGTTGCTATTCCCACAGCCCTCTGCCTCTCCCAAAGGGAAGTCCATGCTGGCCTTCAAAGCCAGATGTCCAGAAGCCTGTCTTCCTGGTGCCAACCCCCAGGCTGGGGAACCTGATGTGGGTCTTGGACCCCCCTCCTTGGGGAGAACCTCTGCAATTATGATAGTCCTTCAATTTGGGGTTCCCCTCAGGTGTGGGTCTTGACGCACCATGACTTTGCCCCCACCCCACCCCACTGAGGGTCCTCCTTTACGTCTTTGATTGTAGACCATCTTTTCTGCTGCGCTAATCAATCCTTCAGTTCAGTTCAGTCGCTCAGTCGTGTTCGACTCTGTGACCCCATGAATCACAGCATGCCAGGCCTCCCTGTCCATCACCAACTCCCAGAGTTCACTCAGACTCACATCCATCGAGTCAGTGATGGCATCCAGCCATCTCATCCTCTGTTGTCCCCTCCTCCTCCTGCCCCCAATCCCTCCCTGCATCAGGGTCTTTTCCAATGAGTCAACTCTTCGCATGAGGTGGCCAAAGAACTGGAGTTTCAGCTTTAGCATCATTCCTTCCAAAGAAATCCCAGGGCCGATCTCCTTCAGAATGGACTGGTTGGGTCTCCTTGCAGCCCAAGGGACTCTCAAGAGTCTTCTCCAACACCACAGTTCAAAAGCATCAATTCTTTGGCGCTCAGCTTTCTTCACAGTCCAACTCTCACATCCATACATGACCACAGGAAAAACCATAGCCTTGACTAGACGGACCTTTGTTGGCAAAGTAATGTCTCTGCTTTTGAATATGCTATCTAGGTTGGTCATAACTTTCCTTCCAAGGAGTAAGTGTCTTTTAATTTCATGGCTGCAGTCACCATCTGCGGTGATGTGTAAGCGGTAANCTATAGCTTTGTGATATAGTTTGGAATCAGGAAATGTGACATCTCCAGCTTTGTTCTTTTTTCTCAAGATTGCATTGGTTATCTGGGATATTTTTTAGTTCCATACACATTTTAGGATTTTTTTCCTAATTCTGTGATAAATGCCATTGGAATTTTGATAGTGATTGCATTGAATTTATAGATCACTTTGGGTAGTATGAACATCTTAACAATATTAATTCTTCCAATCCATGAACTTTGGTAAAATCATTTATTGGTTTTAACATTTTTTTTTGGTAGAGAGAAGACAACATTTTAAATATAATTTCCCTCAACTAATATAGATTCAATGCAACCCAATCAAATGTTCATCAGTCTTTTTTTGAGAACTGATAATCTGATTGTAAACTGATGTAGACTAGACAAAACAATTTGGGAAAAGATAACAAAGTTGAAGGACATCCTCTACTGATTTCAAGATTTGCTTTACTGCCTTAGCAACCAAAATAGCATGATATGGTGTAAAAATAAACACAGAGGTCAATGAAAGCAAATAAAGAATTTAGATACAAACTCACACTTATATGATCAATTGATTTCAACAATGGCTCCAAGGTAATTCAGTTGGGAAGCAATACTCTTTTCAACAAATGGTACTTGAACCATTGAATATCAGAGGATAAAATAAATGTATTTTATTTTTACATCATACCATATATAAAATATAATAACTAAAACTACATTATAGGCTTACAAATTGAGTTAACACTAAAAACNATGGAATTCTCCAGGCCAGAATACTGGAGTGGGTAACCTTTCCCTTCTCCAGGGAATCTTCCCAACCTAGGGATCAAACTCAGGTCTCCTGCATTGCAGGCAGATTCTTTACTAGCTGAGCCACCAGGAAAGCCCTTTTCACTTTCAGTTTCACAATCCAGCATAGGAACACATAAATAAATATGAATAAATAGCAATAAACATAAAAGGAGAAATTGACAGTAACACAATAATAATAGAAAATTTAACACAACATTCATTGATGGACAGCTCATCTAGACAAAAAATCAATAACTGGCTTTAAATGACACATTAGATAAGATGAACTTAATTGATATAAATAGAGAGAATTCCGCCTGAAAGCAGAAGAATACACATTCTTTTCAAGTGCACATGAAATATCTTCCAGGACAGATCAAATATTAGGCCACAAAACAAACCTCAGTCAATCTAAGAAAGTTGAACTCAAAGCAAGCATCTTCTCTGACCACACCACCATGAAACTAGAAATCAATTACAGGAAAAATGGCCATAAACAGAAGCATAAGGCTAAAAATATACTGCAAAACAGAGCCAACAATGGCTGAAGAAATCAAAGAGGAAATGAAAAAATTCATGGAGACAAATGAAAATAAAAATATGATGATACAAAACCTATGAAAGGCAGCAAGAGCAGTTCTAAGCAATACAAACTTACCTCAGGAAACAAGAAAAATCTCAAATAAACAACCTAACCTTACACAGAAGAACAACAGAATGAAGAACAAACAAAACCCAGATAGGGGAAGGAAATAAAGATCAGAGTATAAATAAATAAAATAGAGGCAAAAACAACAGAAAAAAAATCAATGAACTAAAAGCTGGTTCTTTGAAAACTAAACAAAATTGACAAATCTTTAGCCAAGCTTATCAAGAAAAAAGGGAGAGGGCCCAAATCAGTAAAATCATAAATGAAAAAGGAAAGGTTTCAACCAACACCACAGAAATTCACAGGATCATAAGAGACTACTATGAATATAAATAACCAATAAAATTAACAAACTAGAAACAACGGGCAAACTCTTAGAAATGTACAATCTCCCAAGACTGAACCAGGGATAAATAGAAAATATGAACAGGGACTTCCCTGGTGATCCAGTAACTAATAATCTTTGCAGGGGGCTCAGGCTCAATCTCTGATCAGAGAACGAGATCCCACATGCTACAACTAAAGATCCTGAGGGCCGCAATTAAGATGCATTTTTGTGTACAATCTCTGATAACACCAGGGGTTTATAGTAGGGGCTGAAGAGTCGGAGGGGGGGATGGGGAGACTTCTCAGGGGAGATTCACAGGGGCAGGTGCCCTCACAGGGGCTTGTTAAGACCCCGGAGAGTAAAGGTGGGTGGGATGCTAACAAAGACAAGAAAGGAGTGTTCTGGAGAAAGCTCCACCACTCTGACTTGGTTTCACCCTGGGCAAGACTTTTTCTGCCGTACACCTCACGCCTCACACACCTCTGAGCAAATCCAGAGCTTAACTGGTTGCTCTGATGCACACTTAGTTTCGGATGAGGCCAGGATAGTCTCATGGGCACTGAACCTGTAGCCCATACAGCCTCCTGGATTCTAAATATGAGAATTTGACCCAGAGTTGGGACCTGACTCCCAGAACCTTTGGTTCTTCTCTGGTTCCAAAAGGCAAAGCCAGGGCCCATCATGGTGAGAGCTCAGAGCAGAGCGGCAAGGGGATTCCAAGGTGAGAACACAGCCTGAAGGGACAGGTAGTCTGGAGGAAACAGAAAAATGAAATAAACATGATTCTTAAGAATACTGAAGGTCTTACACCAGGCCAGAGCCTGGTGACTAGCACCGATTTCTCTGAAGGGCTGTGACTACACCGTCAGAAAGTCTGGGGTCAGTGCTGTTGGTCTAGTGTCTATCCTGACATGACTGACGCCTCTGCCCAGGCATCACCTGTGAGGGGACCTTCAGGATTCTCCTCGGGTGGCCAGCCACTCCAGTTTGCCCAGGTCTTTCGGTCCTCAAGGGATTCCTTCGTGGCTGGGTGGTAAAGGATCTGCCTGCAATGTAGGAAACTCAGGTTCAATGCCTGGGTTGGGAAGATCCCCTGGAGAAGAGAATGTCTACCCACTCCAGTATTCTTGCCTGAAGAATTCCAAGGACAGAGGAGCCTGGCCGGCTACAGTCCGTAGGGTCGTAAAGATTCAGACGCTAACTATATGTCAGGATGTATGCTCAGACGCTCAGTCATGTCTGTCTCTTTGCGACCCCATATACCATACCCCCCAGGCTATGTCTCAGTTTTCAAACAGACTTTCCTGGGCAAGAGCACCTCCTCTTGGTACTTATGTTTCAACTCAGCAGCTCACCTGGTCCAGGCTCAACTGTGCTCCCCTCTACCACTGCCCCTGGAGGGCCCAGGATCCCTAAGGTGACTCCCAAGACCCTCAGTCCCATGAGTGAGTTGAACAGATAGGGAGTTTACCCAAGACCACATGGTCTGCCTGCTCAGAGAATCCAAGCACAGCTGGAACCAACGGTGCCACCTACCAGGCCTGCAGGTCACTCTGGGGAACAAAACGGAAGGGTGAGCAAGTGCTGGGCATGAGAAAGATGACAATAAATGGACTGATTCTTCTGTTCAATTGTCCCAGCTGGGAAAAGGAAACGGGTGGAGCCACAACTTTGCCTTGTGTCTCTCAGGCTCACACGGTGAACTTATTTACAGTCCCTCGGCTTCTGCAGATATGTCAGGCATAATTTCTGACAATTCACAAAACTAACTCTCTGCTGATAACATTTTTAAAAGGGCCCAATCTCTTTGGAATAATTTTAGTTGTATCTCAGACAGGAATGATTTTTTTGAAAAGGGTTTTGATTACACATAAGCATTTCTACATGCTTGGCACCATGCTAAGTACTTCACTGGGATTATTTTGCTAAACCCTCACTGTAATCCTACAGGCGAGGTGCCATCACCCTCCCTATATTAGCAGGTGAGGACACTGAGTCAAGGAAGTGAGGTCACACAGTGTAAGCCGGGCACCTGGCTGATGAGTTTGGCCCAGAGCCCATGCTTTGCATTGTGTGGTGCATGGGGCTAACCCAGCAACCGAAATGAGCTTTAGAGACTGAATTTTATCTTGGTGTCCAGGAGACACCCACCACTCTTAGTTGGCCCAAATGAATAACCAGCACCTTTTATATTTAGCTGATTTTATAAGAAACTATTGAAATACCTAAAAATAGTGTCTCTGTTTTTGGTGATGTTGGTTCTCAGTTTGAAAGGTAAGGACATGGTGACAGAGAGGTGAAGCTATGATTCTATTTAAGGGATCATTACTCTGGTTTTGAATAATGTAAGACTACACTGGGATGAGGGTTTACTAGTTTAAATGCTATTTTTCATGCATATAATTGAAAGGAACTAAGTTTGGGCTGTCAGAGGACATGAGAGAGTGACTCAGGCCTGAGCTGCTTGCTTCAGGAAACTCACAGCTACATGCTCTTGCTGGGACTTCAAGTTCCCAGACAGGATGGAGAAAAATTATCTTGACCTACTCAGGACATTTATCTTGAAAACTGTAAGTGGTTGAACCAAACTAGGCACCTCAGATCACATCTGTTCTGGCTGTTATAACAAAGTATCATAGACTGAGTGACTGATAAACAACAGTCACTTATTTCTCACCACTCTGGAGGCTGGAAGTCTGAAATCAGGGCGCCTGCAAGACTGAGCCCTATGGACACCGTTTTCTGGGTTGAGGACTACTGACTTCTTGTATCCTCACTGGGTGCAGAGCAGAGCGATGCAAGTTCTCTTGTGACTCTTAGGAGGGCACTAATCTCATTCATGGGGGCCCCACCTTCATGACCTCATCTAACCCTAATTAGCTCCCAAAGGCCCCACCTCCTAATACCATCATACTGAGGGACAGGATTTCAACATACTAATTTGGGGGAGATACAAACATTCAGTCTATAATATCCCCGTGATGAAACTTCACAACTGGATTGCCTAAAACAAACAGGATTGGAAGCATCTGGGCTGTATGATGTGGATTCCAACTGTCAAACTGTTCATTCCAGTTCAGAGTGGCTGAGCTATCCCAAGGGCACCTTTGTGGCCATTAAGAAAAGTAACCCACTTGCTGAGCATTGAAGAATGAATGCATCCAGATTGTGGTGCTGGAGAAGACTCTTGACAGTCCCTTGGACTGCAAAGAAATCAAACCAATCAGTCCTAAAGGAAATAAACCCTGAATATTCATTGGAAGGACAGATGCTGAAGCTCCAATACTTTGGGCACCTGGTGTGAATAGCTGACTCATTGGAAAAGACCCTGATGCAGGGAAAGATTGAGGGCAGGAGAAAAAGTGGGTGACAGAGGATGAGATGGCTAGATAGCATCATGGGCTCAATGGACATGAATCTGAGCAAACTCCAGGAGATAGTGAAGGACAGGGAAGCCTGGCATGCTGCAGTTCATGGAGTCGAAAGGAGTAGGACATGACTTAGTGACTAAACCACCACAACAACCTACTTTCAGTGGATGTGGCTCCAGATGGGTTGATTTTCAGTCCCATTTCCTCTTCCACCTACCTCCTCAATCCTGCACCCCTCAAGGGCCTACATGGTGGCTCTAGTCTCTGGGAAAACCTGAAAGCCTTTAGGTTCAGCCCCTCTCTGGATCAGGTTCTCACAGGGTTCAAGGATATAAGAATGAGTAAGATAGTCTTCTTTTTCAAGAGCCGAGCAAGATCCTCACTCTACTGAGGGAAGCAGACACATCAGCCCATGAAGCAATGCAGTTGTGAGCAAGACGTGGCCTGGGAGCTGGAGGGTGGGAGGGGAGCGACTAAGGAAAGCTTTCTGGAGGAAGGGGCATGAGGGCTGAAGTATGTACCTGGATCCTTTATTCAGAAGCACCCAAGGCTCCATAGAGTTAAGTGTGGTTAAGAGCTTAGGGTCTGCCATCAGCTGGAACTGGGGGTCAGCCTTGGCTTTGTTACTTACTACCTACACAACTTGAGCAAGTTATTTATCCTTTCTAAATCTTGGTTTGGTTATCTGCTAAATGGAAAAACAATAATACCTACTTTCATAGGGTGTTGTGAGGATTAAATAAAGTGATGGATGAGAAGCCCTTCATGTCATGGTGCTCAATTGATGGCATTATTATTATTACTGTCATAGGTGGTTTTGCCCAGGGGCCCCTTCTGATGCATTCAGTTCAGTTCAGTCGCTCAGTCGTGTCCGACTCTTTGCAACCCCATGAATCGCAGCACGCCAGGCCTCCCTGTCCATCACCAACTCCCGGAGTTCACTCAGACTCACGTCCATTGAGTCCATGATGCCATCCAGCCATCTCATCCTCGGTCGTCCCCTCCTCCTCCTGCCCCCAATCCCTCCCAGCATCAGGGTCTTTTCCAATGAGTCAACTCTTCGCATGACGTGCCCAAAGTACTGGAGTTTCAGCTTTAGCATCATTCCTTCCAAAGAAATCCCAGGGCTGATCTCCTTCAGAATGGACTGGTTGGATCTCCTTGAAGTCCAAGGGACTCTCAAGAGTCTTCTCCAACACCACAGTTCAAAAGCATCAATTCTTCTGCACTCAGCCTTCTTCACAGTCCAGCTCTCACATCCATACATGACCACAGGAAAAACCATANTGATGCCATCCAGCCATCTCATCCTCGGTCGTCCCTTTCTCCTCCTGCCCCCAATCCCTCCCAGCATCAGGGTCTTTTCCAATGAGTCAACTCTTCGCATAAGGTGCCCAAAGTACTGGAGCTTCAGTTTTAGCATCATTCCTTCCAAAGAAATCCCAGGGTTGATCTCCTTCAGAATGGACTGGTTGGATCTCCTTGCAGTCCAAGGGACTCTCAAGAGTCTTCTCCAACACCACAGTTCAAAAGCATCAATTCTTCGGCGCTCAGCCTTCTTCACAGTCCAACTCTCACATCCATACATGACCACAGGAAAAACCATAGCCTTGACTAGACGGACCTTAGTCGGCAAAGTAATGTCTCTGCTTTTGAATATACTATCTAGGTTGGTCATAACTTTTCTTCCAAGGAGTAAGCGCCTTTTAATTTCATGGCTGCAGTCACCATCTGCAGTGATTTTGGAGCCCAAAAAAACAAAGTCTGACACTGTTTCTACTGTTTCCCCATCTATTTCCCATGAAGTGATGGGGCCAGATGCCATGATCTTCGTTTTCTGAATGTTGAGCTTTAAGCCAACTTTTTCACTCTCCTCTTTCACTTTCAACAAGAGGCTTTTTAGCTCCTCTTCACTTTCTGCCATAAGGGTGGTGTCATCTGCATATCTGAGGTTATTGATATTTCTCCCAGCAATCTTGATTCCAGCTTGTGTTTCTTCCAGTCCAGCGTTTCTCATGATGTACTCTGCATATAAGTTAAATAAGCAGGGTGACAATATACACTAATGTAATCAGAAGGGAAAGGGTTTTGAGGGTAGCCTAGGTGCCAGGGCTGTGATTGCAGGGCGGTCAGGGTCACGTGGGGCTTCCCAGGTGGCACAGTGGTAAAGAATCCACCTGCTGATGCAGGAGACCCAGGATTGATCCCTGGGTCAGGAGGATCCCCTGGAGAAGGAAATGGCAGCACACTCCAGGATTCTTGTCTGGGAAATCCCATGGACAGAGGGGCCTGGTGGGCTACAATCCATGGTGTCACAAAAGAGCCAGACATGACTGAGAGACTGAACATGCACACACACACAGTCACCAGGGCCCTCTCGATCACCTGAGCCCCTTTCCACTCTTGGGGCATGGGAATACATTCAGCACAGGACAAAGCCTTCCATTGTGCAATCAGATGAGTGTTAACCAGTAGACCATCCCAGAGATTTCAGAGAAGAAAATTCACCTCAAGCTTCTGTCCTCAGACAGCGTCTGTGGTAGAAGGTGGAGAAATGGTAAAATGGTAAAGAGAAAGGAAGTTGGGGACTGAGAATCAAAATTCAGAGGCATTTTGGATTTGTTCAGGTGAAAACTTGGTGTACAGAGGAAAACAGACCAGAGCAGCTGACAAGGCCACTCCCTAGGTAGCTGGCTGGGCCTGTCCCTCCAGATGCCAGTCCAGTCTGGTCTGAAGACCCCTTAGTCTTCTGAAGAAGCCAGTTCAGGTGGAGCTGGGGGTCCAGGATCCTTAGGAAGCTCTTGCTTGTCTTGCTCCCTCTCTTGTTCAGGTCAATCTTGTTTTTCCAAAGCTGAAGCCCAGGGATGTGGGGACAAAAATTCTATTGTCAACAGAAGCCTGAAGGATATGGTGCCAAAGGGCTGGGCAGACGGGTGAGTCTTCCCTGGTACAGCCTTGAACTCCTATTTTTCAAATCCTTTTGATATTTTCTCCCAGCATTTCCTCCTCCTGAGGTAAAGTATTTCTCTGAATTATTACCCTTGTTTTCTTGCGATGGACTCTGGGAAAATGACTCAAGAATTGCCTTTGAACCAAGGAACTTTCTTCATTTCTTGCACTGTACCAGCAAAGTTCCTGGCCCTGGCCGTGTCATTATCAGGTCCATTCCAGCCTGAGCCTTCTGGCCTCCTGATCTCACATGCCCTTAAGTTGTGCTTCAACACCTCGCTCTGTTTGGAGCTGATTGCCTTCTGTCCTTTGAGACCAAGTGGCTTTATATAACTCACCTTTTGCAGGTGAGCAGGAAATATCATTTTACCAAAAGAGCTGAACTGTATCAAAATGGTGACGTCCAAAACGTAGAAGTGGTGGATAAAAATAAGCCATGTTCATTAGATAGCTCCCTGCCCTACATAGCTGCCCAAAAACTCACGTCTCGCTCTGCCCAAAAGTAAATAGTCTCCTTATTTAGAAATGGCACAGTGGGAGGTAAATGAATCGGCTAGGAGAGACCAGTCATAACTCATCAAATTGAAAAGCTTAAAAACTCTTTATGGAAAAATTCAAATGTTGTTGAAAGCCAGGCTCTGTGCTAGGAGCTTTACATACATTATCTTATTTAATCCTCCCACCAACCCTGCAAGGTTCTTATTCTATTTAGCAGATGAGGAAAGGAGGCTCAGCAAAGTTAAGCAGCTTGTTTGGGGTCATGACAGGGAAAGTGGGAGTCAGACAGTGGTCACTCATGTCCCAAGCCCGTGTTATTCTCACTAGACCCTACTGCTCGTGACTGGCTAGAGGATGAAGTTATCAGGCACATTTGAACACCTCATCCTTTATTATCGTCAGGAAATTCTTGGCCTGATCCTTGGCTGTAAGGTGCTCACAGTGAGGCTGCTTATGAAGGATAAAGCATGAAATTAAATTCCTTCGCAGTACTTCCCTGGTGGTCTGCTGGCTAAGACTCCATGTCCCAAAGCAGGGGGCCCGAGTTTGCCCCCTGGTTGGGGAACGAGATCCCACATGCCACAACTAAAGATTCTGTGTGCCATAACAAAGTCCCAGCACAGCCAAATAAATAAAAATAAATATTAAAACATTAAAAAAAATTCCTCTCACCATGGTTGAGTCCATTCCTGACTTTCCTGAACCCTAGACTCTTGGCCTGGTTCTTGTTCTATAAATGATGGTCCATATGACAGAGATAACATTGGTGTCCTGCTTGCCTCTGTTCACTGGCCTTTCCTTGATTTTCTGATAATGACTTTTGGTCTTCTTTTTTTAAGACTTATAATTTTATTTTATTGTTTTTTCGGCTGCACTGAGTTACAGGGGCTTTCTCTAGCTGTGGCGAGTGGGGGGCTACTCTTTGTTGCGGTTCATGAGCTTCTCGTTGTGGTGGCTTCTCTTATTGTGGAGCACCTGCTCTATCTAGGGCACTCGGGCTTTAGTAGTTGCAGCATGCAAGCTCAGTAGTTGCGGCTTGAGGACTCTAGAGTGCAGGCTCAATAGTTGTGACTTAGCTGCTCCGACGAACGTGGGATCTTCCTGGATCAGGGATGGAACTGGTGTTCCCTGCATTGCAAGGCAGATTCTTAATCACTGGATCACCAGGGAAGCCCGACTGTTGGGATTTTGAAGCAGTCTATCATGCAAGTCCACTGCAAGCAGTCCAACAGCGCTTGCAATCCTCTCCAGATTCTGAATCAGAGATCAGGCAAAGAGTAAGGCAGATGTAGGCCAGATAGCATCTTAGTGTGGATAAGGACTAGATTGGACAGCATTGCTTAGTGAGAGCAAATGGGTTTCTGTTGCACATGGTGGGAAGCAACATCTGAGCTGGAGATTAGGTTGCAGGAAGCCTATTAGGGAATCCTCATGTGATATACAACTATAGGAGAAAACGGAAAGAAAGCAGGGTTGGCAGAGAGGAAAGAAGCAATGATGAGGGCTATTCAGAGGTCTCAGTTGGAGCACAGTTGATCTTTATACTTTATATAGGCCAGTCTAGGACTCAGGCTGCCCCTGGCAAGGGGTGTGACTTTGGAAGATGGTGATATTCAGTAAAAGACAGTCCCTAGAGAGGACTATTGGCTGAGGGCTGTCAATCAGCAGCATCTATAGCAGAAAGGGAAGAGTTGTTTTGTCCTCAAAGAAAATCCTGGCCACTCATGAGAATGTCTACAGCATGAATCTACTTCTTTATTGAATTTCTGGAAGCAGCTTTTCCATAATGCTGCCAGGATTCTTTTCCTGGCAAAGGCATAGAAGGAAAACATTAATGGGACAAACTACAACCCCATCATCACAGGAACTGGTCTTGAGACCACAGCTGGTACTCACTGTCTCCCTCATCCGCAGAAAACACCTCTGCTGGTCTAAGTGGCTGTCCAGGTGGTGTGATGAGACTCGCATCCTTGATGATCTTTTCTCTGGGTGTCATTCCTTCCTTAGGCTATGGTGGCTGAAGTTGTCCATTTACCATGAAAATTGGTCAAGGGGATGCCAAGAGAGGCAAACAGATGACCTGGGCACCAGATTCCTTTGTATGCCCAGTGTGCCAATGTGTACAGCAAGCAGCCCTACCTCCTCCTATGGGCCAGGGTCATTTCTCTTGCCAAGATGGTAATTGTACTTCTTGCCAAGTTCCTTGGCACAGTAAGCCCCAAGTACCCTGGCAGTGGCCATTACTTACAGTTCAGTGGTTCTTTTGTTATATTCTCTGGTGGGAATGGACCCCCCCCCCCAACCTGGAACCTGGACCTCTAAACCGGAAAAGCCCAAAGTCAAGGAGATGGGAAACATCAAGTCTCCAATGGGTCACCAGCAGTGACAGTAACTGGAGCCATGTCACTACAGCTTCTTGCTACCGAACCCTGGGTTTAGCAGAGCTGGGGCTGGGAAGCGTAAATCAGGGTGGATCAGAGTTACATAGGTTTCTTCCTCTTTTCCATTCCCATCTCTTTCTCTGGCACCCCCGCACCCAATTCTCATACAAAAACAGTCTGTTTCTGGGACACAGGGAGGGTTTGTACTCTTTTGGGCTGCTGCTGCTGCTAAGTCACTTCAGTTGTGTCCAACTCTGTGTGGCCCCATAGACGGCAGCCCACCAGGCTCCCCCGTCCCTGGGATTCTCCAGGCAAGAACACTGGAGTGGGTTGCCATTTCCTTCTCCAATGCATGAAAGTGAAAAGTGAAAGTGAGGTTGCTCAGTGGTGTCCAAGTCTTTGCGACCCCATGGACTGCAGCCTACCAGGCTTCTCTGCCCGTGGGATTTTCCAGGCAAGAGTACTGGAGTGGGGTGCCATTGCCTTCTCTGCTTTAGTGACAGTAACTGGAGCCATGTCACTACAGCTTCTTGCTACCGAACCCTGGGTTTAGCAGAGCTGGGGCTGGGAAGCGTAAATCAGGGTGGATCAGAGTTACATAGGTTTCTTCCTCTTTTCCATTCCCATCTCTTTCTCTGGCACCCCCGCACCCAATTCTCATACAAAAACAGTCTGTTTCTGGAGACACAGGGAGGGTTTGTACTCTTTTGGGCTGCTGCTGCTGCTAAGTCACTTCAGTTGTGTCCAACTCTGTGTGGCCCCATAGACGGCAGCCCACCAGGCTCCCCCGTCCCTGGGATTCTCCAGGCAAGAACACTGGAGTGGGTTGCCATTTCCTTCTCCAATGCATGAAAGTGAAAAGTGAAAGTGAGGTTGCTCAGTGGTGTCCAAGTCTTTGCGACCCCATGGACTGCAGCCTACCAGGCTTCTCTGCCCGTGGGATTTTCCAGGCAAGAGTACTGGAGTGGGGTGCCATTGCCTTCTCTGCTTTTGGGCTAGTTCATTCCTAAGAGGAAAAAGAAGCAACTGAGCCAGGCATGGCTACTGTGCTCTTGCTGCTTTGATCTGTGTGATATCCTTCCTCTTCATCTTGACTGATGGGGTGGAGATGTGCTGAGAATGTTATGTTAATGGAGCTCCCTCCACACAGAAGGAAACATTGAGAGTTGTAAAGAAGCATTTCCCTCTTCAAAAGTGATGGTATATTGAGCACTTACTTTATGCCAAGGGCTTCCCAGGGGCACTGTGCTTAAGAATCCGCCTGCCAATGCAGGAGACACAAGAGATGTGGGTTCGATCCCTGGGTTGGGAATATTCCCTGGAATAGGAAATGACAACTCACTCCAGTATTCTTGCCTGGAAAATTCCATGGACAGAGGAGCCTGGTAGGCTACAGTCCATGGGGTTGCAAAGAGTAAGGCATGACTGAATGACTGAACACACACACACAGTATGCCAAACTCCAGGCTAAGTATATTTCTTCAGTTATCTCCACAATAATCCTGTGAGGTGGAGACTATTTTTGCCTCCAGTTTACATAAGATATAGTGAAGCACATGGAAGTAAAGCAATAAGCCAAGAATCAAACCCAGGGACTTCCCTGGTGATCCAGTGGTTAAGCCTGTGCTTCTTCTGCAGGGATTGCAAGTTCAGTTCCTGGTTGGGGAACTAAGATCCTGCATGCTGCAGCCAAAAAGAGAAAAAGAAAGAAACAAACAAACCAACTTTCTTGAACTGAATAAAGATGAAATACAACATATCAAGTTGAAAAATTATATAGGAAAAGTAACAACACCAGCAAAAAAATCAAACCCAATTAGTCCCAAGGCCCAGGCTTGAAACACTATTCCCATAGCTCTCAAACTGGTAAACATAAGAATCATCAGGGGTAGTTTGTTAAAACTAGGTCCTGAACTCACATTCAAAGATCCTGATGGGCCTGAAGCAAAGCCCAGGAATAGGAATCTTCACAAGGTCCCATCTGCTCTCTGCAGAGAAGAACATGACAGGTGATTTGAGACCCAGCTTTGAAAACTGTTTTGTGATGGTATTTACTTCCTTCTCATTTGTAAGCCCATGCATGAAAATAATTTGTTACTACTAGTTGAGCATACTTTCTGTTCCCCCTGCTGGAGGGAGGGAGGGGCACAAGGATATTTACGGGCTTTTGTGGAACATAAGTAACCAAAGGTAATAGAGCACACCATTGACTGAAGGGGCTCAGACCTCAAAAGCAATTAGCATTTAAAAATGGACACTCGACTGTCAGTTTGGCCTGAGTGATTAGTAAAGGATTTAGATAACTGTAGTGGTAGAGAAGAGTTAATTCTGGGAGTAAGAGTGTGAGGAGCTGCTTAGAGAAAGCACTTACAGGGAAGAATTTAGACACTGGGAGCATTAGGAACAGACTATACGGGACGAAGCATAAGCAAGGGAAGCATCAGATTGTAATGGCAGTGAACAGTACAGAGAATGTCAGTTTCCTTAGAGAAGGGCTTAAGCCCCCGGACCTTGAACTCATGCACACAAGAACACAAATGATCCACAGAAAGCCTGAGGAACTGTGAAGATGAGACAAGGACCAAGGATCAGCAACACCAAATGGATGTTTCAATAGCATTTATTGCCTATTGGTGTCATGCCAGTGCCTCAGATGCAGAGAGAAATTAAACCTAGTCCCTACCCTCCATAAGATACCACCAGATGTCCGGTGTTAGGGAAGAGAGATTAAACTTTTTCATTTCTTTTGTAGGGAAGGAAAAATGATTTTATTCTATTCTTCTAAGTTATAGCTTGGATCCCTTTTTTCTTTTCATTTCCTCCTATGGATGTAGATTCTAGTGGAAACCTCGGAAGACAAAAACCTGCAAAAACTGGTAAGCATGGGTCAAGCATTGAAAAACTGTTAAAGTGCTTGCCACCTAAATTGCCACCCAAACTCTCACCTTAGGAGAAGTTGGTCATGGAAAATGAGTTAGATCGACACTAGGTCACTCACCAACCTCAACACAATTTCTGTGCAATGAGACATACTATAAAACATTACACTATTCCCAACCCAGCAGCACATCACTTTTAGGTATTAGTTTGGTTCTGAGAGACTCAAAGTCTTAGCTAAATAAGTAAACAGAACTCTTAAATTCCAAAGAGCTGAGCACAGCACCTTTGACACATTTGCCTATTTCATGTCAAAGAACTGTGGTCCTGGAAGTTATAAATATCTAGAGAAATGTTAAAATCTTAGTGGAAAAAAAAAAGAGAGAGAATTATAATGGCTGTAATGGGGAGAATTCTAATTAGACAAGATCATTCATTTAAGAAGTGTATTTGAAAGCAAGTTTTTCCCCCAAAAGTCAAACAGAATGGGATATCTATTTTAATGTGGGCAGAAAATTCCTAAAGCCTTAAAATTACAAAATGGCTTCATTGAAAGGGTCATTATAAACAGCTAATGAAAGATTAAAGATACAAGCAGACGAAATATTATCTAAAACAGAAGACTATGAGATTCTCATAACTCCTGCTCCCTTCTATCCTCCTTTATTTTAATATTCATCCTAGTAATCTTGTCTGAATTGTCTTTTAATTCTAAAGAGACTATGAGAATGTACACAACAATCCATCAAGTTAGTGGCCTTACAGATACCCCATATCACCTCAAGGCAGGGCCCCTGAATGGGTTTTTCTCATAACTAATGAGACTCTGAGATATTTTCTGGTAAACTTCTATGTTATTCTGATCTCAGGTGGCCGCCAACATTGGTATAAGACCAGATGTCATATGGAGGCTTCTTTATGTGCAATATGCATTACCTAAGGTTCAAGTCCCTGAAGTTTAGCTGCCATCCGGGTAGTGAGAAGGACCTGGCATAGTCCAGTCCCTTCCAAGACAAGTCAAGCTCAGGCTTTGTTTTCAGTGATTCCCAAGAAGGGGGGAGGGGAATTAGAATGTTCATTTAGAGAGCTGTAGGCAGATATCTGAGGAAACTAGAAGAACTCAGGGCCCAGTCCAGTCATGAGTATATAGCAAAGCCTCAAAGGCAATCAACACGACCAGAATCCAACACAGATGAAGGAGCAAACACAATTTCCTCTCTCTACAGTGACATCATTTTTTTTAAACAAAAGGTAATTACAGCAAAAAGTAAATTGTTACCATTATACTTGGCCTGATTATCTATACAAATGCAGCAAGAACAGTGACCAACCACGTAAGATCTTTTCAAGACTGCTTTGCTGGAGCCTTCTAAGCAAAGTATCAGGTTTCTCCAAGGGGCTATATTGTCTCTATAAAAGCCAATCTTAGTTCCTTAAAACAGTCTGGTCATGTCTGAGTCTATCCACATCTCTCAAAGATGACATTCCAGCCAAAGCCTTAGTGGTATAGCCAGTGTTTCCAACTGTGTCTTATTAAAGGAGAAGAGGTCCTTATTGAAATTATGCAAATAATTAACTATGTTGGCCATGAAAAAAAGTCAAGGGACTTGGCTGATGTCCAGTGGTTAAGAACCAATCTTCCAATGCAGGGTACAAAGTTCGATCTTTGGTTTGGAAAATAAGATCCCACATGCCACGATGCCACTAAACCTGTGCATAGCAGCTACTGAGCCCCTGAGCTCCAGAGCCCATGTGCCACAACTAGAGAGTACGTGTACCGAAACAAAGATCCCCTAAGCTGCAACTAAGACCCAAAGTAAATATATATGGAGAAGGAAATGGCATCCCACTCCAGTATTCTTGACTGGAGAATTCCATGGACAGAGGAGCCTGGTGGGCTACAGTTCATGAGGCTGCAAAGAGTCAGACACGAATGAGCGACTAACACACACACACACACACACACTCTCTCTCACACACACACATTTTAATGAAAAGAAAGAATAGTCAAGAATTTCTGAATTCTGGAGTGATCAGGTAGGGGGCTGATGTTTCATCTTTGCTTATAAAGGTATCCTTCACCAGATTCCTGTAGTAGCTTAAGAGAAAATGTTTCCTTAAGGAAAATTAAGTCTGGAAAAACAAAGCATTAAAGAACCAGCAATATTTCAAACAAGAAGTCATAAAAATTGAGTCCCATGTTATTAATTCTTTTTCTGTTTGAATCTAATTTTTCCATTAGTTCTGGAAATTCTTACCCAGTTTGGTTTTATGCTCTTAAAGTTATCAGAAACCTGTACATGTGAGTTCCTTTTCTATGAGTCTCCTTGAAGATGCTTATATGAACACAACATAAAGAAAACTTCAGTTCATTTCAGTTGCTCAGTCGTGTCCGTCTCTTTGTGACCCCATGAACTGCAGCACGCCAGGCCTCCCTGTCCATCACCAACTCCCAGAGTTCACTCAGACTCACGTCCATTGAGTCCACGATGTCATCCAGCCGTCTCATCCTCTGTCGTAACCTTCTCCTCCTGCCCCCAATCCCTCCCAGCATCAGAGTCTTTTCCAATGAGGCAACTCTTCGCATGACGTGCCCAAAGTACTGGAATTTCAGCTTTAGCATCATTCCTTCCAAAGAAATCCCAGGGTTGATCTCCTTCAGAATGGACTGGTTGGATCTCCTTGCAGTCCGAGGGACTCTCAAGAGTCTTCTCCAACACCACAGTTCAAAAGCATCAATTCTTTGGCGCTCAGCCTTCTTCACAGTCCAACTCTCACATCCATACATGACTACTGGAAAAACCATAGCCTTGACTAGACGGACCTTAGTTGGCAAAGTAATATCTCTGCTTTTGAATATGCTATCTAGGTTGGTCATAACTTTTCTTACTGTTGTTCCATGTCCAGTTTTAACTGTTGCTTCCTGACCTGCATACAGATTTCTCAAGAGGCAGGTCAGGTGGTCTGGTATTCCCATCTCTTTCAGAATTTTCCACAGTTTATTGTGGTCCACACCGTCAAAGGCTTTGGCATAGTCAATAAAGCAGAACTAGATGCTTTTCTGGAACTCTCTTGCTTTTTCCTATGATCCAGCGGATGTTGGCAATTTGATCTCTGGTTCCTCTGCCTTTTCTAAAACCAGCTTGAATATCAGGAAGTTCATGGTTCACGTATTGCTGAAGCCTGGCTTGGAGAATTTTGAGCATTACTTTACTAGCATGTGAGATGAGTGCAATTGTGCAGTAGTTGGAGCATTCTTTGGCATTGCCTTTCTTTGGGATTGGGATGAAAACTGACCTTTTCCAGTCCTATGGCCACTGCTGAGTTTTCCAAATTTGCTGGCATATTGAGTGCAGCACTTTCACAGCATCATCTTTCAGGATTTGAAATAGCTCCACTGGAATTCCATCACCTCCACTAGCTTTGTTTGTAGTGATGCTTCCTAAAGCCCACTTGACTTTACATTCTAGGAAGTCTGGCTCTAGGTGAGTGATCACACCATTGTGACTATCTGGGTCATGAAGATCTTTTTTGTACAGTTCTCCTGTGTATTCTTGCCACCTCTTCTTAATATCTTCTGCTTCTGTTAGGTCCATACCATTCCTGTCCTTTATTGTGCCCAACTTTGCATGAAAATTTCTCTTGGTATTGTTGCAGGAAAGCGGACCTCTTCCAGGGCCCGAAACTAGGCTCTTGTCTAAAACTCAGAAATGAATTGTCCAAGGAGACACATGTGCTGACAAAGCAAGAGATTTTATTGGGAAAGGGCACCCGGGTGGAGAGCAGTAGGGTAAGGGAACCCAGGAGAACTGCTCTGCCGCGTGGCTCGTAGTCTTGGGTTTTATGGTGATGGAGTTAGTTTCCAGGTGGTCTTTGGCCAATCATTCTAATTCAGAATCTTTCCTGGTGGTGCACCCATCGCTCAGCCAAGATGGATGCTAGCGAGAGGGATTCTGGGAAGTGGACAGACTCACAGTGTCTCCTTTCAGCCTTTCCCGGACTCTTCCGGTTGGTGGTGGCTTTGGTGGCTTATTAGTTCTGTATTCCTTATCAAGATCTCCTGTCATAAAACAACTCATGCAAATGGTTACTATGGTGCCTGGCCAGGGTGGGCGGTTTCAGTCAGTTTGCTTCCCCTGACAGTATCTCTAATTTTCTTGAAGGGATCTCTAGTCTTTCCCATTGTATTGTTTACCTCTATTTCTTTGCATTGATGGCTGAAGAAGGTTTTCTTATCTCTCCTTGCTATTCTTTGGAACTCTGCATTCAAATGGCTATAGCTTTCCTCTTCCCGGGTGCCTTTAACTTTTCTTCTTTCCATAGCTGTTTGTAAGGCTTTCCCAGACAACCTTTTTGCATTTCTTTTTCTTGGGTATGGTCTTGACACTGCCTCCTGTACAATATCATGAATCTCTGTCCATAGATCTTCAGGCAGTCTGTCTATCTGATCTAATCCCTTGAATTTATTTGTCACTTCCACTGTATAATCATAAGGGATTTGATTTAGGTCATACCTGAGTGGTCTAGTGGTTTTCCCTACTTTCTTCAATTTAAGTCTGAATTTGGCAATAAGGAGTTCAAGATCTGAGCCACAGTCAGCTCCCAGTCTTTTTGCTGACAGTAATAGAGCTTCTCCATCTTTGAGAATGATTGAGGGCCCATATACACGGGCTTCCCAGCTGGCACTAGAGATAAAGAACCTGCCTGCCAATGCAGGAGACATAAGAGATGCAGGTTCCATGTCTGGGTCAGGAAGATCCTTTGGAGGAGGGCATGGCAACCCACTCCAGTGTTCTTGCCTGGTGAATGCCATGGACAAAGAAGCCTGGCAGGCTTTAATCCATAGGATGGTAAAGAGTCAGACACGACTGAAGTGACTTAGCATGCACGCATCCATATACATAAACATACATTCAGAAGTAAACAGAGACCTTACAGCTTTTTTTTTTCTTCCAATTTTAGCTGTGAATCCGGAGCAGTAATACTGAACTCACCAGTTATAAAAGAGATTGGATCCAAATTTTTTTTTGGCAGATGAGATAAGTTACCTGCTTAGATTGCTAAAGCTTGTTAATATTTGGAGAAAGACAAACTTTTTTATTCACCTAAGCTTCAAAATAACCTTTCCCCCTTTTGTTTTTCTTCTGATAAGAATTACCTCCCTGAAGTTGGTATTTCAAAGAGATGACCTAGATAAGAATTCCTAGAGGAATCAAGTAGAATATTTACACCTGAAAGGCACAGGAAAAGAATACAAGTGCCCATTGGGAAGGACTTTTGTTTCCTAAGGACAGAATTTTTTTACAATACCTACAAGTCTTTTGAGATGAATAGGCCAGGTTAATTGTTAAAAAGGACAAGTAGGTTACAGCTTAAATGCCATCAAAATTTGAGCCACCTATCCAACACAGTATCTTCAAATTGCTTCTTTATATCAGAGAGAAGATTTCCACCTAAGATGGAAATCAAAAGACATATGTCTTGGATTTAGAGCTTTTGTTTTTGAAATGTTTTAGTAAATCCTTTCACAAAGTCTTTGGAAGATTTTTTTGCTCCTCTGGGTACACAGTATTATTTTAGCTTAAGGGAGGAGGCCTAAGAAAAGTTTCTATCAGGTTCTGAATATCAGCTTTCCATTTGTCCAATTTCTGGACACAAGGCTACTTTGAAAAAAATCCTTTCAAATATCTTGTCAGTTTTCAGTTGGGAAAACCAGTGACTACTTCTGCCAGTATTGAAGAACTGAACTCTTGTCAGCCTTGACCTCAAGAAGCATGCCCTGCCCAGATGGAAGATAAAAAACCACATATTTCTCATGCTTGAAGTCAGGAGACCACCCTGACCACACATGTGCAGAAAGGCTTCTTGGAGGTAAAAAAGGGAGTGATCCTAACTGATGCTCACTACCCATAGGCTTCTTTGATAGAATCCATCTTGGCTAAGAGATGTGTGTGCACATGGGAGGATCCTGAGGTATATCAGATATGGACTCGGAACCAGGCAAATCAAAATGATTGGCAAAGGAAACCTGGAAGAAATGTCCCTGTTACTGAGTCCAAGCTCATTCTGCTTACCGCAAGACAGGCCAATGAATTCAACTGACGACATGTTGAAGCAAGAGACTTTAATCTGGGAGCCGGCAGACCAAGAAGATGGCAGGCTAGCACCTTAAAATAACCATCTTATTGGGGTCTGGATGCCAGGTTCTTTTATAAATCAGAGAGAAAGAAGCAATGAGGAACAAAAATCAAAAGGCAGCATTGAGAGGGAGATGAAGTGGGGAAATAAAGTGAAAGGGTCTTCAGTCTTGTAAAACATCTTCAAGGGAATGTCCAGCCTTTGGAAGGGGTGTGTTAATTTTTTCTATTCACAGGTAGGCAGGGACAAACTATCTCTCTATGAGCTGAACAAAGGCACTTTAATTTGCATCAAGCAGAGTGGTAATGGCATCCCACTCCAGTACTCTTGCCTGGAAGATCCCATGGACAGAGGATCCTGGTAGGCTGCAGTCCATGGGGTCTTGAAGAGTTGGACATGACTGAGCGAATTCACTTTCACTTTTCACTTTCATGCCTTGGAGAAGGAAATGGCAACCCACTCCAGTGTTCTTGCCTGGAGAATCCCAGGGACAGGGGAGCCTGGTGGGCTGCCGTCTATGGGATCGCACAGAGTTGGACACGACTGAAGCGACTTAGCAGCAGCAGCAGAGTGGCAGGGTCCTCCAGGCAAGCCATTGAGTGTGATTATAATCATAAAAGCAATGAAAAGCAAGTCAAAGAAACAGTTTCCAACATGGAGTCAGAATTGGCTTTCTCCCTGCAGCACCCTTATAAAAGTAATTCAAGCTACCACAAGGGCAAGACTCTGTCACTTTTGCTCTGAGTCTGTGCATGTGTCTATCCACCCATACTGTACTCTTGTTTCCTCCTAATAAATACTTTTATTTGTTTCACTGCTTCCAGACTGTGGGAATTCTTTTTCTGCAAAGCCAAAGAGTCAGGGCCTGGTCACAGACCACTGGTCTAGTAGCTAGGATTCTGTGCTCTCACCCCCACCGTCTGACTTCAATCTCTGGCTGGAAACTGAAGCCCTGCTTCAAGCTGCTTAATGAGGAAGAGAAGCAGCTGACATATGACATAGAATGCTTCTGCACAAGACATTGGGTCAAGACTTCCCATTTTAATTAAACATAAAACCCTTTCTTTTCTTTCTTTCCTTTACTCTGGCATTGGCATGTAAAAATAATGCCATCACCCTGTACATTCACTGCTGGAAGGAGTGGTGGTAATCTTTCGAGACTGCAGAATTTGTCATAAAAGAAACTCTGATATGTCCAAGATGCTGAGGACCCTGTGGTCCTCACTATGACTGATTTTTCTTCTATTCCTGATGTCATCATAATCTTATATTTCTGCCCATTACAAATTTCACCCAGATTTTCAGTGCCTCATTTATCTGGAATAAACGCAGCTCCCTTTCGTGTCGGACTCAGAGATTCTGTAGGTCCATTTCCCTGTTTCTGGTTAACAACCCCAAACTTGAGAAATCTTGTTTCCAGGCTCTATACAAAGAAAGCGACACAAGGCAAGGGTAATACGAATAAAACCACCTGTGACTTTTACTGGCCTACTTTTCCAGTCTTAAGCCACAGACTGAAATGGAAATTACTGAGAGGCATTCATGATTCAAAATGAGCTTTTCTGGCAGATCACTGTTGCTTTGGCTAGGAGTAAGTGAAAATGAGTCTATGACCAGAAACCTTTCTTTAGCTCTTGAAGCTACTGCAGAATCTACTGCTAAAGCAGGAGCTGCCGAACAAAAATCCTTAGACTCTCTGGCCAAAACTGTACCTAATATTAGGATATTATGGCTCAGATCATGAACTCCTTATTACTAAATTCAGACTCAAATTGAAGAAAGTAGGGAAAACCACTAGACTATTCAGGTATGACCTAAACCAAATCCCTTATGATTATACAGTGGAAGTGAGAAATAGATTTAAGGGACTAGATCTGATAGAGAGAGTACCTGATGAATTGTGGACAAAGGTTCGTGACATTGTACAGGAGACTGGGATCAAGACCATCCCCATGGAAAAGAAATGCAAAAAAGCAAAATGGCTGTCTGGGGAGGCATTACAAATAGCTGTGAAAAGAAGAGAAGCAAAAAGCAAAGGAGAAAAGGAAAGATATAAGCCCCTGAATGCAGAGTTCCAGAGAATAGCAAGGAGAGATAAGAAAGCCTTCTTCAGTAATTAGTGCAAAGAAATAGAGGAAAACAACAGAATGGGAAAGACTAGAGATCTCTTCAAGAAGTGTAGAGATACCAAGGGAATATTTCATGCAAAGATGGGCTCAATTAAAGACAGAAATGGTCTGGACCTAACAGAAGCAGAAGATATTAAGAAGAGGTGGCAAGAATACACAGAAGAACTGTACAAAAAAGATCTTCATGACCCAGATAATCATGATGGTGTGATCACTAATCTAGAGCCAGACATCCTGGAATGTGAAGTCAAGTGGGCCTTAGAAAGCATCACTACGAACAAAGCTAGTGGAGGTGATGGAATTCCAGTTGAGCTGTTTCAAGTCCTGAAAGATGATGCTGTGAAAGTGCTGCACTCAATATGCCAGCAAATTTGGAAAACTCAGCCGTGGCCACAGGACTGGAAAAGGTCCGTTTTGATTCCAATTCCAAAGAAAGGCAATGCCAAAGAATCTTCAAACTACCGCACAATTGCACTCATCTCACATGCTAGTAAAGTAATGCTCAAAATTCTCCAAGCCAGGCTTCAGCAATGTGTGAACTGTGAACTTCCTGATGTTCAAGCTGGTTTTAGAAAAGGCAAGGAATCAGATCAAATTGCCGACATCCACTGGATCATGGAAAAAGCAAGAGAGTTCCAGAAAAACATTTGCTTTATTGACTATGCTAAAGCCTTTGACTGTGTGAATCACAATAAACTGTGGAAAATTCTGAAAGAGATGGGAATACCAGACCACCTGACCTGCCTCTTGAGAAATCTGTATGCAAGTCAGGAAGCAACAGTTAGAACTGGATATGGAACAACAGACTGGTTCCAAATAGGAAAAGAAGTACGTCAAGGCTGTATATTGTCACCCTGCTTATTTAACTTATATGCAGAGTACATCATGAGAAACACTGGACTGGAAGAAGCACAAGCTGGAATCAAGATTGCCGGGAGAAATAATAACCTCAGATATGCAGATGACACCACCCTTATGGCAGAAAGTGAAGAGGAACTAAAAAGCCTCTTGATGAAAGTGAAAGAGGAGAGTGAAAAAGGTGGCTTAAAGCTCAACATTCAGAAAACTCAGATCATGGCATCTGGTGACATCACTTCATAGGAAATAGATGGGGAAACAGTGGAAACAGTGTCAGACTTTATTTTTCTGGGCTCCAAAATAACTGCAGATGGTGACTGCAGCCATGAAATTAAAAGATGCTTACTCCTTGGAAGAAAAGTTATGACCAACCTAGATAGCATATTCAAAAGCAGAGACATTACTTTGCCAACAAAGGTCCATCTAGTCAAGGCTATGGTTTTTCCTGTGGTCATGTATGGATGTGAGAGGACTGTGAAAAAGGCTGAGGGCCGAAGAATTGATGCTTTTGAACTGCGGTGTTGGAGAAGACTCTTGAGAGTCCCTTGGACTGCAAGGAGATCCAACCAGTTCATTCTGAAGGAGATCAACCCTGGGATTTCTTTGGAAGGAATGATGCTAAAGCTGAAATTCCAGTACTTTGGGCACGTCATGCGAAGAGTTGCCTCATTGGAAAAGACTCTGATGCTGGGAGGGATTGGGGGCAGGAGGAGAAGGGGACGACAGCGGGTGAGATGGCTGGATGACATCACGGACTCGATGGACGTGAGTCTGAGTGAACTCTGGGAGTTGGTGATGGACAGGGAGGCCTGGCGTGCTGCGATTCATGGGGTCGCAAAGAGTCGGACACGACCGAGCAACTGAACTGAACTGACTGGTCTTTTAGCTGAGCAAAGAGATGTCTGTGCTGTGGCCAACATCACCTGCTGCCCCTGGATTAACACTTCTGGGGAAATTGAGACTCAGGTACGGAAGATCAGAGTGAGTCACTGGCTTAAAAAGGTGACTCCTTCAACAGGTCTTCCTTGAACTTATTTGATTTTGGTTTTGCTTTCGGGACCATGGCTCTGAAATGCACTCCAAACGTTGGGAATGACCCTGCTTATAACAATCACAGTTATCTCCCTAGTGCATTGTATTTTCTCAGAAGCTTTCAATGCATGTTTGCAGCTGCTCACCACAAAGCAAATGTTCTTTCTAAGGCTGAAACGTCAAAAGGGGGACAAAGAGAATAACCAACTTAAGAAATGTGAATCTGAAGTCCTGACCTATGAAGATCACAGAGATTCAGCAAAAAATGTCATGTGACTACGACACAGAGGATCAGTAAAAGCTATAAGAAGTAGAGACAAGTAGCTGGGAGTGAGCTAATGCCTTTAATTTTCATCTTCTCAGTTAAAGTGAGAGTCTGATCAAAAGGGAGGAATTATTTTAAAAAAGAAGCAACAAAGAAAAGAAACAGCAAGCACCAAATGGAGTCAACCTGTATTAAGTCCCAGGTCAGCAAATCAGGACTTAACACCTAACCTAATAGAAGTGTCAGCCTCTCCTGGGAATGCAAACTTAAACTGGTCAGTCTGGAATTTCCTGGTTAGCACTGCTGAGGCAGTCCTCTAATAGACCTGTTCTGTCCCCATAGGAAGATGACCTTGACTGAAACAATCCACTTTTTTTTTAAACTTATTGTGAAAACTTTTTTCTAATTGGAGGATAATTGCTTCACAATGTTGTGCTATTTTCTGCTGTACAATGTGAGTCAGCTATAAGTTTACACATGTCCTCTCCCTCTAGATCCTCCCTTCGATCCCCCGATCCCACCTCTCGATGTCATCGCAGAGCACCTAGTTAAGCTCCTTGTGTTTATTAGAAACTTCCTTTTCCTGCCCTCTTCTGCCTGTAGAATCCTCAGAGCTCCTCCTCAGAGCTCCTTTCCATTTGTTAGATGGAAGGCTGCTTGATTCATGAATTATTGAATAAAGCCAGATCATTAAATTTACTTACCTGAATGTTGTTTTTAAGAACATGTATAACTCATGTATACATGAGAGAAACCCAAGGGAATATGAGTGATTCTCAGAAGTGGCTTAAAACTGCAACTTAAATGGCATCTTCTAATAAAGACAAAGGAAAGGAAGGTATGTGGTAGGGATGGAGGAGGATCTGAGGAGGTGACCAGGAAAAATATAGGTAACGAGAGAATAATACAAATTTAGGCCCATGTCTTCTCCATTGATGAAGGTTTCAAGTCGTTGGGGATGAAGGCTGATTAACCTTTGTCCCTCCTGCTAGAGAGGGTAAGGGGTCATGTTGGTAAATTTATGTCCTGCTTTTAGGCAAATTGTGTGAAGGGCAGAGAGTTCTTATGTTTGCTTCTTCTCAACTTCTTTCGCATAAAATAATTCTAAAGCCAAAGTGACATCTTTTGGGGTGTCATATTCAGCTAGATTTCATTTTCATTTGTTTGTTGAGTGAAAAAAAAAATTTACAGCTTTGAAATTGAGAATTATGTTTTGTTTGATGAAAACTTGCTGAGGGCTTAAGCCTGGGATGCAGCCTCTCATATAGCTCTGAGAGAGCGCTCCGAAGTGGTTAAGGGAGAAGCCAGGATATATGGGCAGTCAAACAAACAAACAAATGAAAAAGCAGGCAGTGAGCATCAAAAAGATTACTGCTAATTAAAGAAAACCAGACGTCTCAGGTTAACGAATTTAGTGCTTTACTGTGTATGGGAAAGTGCAAGGGTCTGGGCTTATTGGGGGAGACACTGACCAAAACCACCTGCCCTGGCCAGGCCTGATACTAACCATTCACTTCAGTTATGTTACAACAGAGGTCCTGCCTGGTAAGGAATATGGAACTAATAAGCTACCACCAACCAGAAGAATTTGGGAAAGGTCAAAGGGAGAGGAGAGATACCAGTCCATACGTCCTAAAAACCTCCCAGATTCCTCCTCACTGGAATCCATCTTGGCTGAATGATGCACATGCCACTAGGAAGGACCCTGAGTCAGAACGATTGGCCTGAGACAACCAGGAAACTAACCCTATTACCATCAGACCTGAGGTTGTGAGCCCTGTGGCAGAGCAGTTCTCCTGGCTTCCCCGACCCTTCTCCTTGCCACCTGCACGCCCCTTCCTAATAAGAAGTCTTTAGTCTCTTGCTCGTCAGCATGCGTGTCACCTCGGATGATTCATTTTCAAGTGTTAGACAAGGCCCACTCTCTGGCTTTGGAAGGGGTCCCCCTTCCTGCAATAGGCTCATTGAAATCATTCCTTTGACATTCACCTTAACTACTGAGGGCCAGTTGGAGAAGGCAATGGCAACCCACTCCAATATTCTTGCCTGGAAAATCCCGTGGACAGAGGAGCCTGGTAGGCTGCAGTCCATGGGGTCGTGAACAGTCGGACACACTGAGCGACTTCTCTTTCACTTTTCACTTTCACGCACTGGAGAAGGAAACGGCAACCCACTCCAATGTTCTTGCCTGGAGAATCCTAGGGACAGAGGAGCCTGGTGGGCTGCTGTCTATGGGGTCACACAGAGTCGGACACGACTGAAGTGACTTAGCAGCAGCAGCAGCAACTGAGGGCCAGTATCCTATTTTTCTTCTTGAATCCCCTCAGGTTGCACAGGTGAGGCACGTGGACAGAGGAGCCTGGTAGGCTGCAGTCCATGGGGTCGTGAACAGTCGGACACGACTGAGCGACTTCTCTTTCACTTTTCACTTTCACGCACTGGAGAAGGAAACGGCAACCCACTCCAATGTTCTTGCCTGGAGAATCCTAGGGACAGAGGAGCCTGGTGGGCTGCTGTCTATGGGGTCACACAGAGTCGGACACGACTGAAGTGACTTAGCAGCAGCAGCAGCAACTGAGGGCCAGTATCCTATTTTTCTTCTTGAATCCCCTCAGGTTGCACAGGTGAGGCAGCTACAGTGCGTGATGGCTTGATGGTTGCTACATCCTTTGTTTACTGATATGGCAGGTGACATTTTTTGTCCACATATTTAACCAAGTTTGTTTTGTTTTGTTTTTTTGAGCACTCAAGATAGACTTTGTTATTTTTTTTTTTATAATTGAAGCACATTGCTTTACAATGATTCAGGAGTACAGGTGTATATATGTGTACATACATATATGTATCTCAGAAGGACTTCCCTGGTGGCTCAGACAGTAAAGTGTCTGGGTCGGGAAGATCCCCTGGAGAAGGAAATGGTAATCCACTCCAGTACTATTGCCTGGAAAATCCCGTGACAGAGGAGCCTGGTAGGCTACAGTCCATGGGGTCGCAAAAGAGTCGGACATGACTGAGCAACTTCACTTTCACTTTCACTACTCTGAAGTGGTCACTAGGAGAGTGTTCAGTTCAGTTCTGTTCAGTTGCTAAGTCGTGTCTGACTCTTTGTAACCCCATGAGTGGCAGCACGCCAGGCCTCCCTGTCCATCACCAACTACTGGAGTTCACTCAGACTTATATTCATTGAGTTAGAAGCCTGTCTTCCTGGTGCCAACCCCCAGGCTGGGGAACCTGATGTGGGTCTTGGACCCCCCTCCTTGGGGAGAACCTCTGCAATTATGATAGTCCTTCAATTTGGGGTTCCCCTCAGGTGTGGGTCTTGATGCACCATGACTTTGCCCCCACCCCACCCCACTGAGGGTCCTCCTTTACGTCTTTGATTGTAGACCATCTTTTCTGCTGCACTAATCAATCCTTCAGTTCAGTTCAGTCGCTCAGTCGTGTTCGACTCTGTGACCCCATGAATCACAGCATGCCAGGCCTCCCTGTCCATCACCAACTCCCAGAGTTCACTCAGACTCACATCCGTCGAGTCAGTGATGGCATCCAGCCATCTCATCCTCTGTTGTCCCCTCCTCCTCCTGCCCCCAATCCCTCCCTGCATCAGGGTCTTTTCCAATGAGTCAACTCTTCGCATGAGGTGGCCAAAGAACTGGAGTTTCAGCTTTAGCATCATTCCTTCCAAAGAAATCCCAGGGCCGATCTCCTTCAGAATGGACTGGTTGGGTCTCCTTGCAGCCCAAGGGACTCTCAAGAGTCTTCTCCAACACCACAGTTCAAAAGCATCAATTCTTTGGCGCTCAGCTTTCTTCACAGTCCAACTCTCACATCCATACATGACCACAGGAAAAACCATAGCCTTGACTAGACGGACCTTTGTTGGCAAAGTAATGTCTCTGCTTTTGAATATGCTATCTAGGTTGGTCATAACTTTCCTTCCAAGAGTAAGTGTCTTTTAATTTCATGGCTGCAGTCACCATCTGCGGTGATGTGTAAGCGGTAATCCTTACGCATCTGTAATATTCTGGGTGTGAGACCTTCCTCAGATCTGTGTACTACAGATAATTTCTCATATTCTGTAGCCTCGCTTCATCTTCTTAATGTCTTTTTAGAAAAGAAATGGTTAATTCTTTGAAATCCAGTTTTTTTAATGTTTTTTAAATCCGTCTCTGTACTTTGTAAACTTTTTACAGCTGATTTTGCCCCAGGATGGAAGAAGACGACAAGAAGCTTTTGGATGACAAGCCACTCATGAAAGATGGTAATTAAGAAGGGTCCCCTCACAAAGAACATACATTTCACAGCACAGAAGGCACAGGGTGGGCTTGATTGGGGCCCTTTAATTCCCTTTTTTTCACAGAAGCTACATTTTTTAAGCTCACATTTTTCTCGAAAAGGCAGCCAATAGTATTCTGTCTTTAACTGAAGGAAGGGTCCATGTGGCTGAGACCCTGAAGGTGGCGACTCTGGTTTCCAGCGTCTCTGTCGAGGAATCTGGTGCCGTGTTTACTCCAGTCCTCTGAACGTGACCTGTTCTTGTTTTATTTTCCTGGAAACTTTTGGGTTAAAGAAAAGTCCCATCATGTGCAGTTCCTCTAAGAGGTGCTTTGGTTTGGGCCAGTGCTGGACACCAGAGTGTCCTCTACAGGGACGCTGCTGCCCCTGCCCCGCCAGGACCCACGCCCCGCCCCTACGCTGTGCTGCCCTCTCCCTCCTGCTGCCCCGCCTCATGGCTGTAGACTCGTGCCTTTCAGAACTTCTCTCCAGTCACTTTTGCTGAGCTTTAATGAAGGACTGGAGATAAGCCGTGTTTTGCTAGAAATCGGCAGTGATTCTCAAAGGCAATAATTCTCACACTTTTTTGTCAGGAAACTCCATTGTATTCCTAAAAAATTATTGAAGACCCAAAGAGCGCTGGTTTACATCAGTTATACCTTTCAATGTTTACTGCATTAAGAACTAAACTAAAAAAATTTTATTTACTCACTTAAAATAGCAGTAATGAACCTGGTGGGTGTAACATGCAGAGCCTGGCCTAAGAGCAGATGTCTGCCTCTCACTAGTCTGGTGTGGTATCCTGTGTCATGTGGCCTCTGGAAAACTCTGAAAGGTTGTTGCTGAGCCATGAAAGACTCCAGGATTCTTGGGCTCTGGAGGAGAGGGATTTAATCTGGGTCCAGTGACAAGGCTTGATCACTCAGAGCTTTTGTGTAATACCGTTTTATGAAAGTATGAAAGAGATAGACAAAGCTTCTGACATAGACATCAGAAGTGGGCAGAAAGAGTGCCCCCCTTGCAAGTTTTAACAAACTCCTTTCTGTCTGTTAGAAAGGTATTAATCAGATAAGAGAGACACCTCAAGGCTGAGGGAGTTTCACCAGGCAGGGCCCTCTCCCACAATATGCATTTTTGAGATAGGACTGCCCGAGGTGTGTCCTCCCCCAGCCACAAAACAATTGATATGAATACTGGTTTGTTGAGCTATTATCAGCCCAAGGTTTGAGAAAGGAAAAAAGTTAGTCTTATGTGGAACCATTTTGAAGAAAGGCAAATTGCAAAGCAAATACATAGTTTTATTAACATAGTTTAAGAAAAACATTTGCACAAGAAAAACGCATTGGTTAGCTCAAGGTTTGAGAAAAGTTAAGTTCAGGTGGAACCAGGTGTCATCATGGCAACACAGAATTTTCAAAGAAACCTCCTTTTAATTTTTTATAAAGAAGGAAAAAAAATCTGATACTTGTAGTTTGTTTCCTCCTGCCGCTTAAGGGAGAGAGAAAAAATGTCTGACACTTGCACTCTATTTCCTCTGTTTGGAGACCCCTGGCCTTCCTGCCTGTTACCCTGTCAACTCCACGCCACACTCACCAAGCTCAGGGCGGAAGAGACAGGCAGTGTTTTGCTATTGTTACAAAAATAGCTTTGAAGTGCCAACCCTTGGAAAGGGTTCCCCGGGCCACGTTTTGAGAACTGCTGCACCTGTCAGATTTATCCAGGAGCCTCAGGCTCAACTCCATCTGCTTTCTCTTGCTTGACGTCTAGGCACAGAGGAGCTGGAGGACCCAGAGTTTGTGCTGGACTGTGTCCCCAGGGAAGCTGAGCAGAAGGCCAGCCTGGGAAGCTCTTGGTAACTGACCCGGGTGAGGACAGGGTGAGGGGACCTCTGTATTCTGGACAGTACAGTGGAGGGGACATGGCCCCCACACAAGGGTAGCAGGTGTCCTTTCCATTTCAAGTCCAGTAATAGAGCAGAGCAAGGACAAGCAGAAGCAGAGGTTGACTGCCCAGGAAAAAATGCAGGCCTCCCTGCTGCGCAGGGACTTGAGCCACCTGGACCAGCTGCATGAAGAGAAAGACCTTTTCATCCAGAAGACAAGGTGAGTGGGCCAGCTGGTCCCCTGCCCCAGGCTGTGTGGGTGCCCTGGCCGCGGGGGTTCCCTGCCCTCCACTCCTGTTTGACGAGCAGTAACACTGCCGTGTGGATGACATGAAACTTCACTCCTGAATGTGTGAGATGGAGGAGGAGAGGTCAGCTACCCCAGGCCTGGTCCCACCCAAGGAGAGGGAGACTGAGGCCTGGGGTACGTGGGACCACTCACCCTGATTCTGGCTCAACTTCCAGGGGGGAGCTACGTGCCTGCCGCAGGAGGATGGAACTCCTGGTCAAGCAGCAGGAGAGTGTGGCGGCCGAGATGGCTGCAGAGAGGGCAGCCAACAACATGTAGGTCAGAGGTTGGAGGTGGGGCCTTGGGGCCAGTGTGTGGGCAAGGAGCCATGTCCACCGAACTGTGACCCGCATCCAGCACCTGCTGCACCCGGGTGGCAAGGGAATGGACCCACCTTCTGCCCTCGTGGGAATCTAACCGCTGCAGCAGACCCAAGGAGTCAGATGGCCACGACCCAGGAGGGCGGTCACTTTGATATGGGTGTCCAGGGGGCCCTCCCTGAGAAGGCGACCCACAGGCTGGGACCTGAGTGGTAGAAACAGCAGCCACACGGCGCTGGAGC
>SJXQ01009956.1:351274-371855 GCA_006408695.1 Aepyceros melampus
GTGGCCACAGCACAGAGGGATAGCCCAGTCTCCCGCCCCTGGCTGACGTGAACACCCCTGCCTACCAGGAGCGCCCTGTGGCAGATCGAGGTCCAGGAGGGGCAGCTGGAGAATGCCCGCAAGTCGGCCCAAGAGGAGGCTGCAGCCGCCAGGAGAGGCCTTCAGGAGCGGACAGCCAAGCAGCTGCACCGGGAGATGGGGGCCTCAGAGAAGTTAGAGCGGAACAGGCTGCTGCGGGCCCGGTGGGTCCAGGCTGGGGGTCCTGCCTGCCCCCTCCCCTGCCTGCCCGCCCAGGCCCACCCTCCCAGCCCCGGCCAGAGTGGCTGGAGCCGTGCTCACTCCCTGACCTGACAGTGGCTTCCTCCTGGACACCCAGCCATTTCCTCTGCTCTGGCCACTCCTTCAGCCCATCCTGCCTGAGGCCTGACACTGCCCACTCCCTGGGGGCAGCCCCTTCTGAGCACAGGGCAGGAGGACAAGGTGTGCCGCAGGCCAGGGGGCCCGACCTCCCACCCCAGGGGAGTCCCTGCCCCCCATCCCACCTTCACAGGTTTCCGCCAGCTCCCACTCTACTTGTCGCCGAATCTCCTGCTTCCGTGGAATCTAAGCCCATGGACACCTGCAGGGTCCCCATCTCCTTGCCCCCCCAGGCACAGCGCAGGGTCCTCCTTTATGCATTTGGCCTCAGTCCCCTCCGGGTCTGCACAGCACGTGTTCCTGTCCCCACTTCTCCACAGCACATGTTCTCATCCTCCCCACCTGCCGCCCCTGCAGGAGATGCGTGCACCTGCAGAAGGAGCTTGGACTCCGGCAGCAGAAGCTGGTGGAGGAAGCCCAGAAGAACCACCGGAAGGCTCTGAAGTTTCTGAAGGCCTCGTTGGGGAGGTGCGTCATTCCTTCTCCTCAGTCTCCTTGTGTCCACCTCACCCCCTCCAAGGGCAAGCCTGAGAAAGTGGGTCACTTGCCTTTATGGTGAAATTCTCTAATTTTATCATTGAACTCTCATGTCATCGTGTGTTTTCAGTTTTGAGCTAACAGCTGCTGTTTTCAGACAAGGACTGACCTAGAGAAATTGATCTCACTGTTTTCTCGTGGCTCATTTGCAGCCCAGCTCTCTTCCCACTTGCACTTGGCTATTTCCTTGGGGCTCCTCCCAGCCCTGAGCTGCTCAAGTGGTGACCAGGCCCTCCCTTCAGGATCCGTGAGCAGGAGCAGAAGGAGGAGCTGGAGACCCGAGAGCACATGCGCAGGCGCATGGACGCGGTGCTGGCCCTGAAGAACAGTATTTCCGCCAACCGGGTAGGAGCTCTTCTGGGATCCAGGCAGGATCGCATGCACCCACCTGCCCTTGGACAGCCTCTCAGGCTCAGCACGCCATGTGCTGGCAACCCAGGCCTTCCTGGGGAAAGTGGGGCCTGGGGGTCAGTTAGGCCAGGGATGTGGGAAGGGATCTGCAAGGGAAGCCCTGGAGGATTTTCAGGAGAGGCAGCTGGGGGTGCAGGGGGAGCGGTGATGACGTCCTCACCGCCTGTGTCTCTGGTACAGTGTGAGGTCACCCACCCAATAGAAAGCTCCAGTGTGCCCGCATACACCTGCAGACGCTGGAGCCTCCATGTTCTCCTTTCCCAAGGAAACACTCCGGAAATTTCAAGCATGGGGCCAGACCAAGACAGAGCTGGCGGAACAGCAGGCCCAGGCCGAGAAGAAGGCGATCCTGGCCCAAGGTGGGGACGCCTTCAAGCACCTGTGCCATCAGCGCCGGCGCCAGGAGTTGGAGGCCCAGAACCAGTGAGCATGCTGGGAGCACCCCAGGGTAGTGGGAGCATGTCTGCCACAACTAGTGAGGCTGCCTCTCGCCCTATGTCTCCCCTCCACCCCCACCCCACACGAGGTACCTCTCCTGGGCCTCAGAGCGCAGCCCCTCCTGACTCTGCCACTAGGCATGCCCCCGCATCGAGTGGCTCACTCCTTTGTCTCTGTATGCCCCGGCCCCCACTAGCCCTCTCCTCCCTCCCAGAAGGCAAGGGTAGCCTGGGCTCACTTTCTGGTCTCAGGTGCTCAGTGATGCCTCAGTCCATGCTGCACCCCGTCATCCCCCAGAACCCCTGGGCTTTCAAGGTCCCCATTCACAGGTCCCAGGCTGCACCCGCCCTGAGAGAAAAGGGTCCTCTGGAGGGCTTCCCAAATGCTAGGGCGAGTTCACAGCTCTCTCACCTAGCCCAGCGTTGCACACTAGGCTCTGTGTCTCCTCTTCCTGCTAGAGGCCCATCCCTTCCCCCCGCTTCCTAGCCCCGCCCGTCGTGGTCACTGTTAGCATCTGCCCAGCTGTGGCTTCCTGGTCCTGCTGCTAGGGAGTGTCCCCTAGTCATACCATCGCCCCACCTGCAGGGGTCTCGGGGTTGGGGAGCAGCTCCTCGGCATCTGAGGCTCTCAGTCCTGGCTCGTGGGAGGGACAAGTGGGGAGCAGCACCCTCCCACCCAAGGCTGCCCTGGTCTGAGCCTCAGCCAGGCCCCAGAAGCCTGGGGACTAGGAGAGCAGGGACACGAGAGGCCAAGGTTGGCGCCCTGGGTGTCTGGCCCAGCTGCCTTGGGCCTCCTCATCTGCTCCTCTGGAGCCCAGTGGGCCCAGTCTCTTGGGTCGGGGGCATGTGGCTCTCTGCCCAGACAGCATTCCCTGCAGCGCCTTCGAGGAGGAGCAGAAGCGCAGGAAGCAGGAGATTGTGAGTC
Source organism: Aepyceros melampus (assembly GCA_006408695.1). NCBI lineage: Eukaryota > Metazoa > Chordata > Mammalia > Artiodactyla > Bovidae > Aepyceros > Aepyceros melampus. The sequence continues at coordinate 354,002 of SJXQ01009956.1, forward strand.
GGCTCTTGAAGGAGGAGGCTGTGGAGGACCGGAGGAGGCCACGGCCCGAGCCCCCCAGACCTGCAGGCCAGCGGAGCCTGAGGGACCAGACCTGGAGCTACGTGGCCACCTTTTGCGATGGGCAGAGCACAGAGGCCCCGCCCTACTGTCCCCTGGTGAGCGGATGTCCCGGTGGCACAGGACCGTGCCTGCCAGCCAAGATCAGCACCATGGAGAGCGCCCTGGCCCCAGGACCTTTCCTCCCGGTGCTTGCGTCTGATGCCCCACCCCCACCACCAGGGCCATGGGTGGCCTTGAGGCTCCCTCCCAAGACAGGCGTGTGGCAGCCTCCCAGGTGACAGCGCAGGTGCAGGCAGGTGGCCCCCGGTCTCTGGTGCCTCACCCACAGGGAGGCAGACCCCACAGCCACCTGTACCCTAAACAGGATCGTCTCGGGCCGCCTTCTGTGTGCACCGTGTCAGTGACCTGCTTACTGTGCCTAAGATGTAGGACAGGGATCTCTGGACCCTGTCCTGAGCCCGGATGGCCCTTCCACTTCTGCCCTGTGCACCCCCAACCTGAAGGCCCAGCTCACTGGCTGTAACAAGGGTGCTGCCGGCTGGGCCCCCAGGCTTCATTGCATGTTGCCCCCTGGGGTGTCCACTCTCAGTGCCCCTCTCCGCCCTGCCGTCCTGGGCAGCACCCACCTGCACCTCCTGCTGCCTCCTCCCTGTTGTCTCACACCTGCCCACCAGCCAGAGTGCTCCTGCTTTTATCCGCGAGGGGCTTTTCTCTCACCTGCAGCAATGTTAACCTCCACCCTTATCCCTATTCCAGCCTGATGTCCCTGGACAGAGGCCAGGTCCAGCCCCAGAGCAGATAAAGGTCTGTGAAGGGGATTCTGGCACATATGTGGGCCCTGGAGAAAGGCTTTCGTGATGTGTAGACACTTGTACTCTAAATGGAAGTGACAAACGATGTGTCCTCTGGTCTCTGATGCAAAGTGGGGCCTGGGGTCCCGGGGTCCTCCTTGCCATCTGTGTGGGGGGGTCCTGGGGTCCTGGGGGTCTTCCTCCCGTTGGCATGTTCTCTTTTCTAGAATGAGCCGTGTCTTTCTCCCCCAACTCCAGGATAACAAGTCCAGATTCTACCAGTCCTCTCCGCTGCTGACGGCCATCTCCAGCGAGTCTGTCCAGGGGGATGGGAGCAGCCTTGGCGGGGAGGACACACTGGCTTGGCCAGAGATCCCTGGGCTCTGGAAGGAGGACTACAAGCGTTTCCAGGTAGCTTCTCAGACAAAGACACAGCCCCGTCTCCCCCACCCACCCCAACCCCGTCCTGGTTATTTCTGGGGCCTCGCTCATGGATGCTGCTGTGGCTCCTCCTGACTGCCTCCCTCCCCCATAGCACACAGGCCAGCAGGGGCCTGCACACAGCAGGTGCAGGCTGGGGCTCAGGGTTGGGGAGTGAGCCCTGATTCCTGCATTTACCACTGGGAAGCCTGTGGCTGGAAGGCCTGCTCAACTTCCTTTGACAGCCTTCTGTCAGGGCAGTGGTCATCCCAGCAGGCATAGCTCCATAAGCCATGAAGTTGGCAAGTGTCCAGTGCACGTCCCAGGATGCTGGCCCCAGCTCTGTTTCTGGCCACCCTGGAGGGCATCGCCCCTATCGGTGGGCAAATTCATTCCCATCATTCTGAGGGTCAAGCCATTTGGTTCTGCTGGTTCTGAGGAGGCCTGGCTGACTGGGCCGGAGCTGGGCACTGCCCAACTCAGGCTTGGGGTCACTGCACAGGGGTCACTGGTCACCACCCCGGAGTGTGAGGGCAGGAGGAGGCCAGTTCCTGGGTCGGCCCTGGTGTCAGAGCCAGGCCCCCAGAGGCTACCTCTCTTAAGTCACTGAGGCTGTCAGGGCTGCTGCACCTTTGTGCCACTTGAAAAAATGTTGCTTCCTGTAGAAATTTTCAAAAACTTTTTCTTGGCCTGATTTTAAAATGCTTTCAAACTGTAGTAGTGGAAAAGACTCTTGGACTGCAAGGAGATCAAACTGGTCAGTCCTAAAGGAAATCAACCCTGAATATTCATTGGAAGGACTGATGTTGAAGTTCCAATACTTTGGCCAACTGACTCATTGGAAAAGACCCTGATGCTGGGAAAGACTGAGGGCAGGAGAAGAAGGGGACAACAGAGGATGAGATACTTGGATGGCAATGAACATAAGTTTGAGCAAATTCTGGAAGATGGTGAAGGACAGGGAAGCCTGGCATACTACAGTCCATGAGGTCGCAAAGAGTGGGACACGACTGAGCAACTGAACAACAAAAAAATCTAGAAAACCCCCCTCTGCCATTATTTTCCAGAAATCCTCTAGGTCGTGGATGGCTCTGCTCAGCCTCTTGTCCCCCACCCCAACCACCTTGCTGGTGCCCCACCTTGGATGTTGCATGCCCCCTGCCCCATGTGGCTCCCTCTCCGCCCCATGCAGCCTCAGTGACTCTGGCTGTTCATGTCCCTCACTCCCCAGCTGCCCTCAGGGAGGCCTGGCCGGCTTTCCAGATGGCCCTGTCAATCCCTAGGTATCCAAGGAAGATGTGGACCGGAAGCCGGTGGGTGGAACAAAGATGGACAAGGACATCCTGGCACGGACAATGCAACGGCTACGCAGCGGGGTGATCCACAAACAGGTGGCATCAGGGCGTGAGTTCAGAGGGTGCCCCTTCAACAGCAAGCCCAAGTCCATCCACTTCAAGGTGAGCCCAGGGTCCCAGTACCAGTGTCCTCACCTGGGACTGAGGGCAGCAGGATCCCGTGGAAGGGCTCAGGCACTGGCCCAGGAGGGCACTGGTCCTAGGGAGGCTGGGATGTCACAACTTCCCAGTCCCCCTGGAGGAGCCAGGCACCACCCAACCCTTTGCTGGGGGACCCGCACCGGCTGGTCCCCAGGCACCCCCTTCCTGCCTGAGGCAGAGGTCCTGGGAGACCAGGGAGATGTCCTGGTCTCCCAGGCATGGCTGTCAGGTGCCAAGAAACAGCCACCAGAGAGCTTTGAGCATCAACTTTTCACTCTCTTTTCCTAGGACTTTGATGTGGGCAAAGTGTACAAGAAGAAGATCACGCTGATCAACGCCACCTACACGATCAACTACTGCAAGCTGGTGGGCGTGGACGAGGGCCTGCAGGACTTCATCCACGTGGAGTAGGCAGTGGGGCAGCCATGGGCAGGGCCTTTGTCCCTGCAGCTGCTCCCAGAGCCTCTTTGTTTGACCCACACTTGGGGCCCGTGGGCATTTTCTGAATTTTCTTGGCCCCCTTCCTCAGGCCAGCCCCATTTTCCCTGATGAATGGCTTTACATTTCCTCCTCTTGTGTTTTGAGGTCAATGGCTCTGAGTGAGAGCTCCCTGTGGGGCCTTGGCCTCCTCAAAGTAAAGAGAAAAGCCGTCTTTTTATTTCAGGATTGTGTACTTGAACTCTTTAAATTTTCAGTCAGCTCCAGAGTTTCGGATTTCTTCTCTTGAGACCCTGCTGATGCCTGAGCCGGATCCTCTTGTCTGTGATCCCTTCTGGTCCTGGCATCCTCTCTTCCTTCCTATTTTGTTTTCCCTCATTTTCCTCATAACGACTGTTACTGGGTCTCTCTGCAGGGCCCACTTCTCTTCTGCTCCTTAAGCGTTCTGACTTCTTCGTTAAGGGTTTTTTCTCCTCCCCCTCCTGGCTTCTGCAGCTCCTCATCATCATCAGTGGGGAGGTCCCCAGGGCTCTAAGTAACCAGGTCTGTATGGCTCCTGCTGTGTGAGTGCTGCAGCCTCCAAGGCCCTGTCCACTGCCCGCGGTGCCTTCCAGGGCTGTGCCACTGGCCGGGGCTCTGGTCAGTCTCCCCGTTGGACTCACTGTCTGTGCTGTGCAGCTTGTGAGCCAGATGCAGGATCTTCGCTCCCTTTTCTGTCTTCCCTTGTTCCATGTTTATCACCAATGTGTCCTCCACTGTCCGAGCATGCTGACAGCGGGGCTTTCCCATGTGGCTAGATCTCCCTGTGGATCTGTGGTTTCTGGAGGAGTGGGCAGGGATGCACAGTCAGTTGGTCACGTCACCTCGGCCACCCCAAGTCACCCTCCCCAGCCTGGATCAGGAACGTTTTATGGGCAGCGTTTTCTCTCAGCACCATGAGAATATTCCTCCCTGTCTGCTGGCTTATGCTGTTGCCATTGGAAGTAGGCTTTCTGGCCAGTCCCCTGTCTTCATAGGTTATCCAGCCTCCTCTGATCGCCATGAGGTGGCCGGGCCCTTGGGGTCCAGCATGTCCACCACCATGTCTGCTGTGGATCTCTGTCTCCTAGAGCTGTTTTTAGAACTCCCTGTGCTTCCTGGTCAGGCTCTGCCAACAACTGTGGACATCCCTCCTCCCTGGCCCTTCACACACTGTCCCCATCCATCCTCGTGGACCGGCCCTCTGTGCTCAACTTGAAGCCTGTCTGCTCTGCAGCCCCACACTTCCTAACACCTGTATCACACCGCCTCCCCCCTCCACTTTGCCATCATCTCTCTGAGGAAGTTTTTGGGGTCTGTCACTCCATTCACTTCTTCTCTCTTTATGGTATCTAATTGGCTGTTGAAATTGCTAATTTCATTTCCAATTCCAGTTGCCATATTCCTCATTTCTGAAAGTCCCAAACTTTCTTTCAGATCAGCTGATATTTCTGGTTCTTTTCTCACGTCTGTAAAAGTCTCCCTACAGTAATTCTGCCACCTGAGGTCCTGGGGTCTGGCCCTACCCCTTGCCGTGTCCTTGTCAGTTTGTACACAGCTTTCATGTCTGGATTTTGACCCATCCACTGGTGAGATGCCATTCTTGGACTCTTAGTCTAACACCAGAACACTTCCCTCCCAACACGAGGAGCTCGGGTCTACTTCTGCCTTCTGGGACTCTGCCAGCCAGAGACAGATTTTAATATTAAGTTTTTGCTTGTGTTTTCTAAGCAAAGTACAAGAGGTAAAATCCAACCTTGTGAAAATGGACCTCGTGTTTCATGTTAGCAATTTTGTGGGGAGCTCCTTTTTTTCAGACAAATGCAAAGTCCTTCCAGAATCACTGGGAATGTGAGGCTGTTTTCCTGATCCTTTTACTTGAAGTGGGACTCAGATGGCTCCAGCTGAATGTAGCCCCTTCAGTCCCAGCTCTCTGCCTGGCTCACAGCCCCTCACCTTGAAACCAAAGTCCTAGACCCTTGGTTCCAGGCCTGGCTCATGTCCCCCAGGGAGCCATGACTGCTGCTCACCCCATAGAATCTGAACCTTCTGGGGTTGGCCCCTCCTTCCTTCCCTTCTTCCCTCCCTCCTTCCCTTTCCCCTCCCCCTTCCCTCCTTTCCCCCTTTCCCACCCTCCTCTCTCCCTCCCTTCCTTCACTCACACAACTGACATTCAGATGTCCCTGGAGCATCTCCTGTGGACTGAGCCACAGGGAGGCAGCAGGGGCTCAGCCCCTGGGACAGGGTGGGAAGGAGGTTCTCGACGGCCTGCCCAGGTACTGGCTGTCTGGGACAGTGGCTCCAGCCCAGCTGTGGTCCATGAGGGCAGGAAGCTCAGCCCTACTCCGTTGTTGTTCCCGCAGCTTTACCCCCCAGGCCCACTATCAGCCGGCATGTCCTGCGAAGTGCTTGTCACCTTCAAGCCCATGGTGAGTGTCAGTCCAAAAAGCAAGCTGTGGAAAGCGGGTTTTCTACCATCTCGAGAGGGTGGTGGGTGGAAGCGGGGTCACCGCTGCCCCAGGCTCCACAGGATGTTGTGTTGGAGGAAGGACACACTGCAATGCAGAGGGAGTGACATGTGGCCTCTGCTTGGCTAATTTCCAAAACATGCTTGAGACTCCTCTTCAGCTCAGACAGGGTGACACGGAGGCCCTTCTGCATCCCTGGGTGGCAAGTGTGACTGCTGCTGCCCGCGGGTCCAGTAGGATGGGCTGCAGGCCCCTCCCTTAGGCAGCAGTTGGGGATGGGTTGTCCAGATAGCACGTGTCACATGGAAGCTGCAAATGTGTGGGTGGTCGGGGGTTTTATTTTTTAGATAAACAAAGATCTGGAAGGAAATGTCTCATTTCTGGCTCAGACAGGTGGATTTTCTGTTCCACTGAAATGTTCAACAAAGAAATGCTCTGTAAGTTTGTGCTGAGCATCGGGGGTGTTGGGGGAGGGCGGGTCTGAGGCTGCTGTCTGGGGAGGTGGGTACTCACGCCCATGCTGCAAACATCCAGAGAGTCTGAGCAGGGAGGCACCCAGCTTGCAGGACCCCCGGGTCAGAGGAGACCCTCGGACTCATCTCAGGAGATCTCTCCTCCCAGAAGCTATGTGGTGTCACCTGATGGGTTTCTTTTGTAAACTATAGTCACCATGCAGCTTTCACATTCCCAGAGCTTGTAACTGGAGTTCGTGCCTTCTGATCCCTCTATCCATTCTACCACCCCCACCCCTGCCTCTGGAACCACAGTCTGTTTGGGGGTTTTTTTTGGTATCTGCAAGCTCCATTTTTTTTTCAGATTCCACCATAAGTGTAATCATACAGTACCCATCTTTTCTACCTGACTTATTTCATGTGTCATAATGCCATTCACATTGTCCCGAATGGCATGGTTTCCTTTTTAGGCTGAATAATATTCCATTTTATATGCACCACAATTTCTTTATCCATCTATTCGTCGATGGACCTGACACTTAGGTTGCTTTTGTAAACAGTGCTTGGCTTTTGTAAATAGTACTGCAGTGAATATGAGCATGAAGACAACTCTTCTGATGATACTGGTTTCATTCATTTGGACAAATACCCAGAACTGGAATCACTGGGTCATATTGTAATTCTCTTTTTAATTATTTGAGGAGTCTCCATACTGTTCTCCACAGTGGCTGCACCAATTTACATTCCTACCAGCGGTGCACGACGTTCATTTTTCTCCACATCCTTGCCAGCACTTATTACTTCTTTCTTTTTGATAACAGCTATTCTAATAGTATGGCTTCCCTGGTGGTTCAGTGGTAAAGAATCTGCTTTCTAATGCAGGAGACATGGAGATTCAGGGTCGATCCCTGGGTTGGGAAGATCCCCTGGAGAAGGAAGTGGCAACCCCCTGCAGTATTCTTGCCTGGGAAATCCCATGGACAGAGAAGCCTGGCAGGCCACAGTCCTTGGGGTTGCAAAGAGTCAGACATGACTCAGCAATTAAACAGCAACAACGTTCTAATGGTACAAAACAACACGGAGCTGTGGTTTTGATTTGCATTTCCCTGATAATCAGTGATACTTTCATGAGGACCTTTCGTGTGCATGTTGGCCATTTATATGTCTTGTTTGGGAAAGTATTCAATTCCTCTGCCTATTTTTAAATCATATTGTTTGGGTTGGTTTGTTTTTTTGCTATTCAGTTGTGTGAATTCTTTACATATTTTGGATATCAACCCCTTATCAATGTGATTTGTAATGATTTTCTTCCATTCCATGAGCTGCTTTTTCATTTTGTTTGTAATCTCCTTTGTTACATGCAAATGATATTTTCTTTTAAGAAAATTTTCATATTAATGAAAAGCAGAAAGAATGCAATGTGTATCCCTATAATCACTTCCTGAATCCAGTCACTGTCAACATTTGCCACGGTCACTTCTTCTGTCTATCGTCTGCTTACCTGGTCCACTTCAGAATGAATGAACAATTTCCTATTGCTCAACACCCATCCCTATAAAATATCAGCATCTCAACTATAATTAACCACATTCCTATTCATCACCTCCCACCCAGTCCACATTCAAATGTACTGAGTTGTCCCCAAACCAACTTCTATAACTGTGGTTTTTTGAGCTGAGATACAATCAAGCTCACATATTGCATTTGATTATTATGCTCTTAAGTCTCTTTTCTTTCAGGCTTTAATTCTAGTAAAATACATACCTAGCTATGGCATGTGTAGGAAATCCCATGGACGGAGGAGCCTGGCAGGCTATCGTCCATGGGGTCGCAAGAGTGGGACACAGCTTAGGGACTACACCACCACCAGCACCGCACGTGGCATAGATATACCATCTTAGCTGCCTGTAAGTGCACAGCCCAGGGGTATTCCATGCATGCACAGCACTCTGAGCCCTCACCACCGTCTATCTCAGAGTCTTCATCTTGCAAAACCAGAGCTCTCCTTATCAAATGCTCACTCCCCACCCTCCCCCAGCCCCTGGCACCCTCCATTCTCCTTTCTGTCTCTGTGAACCTGATGACTTTAAGTACCTTATGTAAGTGGGATCACAGGGCATGTCTCCTCTTGTGAACAGCTGCTTTCACTGAGTGCAGTGCCCTCCAGGTCTGTCCGTGCTGGGCCTGCGTCAGGATGTCCTTTTGAGGCTAAGTGCTGTGGAGGGCTCTGCTCCTGGCGTTTTGCTGTTTGTTTTCATGCCCTGTAAGTTCTTTTGTCCCTCATCTCCTGCAGTGCTGTCATCTTTATGTTTAACTGACCTTACGTTGTGAAATGCTCAAATTCCGTTTTCATCCCCTTCTGTGTATCTTCTTTGTGGTGGGATTACATTTAGCATCCTGAAGTCACAACTATCCTATCTGGGTTTGTATCAGTCTGACATGAACAGCTCATGAAAACTCCCCTCCTTTACAGCTTTGTCCCACTCAGTTCAGTTGTTGATGTCACAAAATTATTGTATTACTCGCATGTCCAGTAACATAAATAGAAATTGGTAGATACATCAGTTTCTTAGTTCTACAGAAAACAAAATGTGGAGTTATAAACCAAAGTTATAATAACACCAGCTTTTAGGCTAAAAAATGGTTTTTAAAAGACTATGTTAGCATCTTAAATCATGTAGGAAACTAAAATTGCTGTTACAAACCATCATGACTTTGACACCAGCGCTGTGTGTCTTCCTTTCCAGAGCCTGGGGTTACTGTCTGGGGTCCTTTCCTCTCGCCTGCATGACTGGCTGGGGCATTTCCTTCAGGCAGAACTCCTGCAGCTCTTGTCCATCTGGGACTGTCTTTTGAAGGACAGTTGTTTTTTGTTTGTTTGTTTTTTAAACGATTTTTTAAATTTCATTATCTTTGCCTATGCTGGATCTCCGTTGCTGTGCAGCTTTTTCCTCTAGTTACAGTAAATGGGGGTTACTGTTCGCTGTGGTGCTCAGGCTTCTTATTGTGGTTGTTTCTCTTGCTATGGAGCGTGGGCTCTAGGAGGGCACGCTTCAGTAGATGTGGCACGTGGGCTCAGTACATGCAGCTCTAGAGCACTGGCTCAGTAGTTGTGGTGCACGGGCTTAGTTCCTCCGTGGCATGTGGGGTCTTCCCGGACCAGGCATCGAACCCTTGTCTCCTGCATTGACAGGCGATTCTTTACAGCTGAGCCACCAGGGAAGCCCCTGATGGGCAGTTTTGAAAGTTTAGGATTCTCGACTGACATTTTTCTTCCTGGAGCAGGTCGGCTCCTGGCCTTCTCTCCTCCAAGGTGTTTGTTGAGAAATCTGCCATGATCTTACTGAGGCTCCCTTGTGTGTGACAGATCATTTCTCCTCCTGCTTTAAAGGTTCTTATTTTTCTCTGGCCTTTAACAGTCTGATTACAAGGTGTCTCAGCACGAGTCTCTTTGAGTTCATCCTCCTCAGAGGTTATTGAACTTCTTTGGTGTTTGTAATCATTTCTTTCATTGAAAATGGGGAGCTTTCGACCAATTTTTTTTTAATTTTTTAACTGAAGGATAATTGCTTTTCAGAATTTTGTGGTTTTCTGTCAAACATCAACAAGAATCAGCCATAGGTACACCCATGTCCTCTCCTTCCCAAACCTCCCTCCTATCTGGCCCCATTCCACCCGTCAGCCTGTCACAGAGCCACAGTTTGAGTTCCCTGAGTCACACGGCAAATTCCCATTGGCTATCTGTTTTACATATGGTGTAAATTTCCATGTTACTCTCTCCGTACATCTCACCTTCTCCCTCCTCCCCTCCTCCCATGTCCATATTTCTCCATTGCTGTCCTGAAAATAATTTCATCAGTACCATCTTTTTAGATTCCATATGTATGTGTCAGTATATGTTATTTATATTTCTCTTTCTGACTCATTTCACTCTGTATAATAGGCTCTAAGTTTGTCCACCTCATTAGAACTGACTGAAATGCATTCCTTTTTATGGCTGAGTAGCATCACATTGTATATATGGAATACCACAGCTGCTTTATCCATTCATCTGTCGATGGACATCTAGGTTGCTTCCATGTTCTAGCTATTGTAAATAGTGCTGCAGTGGACATTGGTAAACATGTGTCTTTTTCAATTTTGGTTTCCTCAGGGTATATGCCTAGAGTGGGATTGCTGGGTCATATGGTGGTTTTATTCCTAGTTTTTTAAGGCATCGCCATACCGTCTTCCATAGTGGCTGTATCAATTTACATTCCTACCAACAGTGCAAGAGGATTCATTTTTCTCCACACCGTCTCCAGTATTTGTTGTTTGCAGATTTTTTGATGATGGCCATTCTCACCAGTGTGAGGTGATATCTCATGGCAGTTTTGATTTGCATTTCTATCATAATGAGCGATGTTAAGCATCTTTTCATGTGTTTGTTAGCCATCTGTATGTCTTTGAAGAAATGTCTGTTTAGGTCTTTTTCCCACTTTTTGATTGGAATGTTTGTTTTTCTGGTATTGAGTTGTATGAGTTGCTTGTATATTTTGGAAACTAATCCTTTATCAGTGTCTCATTTGCTATTACCTTCTCCCATTCTGAGGGTTGTCTTTTAACCTTGCTTTTAGTTTCCTTTGCTGTGCAAAAGCTTTTTAAGTTTAATCAGGTCCCACTTATTTACTTTTGTTTTTATTTCCATTAATCTAGGAGGTGGGTCATAGAGGATCTTGCTTTGATTTGTGTCAGCAAGTGTTCTGCCTATGTTTTCCTCTAAGAGTTTTATAGTTTCTAGTCTTACATTTAGGTCTTTAATCCATTTTGAGTTTATCTTTGTGTATGGTGTTCAGTTCAGTTCAGAAATCTGTATGCAGGCCAGGAAGCAACAGTTAGAACTGGACATGGAACAACAGACTGGTTCCAAATAGGGAAAGGAGTACGTCAAGACTGTATATTGTCACCCTGCTTATTTAACTTATATGCAGAGTACCTCATGAGAAACGCTGGACTGGAAGAAACACGAGCTGGAATCCAGATTGCTGGGAGAAATATCAATAACCTCAGATATGCAGATGACACCACCCTTATGGCAGAAAGTGAAGAGGAACTAAAAAGCCTCTTGATGAAAGTAAAAGAGAGTGTATGGTGTTAGGAAGTGTCAATTTCATTCTTTTACATGTAGCTATCTATCCAATTTTCCCAGCACCACTTATTGAAGAGGCTGTCTTTGCCCCATAGTATATTCTTGCCTCCTTTGTCAAAAATAGGGCACCCATAGGTGCATGGGTTTATTTCTGAGCTTTCTATCTTGTTCCCTTGGTCTATATTTCTGTTTTTGTGCCAGTACCATACTGTCTTGATGACCGTGGCTTTGTAGTATAAGCTGAAGTCAGGAAGTTTGATTCCTCCAGCTCCATTCTTCTTTCTCAAGATTGCTTTGGCTATTCAGGATCTTTTGTGTTTCCATATGAATTGTGAAAATTTTTGTTATAGTTGTGTGAAAAATGCCCTTGGTAATTTGATAGGGATCGCATTGAATCTGTAGATTGCATCTGATAGTATAGTCATTTTCACAAAATTGACTCTTCCTACCCGGAACATGGACTGTCTCTCCATCTGTTTATGTCATCTTTGGTTTCTTTCATCAGTGTCTTATACTTTTCCATATACAGTTCTTTTGTCTCCTTGCTGCTGCTAAGTCACTTCAGTCATGTCCGACGTGCGACCCCATAGACGGCAGCCCACCAGGCTCCCCCGTCTCTGGGATTCTCCAGGCAGGAACACTGGAGTGGGGTGCCATTTCCTTCTCCGATGCACGAAAGTGAAAAGTCAAAGTGAAGTCACTTAGTCGTGTCCGACCCTCAGCGACCCCATGGACTACAGCCTACCAGGCTTCTCCATCCATGGGATTTTCAAGGCAAGAGTACTGGAGTGGGGTGCCATTGCCTTCTCCGTTTTGTCTCCTTAGGTAGGTTTATTCCTAGAAATTTTATTCTTTTTGTTGCAGTGGTGAATGGGATTGACTCCTTAAGTTCTCTTTCTGATTTTTCATTGTTAGTATATAGGAATACAAGTGATTTCTGTGTATTGACCTTGTATTCTGTGACTGTGCTGAATTCACTAGTAATTTTCTGATAGTTTCTTTTGGGCTTTCTATGTATAGTATCATGTCATTTGCAAACAATGAGAGTTTTACTTCTTCATTTCTGATCTGGATTCTTTTTATTTCTTTTTCTTCTCTAATTGTCATAGCTAGAACTTCCAAAACTATGTTGAATAATAGTGGTAAGAGTGGACACCCTTGTCTTGTTCCTGATCTTGGAGGGAATGCTTTTAGTTTTTCACCATTGGAAATAATGTTTGCTTTCGGCTTATCATATGTGGCCTTTACTACATTGAGGTTCCTTCTATGCCCATTTTTTGAAGCATTTTTTACCATAAATGGGTGCTGAGTTTTTTCAAAGGCTTTTTCTGCATCTATTGAGATGATCATATGGTTTATATCTTTCAGTTTGTTAATATGGTGTATCACATTGATTGATTTGCGTATACTGAAGAATCCTTGCATCCCTGGAATAAACCTGACTTGATCATGGTGTATGAGCTTTTTAACATGTGTTGTATTATGTTTGCTAAAATTTTGTTGAGGATTTTTGCATCTATATTCATCAGTAATAATTGCCTGTAATTTTCTTTTTTTGTGTTGTCTTTGCCTGGTTTTGGTATCAGGGTGATGGGGGCCTCATAGAATGAGTTTGGAAGTGTTCCTTTCTCTGCGGTTTTTTGGAAAAGTTCCAGAAAAATAGGCATTAGCTCTTCTCTAAATGTTTTACAGATGTCCCCTGTGAAGTCATCTGGTCCTGTGCTTTTGTTTTTTTTTCCTTAGATTTTAAGATTAATTTCTTTTTATTTATTTTTTTAAATATAAATTTATTTCTTTTTATTGGAGGTTAATTACAATATTGTATTGGTTTTGCCATACATCAACATGAATCCACCACAGGTATGCACATGTTCCCCATCCTGAACCCCCCTCCCTGTGCTTTTGTTTTTGGGGAGATTTTTAATCACTGTTTGGATTTCAGTGTTTGTAATTGGGTGGTTCATAATTTCTATTTCTTCCTGGTTCAGTCTTGGGAGGCTGAACTTTTCTAAGGATCTGTCCATTTCCTCTAGGTTGTCCATTTGGTTAGTATACAGTTGCTCATAATATTCTTTTATGATCCTTTGTATTCTGTGTTGTCTGTTTTAACCTCTCCTTTTTCATTTCTAATTTTGTTGATTTGACTTTTCTCCCTCTTTTTTCTTGATGCGTCTGGCTAGTGGTTAGTCAATTTTGTTTATCTTCTCAAAGAACCAGATTTTAGTTTTATTAATCTGCACTAATATTTCCTTCATTTCTTTTTCATTTATTTCTGCTCTGAAATTTATGATTTATTTCCTTCTGCTGACATTGGGGGTTTTTTGTTCTTTTTCCAGCTGCTTTAGATGTAGAGTTAGGTTGTCTATTTGATGCTTTTCTTGTTTCTTGAGGTAGGATTGTGTTGCTATAAACTTCCCTTTTAGAGCTGCTTTTGCTGAATCCCATTGATTTTGGGTCCTTGAGTTTTCATTGTCATTTGTTTCTAGGAATCTTGATTCCCTTCTTATTCCTTCAGTAACGTCTTTGTTATTTAGTAATGTGCTGTTTAATATCCATGAGTTTGTTTTTTACAGGTTTTTCTTTTTTTTCCTATAGTTGATATCTAGTCTTACAGCGTTGCAATCAGAAAATACTTGGTACAATTTCAGTTTTCTTAAATTTACTGAGTCTTGATTTGTGGCCCAAGATGTGGTCTGTCCTGGTTCCGTGTACACTTGAGAGTGTATCCTTCTGCATTTGGATGGAAAGTCCTGAATATATCAATTAAGTCCATTGGAACTAATGTTTCGTTTAAGGTTTGTGTTTCCTTATTGATTCTCTGTTTTGATGATGTGTCCTTTGGTATAAGTGGGATGTTAAAGTCCCCTACTACTGTTGTGTTACTGTCAATTGCCCCTCTTTTTTGGCCATTTTTTTTTTAATACTCTCCCAGCCCTTTACTCTCTTCCTCCTGGGACCCTGCAATGCACATTCTGATCATCAGGTCAGGGCCTTATCAAGAAATGTTTTATTACAGAATCAGTCTTCTTACTGGTTATAGGTCTATTCACATTGTCTTATTTCTTTGTGGTTTAGTGTTGGAAGGTTTTGTGTTTCTAGGAATTTGTATATTTCATCTGGGTTATCCAGTTTGTTGGTACAAGGGTAGTACTTTCTTGAAATGAAAGTGAAAGTTGCTCAGTCATGTCTGACTCTTTGCGACCCCATAGGCTATACAGTCCATGGAATTCTCCAGGCCAAAATACTGGAGTGAGTAGCCTTTCCCTTCTCCAGGGGATTTTCCCAGCCCAGGGATCAAACCCAAGTCTCCCGCATTGCAGGTGGATTCTTTACCAGCTGAGCCATAAAGAAAGCCCATGTACTTTCTTAGAATTCTTTTTACTTCTGCAGAATCAGTATTAATGTACCCATTTTCATTTCTGCTTTTACTACTTCGAGTCTTTATTTTCTTAGTCCATGTAGGCAAAAGTTTGTCAATTTTGTTGATCTTTTTGAATAACCAACTTTTGGTTTCATTATTTTCTCTATTATTTTTCTATTCTCTACTTTATCTTTGCTCTGATCCTTATTTTATTTTATCTGCTAGTTTTGGAGTTTAGTTTGTTCTCTTCCTAATTTCTTGAGTTGTAAACATAAATTATTTATTTTAGATCTGTCTTATTTATTAATGTAAGTTTTTATAGCTAATAAATTTCCCCTTCAGTGACCCTTCCACTGCATCCTATGAGTTTTGGTGTATTATGTTTTTGTTTTCATTAATCTCTAGTTATTTTATAATTTCTCTTGTGTTTCTTCTTTGATTTTTTGCTTAATTTCCATAATTTTGTGAATTTTCTTGTTTTCTTTATGTTTTTGATTTTTAACTTTATCCTGCTGTGGTCAGAGAAGGTACTTTGTATGACATTTCTCTTTTAAAGTCTATTGAGTCTTTTGTGGCCTAACTTAAGGTCAATCCTGGAAAATGTCTTGTGTGTACCTGACAAAAACATATGTGTGGTTTTTGGGTGAAGTATTCTGTATACATCTGTTAGATCCCATGGTTTATTGTGCTACTTAAGTTCTGTATTTCCTTACTTATTTTCTGTCTGGTTGTTCTGTTCATTATGAGAAGAGTTTTGTAGAGCTATATATTTCTCCTTCAATTTCCTCAGTTCTTGCTTCATGTATTTTTGGTAGTCTGCCAGATGCGTAAGTGATTATAATTGTTATATCTTCTTGCTATGGTGAATCTTTTATTAATATACAACCACTGAATTTTTTTTATTATTTCCATAGTTTAGCCTTTTCCAGAATGCTGTATAGTTGGAATCATACAGTTTGAAAACTTTTCAGACAGACTTCTTTCACTTATGTAGCTATACACATCTAAGGTTCCTCCATGTTTTTTTATGGCTTGACAACTTATTTCTTTTCAGCTGGCTTGATTTTTTAAAAATTGGACTCAGGTGCCCCCAGTGTCATGATCAACACACAAGTTTATGATTTCTGGCATGTGAATTGTTCATGGACAGTGCAGAAACCTTTCCTCTCCCCCATGGACCAGATGCAGACCTTATCCATGAGTGTAAGGATGGGCTCAGAGCTCCGTGTTCCCTCTGCTGTGGGGTGACAGGTGGGAGAGGAGACCTGTGTGGTCATCCTGGCTCACTCAAGGTCTTCTGACAGCTGTCCCTCGACAAGGAGCTCATCGACTTTGGCAGCTACACAGTAGGTGAGACTGCAGTCCGAACCATCACGCTGACCAACTCTGGGGGCTTGGGCACCAAGTTCAGATTTCTTCTGGCATCAGAGACTTGTGAGATGGACACCTCCCAATCAGCCCTAAAATTAGTGAGTATGCCGCTGCTCCTGGCCAGTGCTGTGGCTGCTCAGCCGAGGGCAGCACGTGGTATCTCCTGCCCCAAGATACAGTCCCATGAGTGTGAAGTGGGCCATGAGTCAAAGGAGCCTGTTGATGTGAGCAGGATGAGGAGGGGTGGCAGGACAGCCTCCAGTCCATCTGGAAGTGCTCGAACTCTGTAGGGAGCACACCTTGGCTGCCGGACACTGTCCCCTGTCACGTGTGTTGGCAAGGCAGTGGACAAGCATTCTCAGAGTAGGGGCATCCCAGACCCCTCAGGCTGAAAAGCTAAGCAAACCCTGCCCCGCACCCACATCTCTCAAAAGTATGAGGGAGGCCCTGGTCCTCTCATGGGAAGGCTGTGCATGTGCTGCCAAGGAAACAGAAACAGGAGGGACCCCATCCATGGAGACAACTTCCAAAACAGCCAGTGGACAGGGAAGGGGTGTGGTGGTCATTTGGGGGTGAGCACAGAGAGAGAAAGTTTGCCTCAAAATACATGTCTAAGTTAGCTGAAACTTTCCTATAAGCACTTAGTCTGTTTTCTGTGCTGCATTAAGGGGTTTCAGCAAAGGTCCTGGAAGGGTCTTCCCTGGAGAGGGAGAGGGCAGAGGTACCCTGAACAGCAACATGGGCTAGCTGCTGCAACAGGTTGGGACCGGGGTGTGAACCCAGAGCATGGGATAATGAGGGAAGGTGGGGGTACAGGAGCCAGGCTTATGAGGGAGGACAAGCGCCCAGGCCCTCAGGCTCTCCACAGGCACTGGCTCTGCGTCTCAGTGGGTGTCTGAGCAGCTGGATGGCAGCTCCACCAGGACAATGCCCTGCATGTCCCCCATGGACCCTGAGTCACACGCAGCAGGCACTCAAGTCAGTCTGTTTCTGAGCCCAGGGGAGAGGCCTGCGGGTCAGTGGCCTCTGGGAAAGAAGCAGAGATGAAGCCAGCTTGCTCTCAGCCTGCAGGGGTCTGGGCCAAAGCCAGGAGAGCTCTTGGGCTGGAGCCTACAGGGGCCCAAGCTCACAGTGGAGAGCAGCAGGTGTCCTGAAGGAACTCGGCCCCATGCCTGTGTGCAGAGTCTCTAGGAGGGGGCTGAGGAAACCAACTACGTTAGAGGAGGCCCTGAGCCCCAGGCAAGCTCAGCACAGGTCAATGGAGAGCTGCCAAGGGGGTCATGCAGGAGCCCATGGTCCTCAGCCCAGATCATGGCCGGACTCTCAGCATGGCACCTCAGGGATGGCGGATCTGGACAGCTAATGGGAAAGGCAAATGGACTGCACTAAAGGTATCATCTTCTCTTTTCAGAGTAGTATCTTCACGTATGAAGACAAAGGTTTTTATGATAAATTCACCACCAGTTTTTCTGAGAATCAGATGGAGGGCAATGAGTCGTCCCCTACAGACGTACCAAGCCAGAAGGAGTCTGGAAAGCTGGACATGAAGGAGCAGGAGGAGGGGCACCCCATCGGTGAGCTGGGCCCATGGCCTGCGCTCAGCATACAGCCCTGGGCTCCTTGGCACAGGGGTCCTGAGTCCCAGCCGTGTGATGGGCAGAGAGGCAGCACTCAGCATGCAGCCCTGGGCCTCTCAGCACAGAGGCCCCGAGTCCCAGACGTGACAGGCAGAGGGGCTGCAGGTTGGGTCAGAGGGCCCCAGAGGACAGATTCCAGGAGCCATTTAGAGCACGTCCACACAGACAAGGCCAAACACCTGTGAAAACAGGCTGGAGGGGGTACTGTGTTACC
>SJXQ01009956.1:372374-383679 GCA_006408695.1 Aepyceros melampus
CTTTCAGCTCCTCCTGCCTTGAAGCAAAACCTCAGATGGTTCACTTCTCAGCCTCCCCACACGTCTCTGCTGACTTGTCTCAGACATGCTGCTCTTAGGCCATTTTGAGCAATTCAGGACCTTCTCCCACCCAGGCCTCCCACTCCAGAAGCCACAGTGCCCACTGAGTCCACCCAAGAAACCCCAGGCCTGGGACCACACATGGCATTGAAGTTGGGGGTCCCTGAGTTCCCAAGGCCCCCATACAGGAGATGGCCATGGGAGCTGTGAGAGTGGAAACATCCATGTGCCACAGGGACAGCCTCTTTGCCAACGAGCCAGGCTGTCTACCTGCACTGACCCTACAGCCCTGTGACCCCTGTCCTGGCACAGAAGGGTCAGGACACCCTGCCCAGGCCTGGGGCACAACCCCACTCCACTCTGGTCCTCCTGTGCTACCAAGTGGCTCTTCTTTGCAGAGCTGGGTCGGGGAAGGGTGGGGGCCCTGCCTGGGTCAGGGTGCCCGTGAAGGCCCTCGCCAGCCCTGGCACAGGTGGGGAGCAGCATGTGATATTGTCAGGATGAGCCATCTGTTCAGGAGGGCTGGAGTGGCCTCCATAAACTCCAGGACAGCACTTGGTCTGGGAGAAGGAGGAGCCCTGGTGCCCCAGCTCTCCTGGCCTGGCCAGCCTCACCTGTGAACCCCCTTCTCTTCCAGAATCAGAGGGCGTGACCTTGACCACCATCATGACTATACCTCCCAATGAGGAACAGATGGAGTTCTCGCTAGGAGAGGTCAGCAAGGCCCGCCTTCCTCCAGCCCTGGGGAGGCCTGTCCATCTGACCAGAGCTGGATGATACTAGTCTGGTCACCGGACTTGCAGCCTCTGGGCGATTAGCTATCTCAGCCCATATCTAGCCACCCCATCCCTGACTGGGCTAGGTCATACCCAGAGCCAAAGAGGCATGCCTGGGTGCCCCTGTCCAGTTGAGCGCAGAGACTTCCATGTGGAGCCTCACTAGCCAGAACGGCAGGGGTGGGGGTGGGGTCCAAGTGTGTGTGCACGTGTGTCTGTGTGGTACATGTGTGTGTCCATGTGTGTATGTGTCCACATGTGTGCATGTGTGTGCATCCATGTGTGTCCACGTGTGGGCAAGGACTGGGTCATCAGGAGCGCAAGTGCACACATGGCTGCTGCCACCTCCTGCCCACACAGTGACTGGCCATGGTGAGGCCATGGGAGGTACCTTGACCAGAATGTGAAGGCTGACTAGCCTTCCGCCTCTCTTCCCTGCAGACAATAGAGGGGGACATAGGCCCCTTCAGCTCCATCAAGGTGCCCGTCATCTTCACCCCGATTGTCCCGGGAACAGTCCAGAACAGTTTCAAGGTCATGTTTAAGAATCAGCAGTGCCCAACTGTGAGTACCATGCTGCTCCCCAGGCATGGGGTCCCGCCCTCCACCTTCCATCCACCCAGCCACATGGGGCCTGTATTATAGAAAAACCAAAAGGAACTTTTAGGCCAACCCAATATTTTGGATATTATCTCTTATCAGTCATATCATTTGCAAACATTTTTTCCTGTTCAGTAGGTTGTCTTTTCAGTTTTGTCAGTGGTTTCCTTTGCTGTGCAAAAGCTTTTATGTTTCATTAAGTCCCATTTGTTTGTTTTTGCTTTTGTTTCCTTTCCCTTTGGACACAAATTCAAAATATTGTTGCTGCAGTTTATGGCAAAGAGTGTCCTGCCTATGTTTTCTTCTAAGAGTTTAATGGTTTCTGGTCTTATATTTAGGAATTTAATCCATTTTGAGTTTATTTTTGATGTGGTGTTAGAGAATGTTCTAACTGCACTCTTTTACTTCTAGCTGTCCAGTTTCCCCAGCACCATTTATTAAAGAGACTGTCTTTTCTCCATTATATGTTCTTTTCTCCTTTGTCATAAATTAGGTAACCATAGGTACATGGGTTTATTTCTGGGCTCTCTATCCTGTTCCGTTGGTCTGTGTGCCTGTTTTCTGCACTAGTGCCATGCAGTTTTGATGACTGTAGCTTTGCAGTATAGTCTGGAGTTAGAAAGGGTGAATCCTCCAGCTCTGTTCCTCTCTTTCAAGGTGCTTTGGCGTTCCTTCCGCATGTCCACCTTCCCTGTGACCCAATCTTTGACAGGTTCTCCTTACATGCCTCACAGAGGGCTCTGTACAACTGCCTTATTGTTTGATGCATGAGGTTTTGTGGTTGTTTTCTTATAGTAAACTATGCCTTCCACCAGAACCAAACAGACCTCTTCCCCCAGCTGCTCAGACACCTGTAACAACAGCTGCTCCCACGATAATGATGGAGCCACCCTGCCCTCCTCTCCTTCCCCTTAGCCTTATTTCCCTGTGTCCCCTCCCATAGCCATCCTTTTTTAATGACTCTGTATGTCTTTAAGGAGCCAGGTTTTGTCTGTGGATCCAACTAATGCTGTCTGCCTTTACGAGGAGACTCCAGTGTGTTCACAGCATAATACTGACACGCTTAATCTCCAAAATATACAAGCAGCTCATGCAGCTCAATACCAGAAATAGAACAACCCAATCAAAAAGTGGGCAAAAGAGCTAAACAGACATTTCTCAAAAAATGGAAAGCATTATCTCTAAAATCAGGAACAAGACAAGAGGGCCCACTCTCACCACTGTTACAACAACTGACAAAGAATTAATCTCCAAAACACTGACACACTTTGTTTTACTTCTTCCATTAGTTGTATTGACTATTCATTTTATGATATTATGTCCTTACTTTCAATTTTCTTGTTTTGGTTGGTTTAATCAAGTTGCTACTTATTCCTTTTCTTCCTGTTATTTGGAAATTCTGCTTTCCATTCCATGAACAGTCCCCTCCACTTTCAGCCCCCAAATCCCACATGACTTTCTATTTCTTAAATGGAAGAGGAAAACCCTCCAGGACAGACTGTGCCCAGCAGGATACTCAGCCAGCACTTCCTTATGACTGAAATACAGTGTGACATTGTGTCCCTCTTACTGACCCTCTTTCTTGGCCTTCCAGTTTCACTGGAATTTTTAGAATCTCCTCTGAACCTGCTGCCACTGCTTTAGGAGCTCTGACCTGACACCATGGTCCACGTTTCCGGGCATGTGATCTCTTTCCAGTTGTGACCACTTGACGCATCTGTGCTCACTGCACTGTCCTCTCCTCACCACTTCGGGAGTCTCTGCTCTGCCATGATTCCTATTCAGCGGCCAGAGATTTGAAACAAGACACTCATTTGTTTGTAACAGAAACCCCAAGGAATGGGCCATGCCCTACAGTACCCCATAGTGTTCCATAATATTCACACTGCCCAGTATCAGTAGTACCAATTGGAGTCCCACAGAGCCTCAGAGAACCCTACAGGACCCCACGGAGCCCCCTGGCACCCTACGGAACCCCACAGAGCCCCTGCTCTGTGACGGGAAGGAACACAGGCCAGTGCTGGGTAACCAACCACTTGAGAGAGAATAGCCTGGCCGGGGCTGTGACTTTGAATCAGGCATGCGCCAGCCCATGGGGTCCCTGCTTAGTGAGGCAGGCAGTGGACACCTTGACGCTCCCCACCCACTGATCTCTCCCAACCAGAATCGGGGACACACATGCAGCCACTGTGCAGCTCTCGGCCTCCTTGGGTGAGCAGGGGTCTGGGCTCCCCGTCCTGCCTGCCTGTTTTCCTGAGACCAGGTCCCTTATGACAGGTCTGGAATCTGCCAGCCTGCAGCCCCTTCCCATCCAGGGGTCTGGGGGCACTGCTGCCATCTCCTCATGAGGATGGCCCCCCTTCCACGTCCAAGCCTCTCTTTCCCACCCTGCTGGCTCTGCTGTAGATGGGGGCTTCCTTGCCCCCCTTCATGGATGTCTGAACTCCGAGGCCTGGGTCTTTCTTTGCCCTCATCTGTCACGTGTCACCCCCTGAGTCCATCTGCTCGCCTGGAACTGATTCAGGCGCTGGCAAGACCGGCCTCTCTGTGATCTGCCTTGCCCTTTAGCCAGGATGCTGCTCGGGGCCTCCAAGCCTCTCAGCCACTGCCCCAGCCCACCTCTGCTGCCTCTGACAGAAGAGGTCGCCTTTGTCCTCAAACCCTCTCCCGACTGCCCCAGCAGCTCCATCTCCCTGGACCTGCTTTCTGTTTATTCTGTCTGGTCTGTCTCTAGCTCTGGAAATGGGCTGTGTGTTTCGGCAACCCAGTGGCCTTGGATCTGGTCCAGATGTGTTCTGAGGTCACAGTCCTGCAGGTGGTAGGAAGGAAGGCCCCCACCCCGTCTTGTGGATTGGTGGTCCCTGGCGCTACCCTGGGGGGGCTGCTGTGCACACACTCACCTGGCAGGACACCCACAAAGCCCAGCTCTGAGGACTCAGAGTCTGACTGCAGGGAGAAGCACCTCTGTGTCTGGGCCCTTGAGAGACCTGAGCTTCCATCTGTGTTGGCCATGTGCACAGCCTGTGTGACACATGATTCTGTAGCAAAAGGGTTTTTCTAAACTGCTAAAAATGTGGATATTTAGGAAACTGCGTGACACGTTTGCGGTGAAAACCCATCGTACAAATCTACCTTCTCATGTTGAAAAATTTTGAAATAAACAGGATTATTTAAATTATATGATGTGGAGACCTCCCTGGTGGTCCAGTGGTTAAGAATCCACCTTCCAATGCAGGGAATGTGGGGTTTGATCCTTGATTGGGGAACTAAAATCTCACATGCCTCGTGGCCAAAAAAAAAAAAAAACCCACAAAAAACATAAAACGGAAGCAATATTGTAACAAATCCAATAAAGACTTTAAAAAAAATTATATGACGTGAAGGACTTACCTGGTTTGGAAGTTCAGTGGTTAGGCTCAGTGGTTAGGATGCTGAGCTCTCACTGCCAATGTTCAGTTCCTGGTTAGGGAACTAAAATCTCACATGCCTCAAAGCATAACCAGAAAATAAATAGAGCTCTGCACATTAAAAAAAAAAGTGATCTAATGTAAAAACTGCCATAGATCTCAAAAACATGGCCAGTGTAATTTTTTAAATATTTATTTGGTTGAAACAGGTCTTTATTGTGGCATGTGAGATCTAGTTCTCTGACCAGGGATCCAACCTGGATCCCCCACATTGGGAGTGCATAGTCTTGCCACTGGACCACCAGGGAAGTCCCATTGGCCAGTTTAATTATTAACCTTCCGATACTTGTAAGAGCTGGGGCTTCCCAGGTGGCGCTAGAAGTAAAGAACCCGCCTGCCAGTGCAGGAGATGCAAGAGACAGGTTCTATCCCTGGGTTCAGAAGATCCCCTGGGAAAGAGCATGGCAAACCATTCCCGTATTCTTGCCTGGAGAAAATCCCATAGACAAAGGAACCTGGCGGACTACAGTCCTTGGGGTCGCACAGAGTCAGACACAATTGGGCACGTGGTACTTGTAAGAATCCCAGACCATGCTCTGAGCTATGTGTTAGCGCTCACAAGCACCGCCTGCTCTGCTGATGAACATGCGTGTTGTTGGATTTTCGTATTCAAATTCAGTTATATTTCAAAGTCGTCGGCGTGGCTATTGACGTGCCTGTCTGGGTGCCGAAGCCCAACGTGGACCTGAAGATCTGCATGTATGACCGGCTTACCAGGACTCGATCCTCGTCCACACGCGGTGAGCCCTGGCTGGGTGAGATCCGAGACCTCAAGGTGGGGGTCTCCACGGGTTTCCCTGAGAGCCCACTGGAACCCCAGGGCCATCATAGGATGGAAGCCTGAGGGTCAGCGTCAGACAGAGGCTAACAGGTGCTAGGCTGCTGGCCTTGAACATGGAAGAGGGGCCACGAACTAAGGGACGGGGCGTCTCCAGAAACTGGAAAAGCCAGGAGAGTGTTCTCTGTGGAGCCTCCGGGGTAACCAGCCCTGCCTGCAGCTGGGTTTCAGCCGTGGTACACGGTGTCTAGACCTGACTTCCAGGACCACGAGGATAATTCAGTATCATCACCCCTGTCTGTGGGGGATCAGCACCCCGCACGCCAGGTCAGGCCCCTCGCAGACACAGACAGGAGAGGGGGCTGGTCCTCTGAAGGAACATGGGTGGAGTTCTGAGAAAAGAAGCAAGTTTCATGCACAGAGCTTTGCAAGGGTGACCAGACACCATGGTTGTCATTTCTTTTTTACTCTCCCCCCCCTTTTTTTTTAAAACTGAAGTTCAATTAAGTGGAAAAAAGAGGCAAACCCAACAGTTAGAGCTTAGTGGATCTTCACTAACCAAATACACCTGTGTACTTGGCTGGCTGCTGCACCCAGGGTCCTGCTTCTCTCTGGAGGTGGGGGCAATGTCAGCCTGGGTGCAATTAGGCTGGTACCTGCCAGCTGCTGGGTCCCCAGATGTCAGTGCTGCAAACATCGGGGGACCTGCTTTTCCCGAGGGCTGGGGTCTTGGAGCAGGGTTCAAACGGATTGTTCGGGAAACCAGGGTTTAACGGGGTCTGGTCAGTTTACCTTGATGCAAAGTGTGTCTACCCCTGGGGTGGGTGGGGGGACACGGAGCACGAGAGCTATGCTTTCTCATCCTGTCCCTTGAGGCACACACTCGACCTCTTAGGTTTGTTGAATGATTTTAGAATTCAATGTTATTACCAGTTTTATGGGTACAGGAGTAGCAGGGAGTGAGTTCACAAAGACCTTGGTTGTAGTTGCCTGAGGGGAGCCCAGCCACAGCAGAAACCAGAGTGGGAGGGCCCAGTCTGAACACCTTGCATGGTAGGGGACATCCAGTGTTGGGTGACACTGGGGCCAGAGATCAAAGTTGAGAGAAGAGAGACCTTCCTTTGTGATCTCAGGAGCCCATGGGTCACTCAGGGTCCCGATCGGCCCTGGGTTCCCCATGCAGAGGTACTGTGAGAATCATCCCGGGCAGTTAAGGAGATACCGGGAGGCCTGAGAGGCTCTGGACCATGGCCCGGGGTCCCTGATGGACTGGGGGCAGTCTCCTCAACAGGCCTGGGGCAGCTCACCCACCGCCTCTCTTTCTGGAGACTGGGGAGCAAGTGGGGAGAGGGTGTCCTGAGTGGGCTGTGGCCTGGGGGCTGGCTAGGATGGGACAACCCACGTGGTTGACTGGGAGCACACGTGGCTTTCTCCAGCTGGTCCTGAGTTGAAAGCAAGGACAAAAGTTGGAGAAGTTGCCTTCAGTGACCAAGGCCTGGCCACCTGGGGCCTCCCGAGAGTCCTGCAAGAGAACCTGTGCCTGAGTGGGGAGGGGCAGAACTCTAGGAGGAACAGGGCCCCTTCTCCTGACCCCCGGGCTGTAAGGCGCTTCCCACTCAGGTTCTGAGAACCGACCGGGGTGACTTTCAGTTGTGATGTTTTTATTTCTAAGGATTCCTCAGCCAATATTTCAGGAAACCTGCCCCTATGAGCAGGGCTCTGAAGCCACTCCAACAGTGGGGGTGGAGGGTGGGGGCTGTGCCCAGCAGGGCTGTGCCTGGAGGGGGTGCGCTGGGCCCTGTGGGGTAAGGACTGACCTCAAGTCGCTGTCCTGCCCTCCCTTGGATGCTGCAGGTCGAAGGCCGCCTTGCGCCTAAAGTTCGAAGTTTGCAAGGAGCTGCGGGGTCACATGGAGCTCCTGCCTGAGACTGGCTACATCCAGGCGCTGTCGTCCTACTCAGTGCAGCTCAAGTTCCTCCCAGGTGCTGGGCCCAGCGGGGGTGCGCTCCTCCTGGGTGGAGGGGGTCCTGAGTCACAGCAGGAAGCCCCGGCTCCTGTATTTCTGACCTTGTGTGTACCCCGTGGCTCTAGCACCCTTACAGTTGAGCCTTTTGTCATTTCTCAAATATAAATAAGAAAAGAACATTCAAGTGCCCCTTGTCTCTTGCAGACACTCTCTCCCAGAAGACGCAGGGAAGTATTTTGACAAGGAGACCAGGGTTCTGGAGGCCCCGATGACTATCCGGGTGGCTGACCAGGTCTGTGTGGGGCTCATCTGGATGCCAGGCACCCTGGGGGAGCAGAGCTGTTCTGGCCTGGCTCTTGGAGCCCATCTCACTGGCCCCCGGTCTTGCCCGAGCAGCCTCTGCACAGGGGAGACAGAGGGAGGGGCTTGTGGATCAGAGAGGCCCCAGTGCTGCCCTGGGTGGGTGGGGCTGTCCCTGGGGCACCCAGACCCTCATGTTCGTACAGTCCAGACCCAGGTGTCCAGGGTGTGCACATCCTCGATACACATGTCGTCATGTGAGCTCACAATGCACCGACATGCAGATGCACCGATGCACATGTGTGTGCACATGCACCCTCCTGCCCCCTGCTCACCTGTGCTGCCCGTGCCACGCGGAGGCCAACAGGAAGCAGGTGTGTCCGTGAAAGGTGCAGAGTCAGCCGCCAGCTCACAGCAGGACTGGTGCTCTTCTCAGTTTGGGAGACACTTCCCTAACTGACTGCAATGACTGAATGGCCCTGCCCCCTGCACTTCAGATCAAACCCGTGGGGTTTACCGTCCATGCTGTAGTCACCACCTCGGACCTGGAGCTCAGCCCCGCAGGGCTGGACTTTGGCTACTGTACCATCTACGAGGCCATCAGGACCCAAATCAGCCTCTGCAATCATTCCCTCCTGCCCCAGGAGTTTGGGTAGACATGCAGATGCACCGATGCACATGTGTGTGCACATGCACCCTCCTGCCCCCTGCTCACCTGTGCTGCCCGTGCCACGCGGAGGCCAACAGGAAGCAGGTGTGTCCGTGAAAGGTGCAGAGTCAGCCGCCAGCTCACAGCAGGACTGGTGCTCTTCTCAGTTTGGGAGACACTTCCCTAACTGACTGCAATGACTGAATGGCCCTGCCCCCTGCACTTCAGATCAAACCCGTGGGGTTTACCGTCCATGCTGTAGTCACCACCTCGGACCTGGAGCTCAGCCCCGCAGGGCTGGACTTTGGCTACTGTACCATCTACGAGGCCATCAGGACCCAAATCAGCCTCTGCAATCATTCCCTCCTGCCCCAGGAGTTTGGGTTCGTCGGACTCCCCAAGGTGCCTCGCTCATGTGGTCAGAGTGGGAGGTACTGGGCAGTGAGGGACGAGGGGCTGCTACCCTGAGTCCTGGTGCCTGGTCAGGCCTCACCCACCTGCAGACTCCACGCTCACTCCCAGCACCTCAGCCAGGGTCTCTGACTGTCCCCACTCACCCTGCCCCTCTCAAGCTCTCTCCACCTGCTGCACCCACAGCACGCAGTTCTCTCCCCTCCCCCGCTCCTGAGACTCTGGTCTGCCTGGCCCTGCAGGGCAGCCAAGAGAGGCCCAGGCCTGGCTTCCCTCAGACATCTGGGCTGCCTCACCAGAGAGCCATTGTCTACCCCCATGTATGCAGACACACTCACATACTCACCTGTGCTCACATGCATGCACACACATTCATATACTCACATACACCTGTGCTCACATTCATGTACACATTCATACACACACTCATACACCTGTACTCATGCCTGTACTCAAATGCATGCACACACACTCATATACTCACATACACCTGTGCTCACATGCATGTATACACATACACCTCTGCTCACATGCACACACACTCAAATACACCTTTGCTCACATGCATGCACACACACATATGCACTCACATATACCTGTGCTCATATGCATGTATGCACTCATACACACACTCATACATGTGTGCTCACATGCGCACACACTCATACACTCACACCTGTGTTCACATGCGTGTACAGACAATACACACCCTCATATACCTGTGCTCACATGCATGCACACACACTCATACACACATAGACACACATACCTGTGCTCACATGAATACACACATTCACATACATACCACATGCATGCAGACACACACAAACACCACCCTCTCACATGCACTCACTTGCACACAAGATCACATACACAGAGACAGACTCACACCCCTGTAACACATTTACATACATGTCACCAGACACACATTCGTTTGTGCTCTGCCACATGCCCGTCCATGTTGCTCCCATGGCACTCCCCAACAAGTCACCTCATTTTTGCTTTGCCATCCATGATCTTCCTTTTGCCAGTTTGTGGACATCCAGCCCAACGACGGGTTCGGGACAATCCTGCCACTGGAAACGCTACAGCTCGATGTGATCTTTCAGCCCACCAAGGCCAAGGAATACAACTCGAGCTCATCTGCAAGTCAGAGATTAACCGGTGAGCCTGACAGGAGGGGCGCGTGCAGGGCCTGGGCAGCCAGCTGGGAATGGTAGCCCCTGGCTAGCCAGGCTGACTGCAGGGCTGGGCGGCAGTGCCAACCTCAGAAAGCTCTGACCTAGGTCCGCACACCTGGGTCCAGGCCCGCCTTGCAGGCATGTGAGACGTGTGCATGCACCTGTGAGCGTGCATGAGTGTGCAGAGCATCCCCTGGGCACCCACCCGCCCTCATGCACTGTGTGATGGGCTGGTCCTCGGCCTCCGTGTCCACCCTGAGAACTGGGGCTGAGAATGCAGGGGGCAAGGGGAAATGGACTGGACGACAGGGTCTGGCACGAGGGCCAGCTCTTGCTGATTCTCAATCATCAGCCTCCAGGAGGCTGGGACAGCCTCCTGGTGTCAGGCCAACCCCTCGTGGAGCCGGCCCACCCGCCCCCTCCTTCCCTTCCTCTCCTGTCTGCTCTTTGGTCCTGGCTGAGGGGCTGGCAGCCCTGGGGCATGGGGTGGAGGGAGGGTTAGCACCCTCCGGCCAGGTAGGTGGCCGAGGGGAAGCTGGAAGGGATCTACAGGTGGTGATTTTAAGGAGCCAGTGCAGAACAAGAACCCCTGGAGGAAACCCAGGCACAGGCTCTGCACAGCTGCGGCCCCCACCACCTGCCCTTCCCCTCAGCTCTAGTGACCCACCCTGGGCTGGGCCCCTCCTGGGCTTGTTCACAACTCTTTTAGCCTCTGGAAAATAGCCCCATGAGAAGGGGGTTGGAAAGTAATCTCAGTGCCCAGAATGGGCTCCAGCCTATGGCAGAAGCTCCTTAGATGTCTGTCGATTGAATGAACATTTAATTTTCTTCAAGAGCTATCTACAAATAAATTGAAATTTCCAAAAGCTTATCCAAGAGCCACCTTGGAAATGCTAGCAATGGTAAAACTGTGAGGCCTCAGGGAATAAAGCAATGTTCCAGAGTCCAGAGAGACCCAGTGGCACACACACCCCCACCCCACTGCCCTCTACAGAGCGTGGCTGCCCATGGGCTCCCAGACCTGAGAGCTGGGTCCATGCCCAGCACCGCCGCCTGAGCACCAGCCACAAGCATGACCCCGTCCTGACTCCTTACCTCCAGTCTCACAGCTAAGTCG
>SJXQ01009956.1:387861-404611 GCA_006408695.1 Aepyceros melampus
TCTACATCTTGCTTCTGCTTTTCCCTCCAACTCTATGGGAGTACCTAAACCACGTGAACACATCTAAGGATGTTCACGGACATGTTAAGTTGGAGGGCTTGTGAACCACCAAAAGTAGTGCTTAGCAGGAAGTTTCTAGCTCCGAATGCATATAAAGAAGAAGAGAGAGTGTGCAAAATCAATCATTTAACTTTCTGTTTCAAGAAATGAGAAGAAAGCACAGCAAATTAAACCCAAAGAAAGTAGAAGGAAAGAATGTAATAAAGATAACAGTGTAAATCAATGAAATAAATCAAATATCCAAAAGAGAAAACAATAAAACTAAAAGTCTGTTTTATAAGTTAGTAAATTCATTACTCTTAGCAAGACCAATCAAGATTTTTTTTTTTTAAAAGAGAAGGAAAAAAAAAATAGAAATTGCCAATCTCAGGTATAAAAGAGGACACATCAAAGATCCTACAAACATCAGAAAAAAAAAAAATGTTATGAACAACTTTATACCAGTAAATGTGACAGTTTGGATATAATGGGCAATTTTCTAAAAAACAAAAACCAAAACTGACATGGAGAAAAAGAGAAAATCTGAATAGTCCAATAACTGTGAGGGAAATCAATTGCAAAGTTTAAATCCTCTTATAGAAACTTCCAGTTATCATAACTAGTAGGGATGCCCCTTCATGATCACAACCTTGTCATGGCAACAGGGCTTGCGTAACCCAGTGAAGCTATGAGCCATGCCGTGCAGGGCCACCCAAGACACATCAAAGTGAAGAGTTCTGACAAATGTGGTCCACCAGAGGTGGGAATGGCAAGCCACTCCAGTATTCTTGCCATGAAAACCCCATGAACAGTATGCAAAGGCAAAAAGATATGACTCCAGAAGATGAGCCCTCCACATTCAAAGGTGTTCAATATGCTCCTGGGGAAAAGCAGAGAAACAGCTCCAGAAAGAATGAAGCAACTGAGCCAAAGTGGAAATGACACTCATCAGCGGATGTATCTAGTGGTGAAAGTAAAGTCGGATGCTGTAAATAACAATATTGCATAGGAACCTGGAATGTTTGGTCCGTGAATCAAGGTAAATTGGATGTAGTCAAGCAGGAGATGGCAAGAATGAACATCAACATCTTAGGAATCAGTGAAATAAAATGGATAGGAATGGACAAATTTAATTCTAAGACCACTATATCTACTACTGTGGGCAAGAATCCCTTAGAAGAAATGGAGTAGCCCTCATAGTCAACAAGAGTCTGAAATACAGTACTTGGGTGCAACCTCAAAAAGGATGGAATGATCTCTGTTTGTTTCCAAAGCAAACCATTCAACATCACAGTAATCCAAGTCTATGCCTCAAACACTGATGCCAAAGAAGTTGACCAGTTCTGTGAAGCCCTATAAGACCTTCTAAAACTAACACACATGAAAAGATGTCCTTTTCATCACAGGAGATTGGAAAAGTAGCAAGTCAAGAGATACCTGGAGCAACAGGCAAGTTTGGCCTTAGAGTACAAAATGAAGCAGAAAAAAGGTTAACATAATTTTGTCAAGAGAACAAACTGGTAATAGGAAGCACCCTTTTCCAACAACACAAGTGACGTCTCTACTCATGGATATCACCAGATGGTCAATACTAAAATAAGATTGATTATATTCTTTTCAGCCGAAGATAGAGAAGCTCTATACAATCAGCAAAAACAAGGCCTGGAGCTGACTGTGGCTCAATCAGTTCAATTCAGTTCAGTCGTGTCTGTCTCTTTTCTACCCTATGGACTGCAGCACTCCAGGCTTCCCTGTCTATCACCAGCTCCCAGAGCTTGCTCAAACTCATGTGCATTGAGTCAGTGATGCCATCCAACCATCTCATCCTCTGTTGTCCCCTTCTCCTCCTGCCTTCAGTCTTTCCCAGCATCAAGGTCTTTTCCAAAATGAGTCAGTTCTTTGCATTGTGTGGTCAAAGTATTGGAGATTCAGCTTCAGCATCAGTCCTTCCAAAGAATATTCAGAACTGATTTCCTTTAGGACAGACTGATTTGATCTCCTTGCAGTCTAAGGGACTCTCAAGACTCTTCATTACAGTTGAAAAGCATCAATTCTTCAGTGCTCAGCTTTCTTTATGGTCCAACTCTCACATCCATACATGACTACTGGGGGAAAAAAAAAAGCTTTGACTGGCTCAGATCATCAGCTCCTTATTGCAAAATTCAGACTTAAAAATTGAAGAAAGTAGGGAAAACCACTAGTCCATT
The DNA here is from genome assembly GCA_006408695.1 of Aepyceros melampus. NCBI lineage: Eukaryota > Metazoa > Chordata > Mammalia > Artiodactyla > Bovidae > Aepyceros > Aepyceros melampus. Next base: position 390,108 of record SJXQ01009956.1, read on the forward strand.
CAGGTATGATGTAAATCAAATCCCTTCTGTTTATAGAGTGGAAGTGACAAATAGTTTCAAGGGATTAGATCTGGTAGACACCATGCCTGAAGAACTATGGACAGAGGTTTATAACACTGCACAGGCAGCAGTGACCAAAACCATCCAAAAGAAAAAGACATGCAAGAAGGCTAAGTGGTTGTCTGGGGAGGCTTTAAAATAGCTGAGAAAATAAGAGAAGCAAAAGGCAAAGTAGAAAGTGAAAGATACACCCAACTGAATGCAGAGTTCCAAAGCATAGCAAGGAGAGATAAGGCCTTCTTAAATGAACAATGCAAAGAAATAGAGAAAAACAATAGAATGGGAAAGACTAGAGATCTCTTCAAGAAAATTGGAGATATCAAGGGCACATTTCTTGCAAGGATGGGCACAACAAGGGAGAGAAACAATAAGGACCTAACAGAAGCAGTAGATATTGAGAAGAGGTGGCAAGAATACACAGAAGAATCATACAAAAAAGGCCCTAATGACCTGGATAACCATGATGATGTGGTCACCTAGAGCTGGACATCATGAAGTGTGAAGTCAAGTTGGCTTTAGGAAGCATTACTATAAACAAAGCTGGTGGAGCTGATGGAATTCCAGCTGAGCTATTTCAAATCCTAAATAATGATGCTGTTAAAGTGCTGCACTCAATATATCAGCAAATTTGGAAAACTCGGCAGTGGCCACCAGACTGAAAAGGTCAGTTTTCATTCCAACCCCAAAGAAGAGCGATGCTGAAGAATGTTCAAACAACCATATCGTTGCGCTCATTTCTTTCTCTTTTTTTTTTTTTGCACTCATTTCTTATGCTCATAAGATTATGCTCAAAATCCATCAAGCTAGGCTTCAGCAGTATGTGAATCAAGAACTTCTGGATGTGCAAGCTGAGTTTAGAAAAGGCAAAGGGACCAGAGATCAAATTGCCAGCATTCATTGGATCATAGAGAAAGCAAGGGAATTCCAGGAAAACATCTACTTCTTCATTGACTTTGTGTGGATCACAATAAACTGGAAAATTCTTAAAGATATGGGAACACCAGACTGCATTACCTGTCTCCTGAGAAACCTGTATGTGGCTCAAGAAGAAACAGAACTAGACATAGAACAACTGAATGGTTCAAAATTGGGAAAATTGAGTACGTCAAGGCTGTATATTGTCACTCTGCTTATTTAACCTCTATGCAGAGTACATCAGCAAAATGCTGTGCTGCACAACTCAGAAGCTGGAATCAAGAGTGCCAGGAGAAATATCAACAATCTCAGATGTCCAGATGATACCACTGTAACGACAGAAAGTGAAGAGGAACAAAAGAGCCTCTTGATGAAAGTGAAAGAGAGTGAAAAAGCTGTCTTGTAACTCAACATTAAAAAAACTAAGATTATGTCATCTGTTCCTATCACTCATGGCAAATAAAAGGGGGAAAAGTGGAAGCAGTGACAGATTTTCTTGAGTTCCCAAATCACTGAAGACAGTGACTGCAGCCATGAAATTAAAAGATGCTTGCTTGCTCCTTTGAAGAAAAACTATGACTAACCTAGACAGTGTAGTAAAAAGCAGAGACATCATTTTGCCAATTAAGTTCCATATAGTCAAAGCTCTGATATTTCCAGTAGTCATGTGCAGATGTGAGAGCTGGACCATAAGGAATGCTGAGCATAAAAGAATTGATGCTTTTCAACTGTCGTGCTGGGGAAGCCTCTTGAGAGTTCCTTGGACAGCAAAGAGATCAAACCAATCAATCCTAAAAGAAATCTACCCTGAATGTTCATTGGAAGGACTGATACTGAAGCTGAAGCTCCAATTTTTGGCCACCCGACTCACTGGAAAAGACCCTGATGCTGGGAAAGATTGAAGGCAAAAGGAGAAGGGGGCGGGAGAGGATGGTTACATAGCATTACTGACTCAATGGACATGAATTTGAGCAAACTCCAGGAGATAGTGGAGGACAAAGGAGCTTGGCGTACTGCAGTCCATGGGGTCACAAAGCGTCAGACATGACTTAGCAACTGAACAACAACAAACAACTAAGGATGTAATGTTCAACGTGCTGAATGTAATTAACCCTGCTTGTATGTTATACAGGAAAGGTAAGAGAGTAAATCCTAAGTATTCTCATCACAAAGGAAAAAAAAATACTTATTTCTTTAATTTTGTATCTATGTGATATGATGGACTTTCACTAAACTTACTGTGAATATCATTTCATATTTCATATTCAAATCATTTTGCTGCACACCTCAAACTAATGCAGAGCTATGTTGTCAATTACATCTCAATAAATCTGGAAGAAAATAAAATAAATAGACAAAAAATTTAAACATATGATGAAAAGGAAACAAAAATTGGCAATAAATATATTTTAAATGAAAAAATTAAAACAAACCTTAAGAGCTTCCCACAATGAAAACTGCCGATGACTTCACTAATGAGTTCTTCCAAACATTTAAAGAAAAAGTGATGCCAATCTTAAACAGATCTTCTAGAGAACAGGAGAAGCAGGGAAACCTCACTACCTTTGGCCCATTGATGGTGCTGCTGATGGGGGTAGTTTTGATGATGATGATATGATGGTGATGGTGGTGATGATGACATTGTGGAGGTTGAGCACATGCCCAGTGCAGGGCTGAGGCTCCCTGGAGCCTGGCCCTGGTAACTGGCACCAGCCACCTATGTAATCAGATAAAGGAAGATGGAAGCTTGCAACCAGCTGGGGAGGCCAGATCCATTGCATGTCTGCCTCTGAAGTCAGAAGAACATTCCCACAAGTTAATGGGCTTGTCTCACCTTGGTGGTTTGGGTGGGGAGAGAAACATGTGAAGCACATTCAGAGATAAGCACACGTTCTCAGCATATGTGGTGGTGCTAAGTGGCAGGACCTTTTGTGTCTCCACTGAACTCAATGCCTCCAGGTCACAGGGCAACAGCCTCTAGCTAAGCCTGGGTGATTGGACCTGATAGTCTCTTTTTTTTTGTTTTGTAATATTTATTTATTTATTTGGCTGCACCGGGTCTTAATTGTGGCAGGTGGGACCTTTAGTTGTAGCATGAAGGATCTCATTCCCCAACCAAGTATTGAATCTGGGCCCCTTGCATGGGGAGTGCAGTCTTAGCCCTGGAGCCACCAGGGAACACCCTGGACAGCCTTTTCTCAAAGGAAAGTGGAGCAGAACATGAGAGAACTGCAAGGGAGATCTTCAGAGGGACAAGCAAGGATGTAAAGGAAGGGGTTGCAGGATTACAGACTCAAAGCACGCCCCCGGAGCGGTCCCCTGTTCCCTGGTCAGTTGAGTGAAGCCAAAGCCACACCACTCGTGGGCACCTTCCTGAAGTGTCTCCAAGCACCTCTTATTTTTGTTTGTAATAAAGATCACATGGTAAGGAATCTGCTGGATCAGCTGGTAAGGAATCTGCCTGCAATGCGGGAGACCTGGGTTCGATTTCTGGGTTGAGAAGATCCTCTGGAGAAGGGAAAGGCTACCCACTCCAGTATTCTGGCCTGGAGAATTCCATGGACTGTATAGTCCATGGGGTCGCAACAGTCGAACATGACTGAGCGACTTTCATTATTATACACATTTATGCTTTTTATATTAACCAAGTTCTAATAACCTCAATGACTTCTCCACCCAGAGGATTTTTTTTTTTTTTTACTATTTAGAGCTTGTGCTTACAGGACACAGAAATATACACTGAAATATTTCAGCATATGAACACATTTTTGTTACGGACAAGAATGACAGGGTCATTGACATCACCTCATAAAGCATTAAAATGTATGAAATTAGGGTAAAATTCTATGACAAGAGTGCCATGGGAACAGGAGTTCAAAGAAATATGGAATGTAGATTTTCTAGCAGTTAAAATTCCAAATATCTGGGTTTTTTAAATGGATAATGGCAGGAATCAATCCATTATGGCATACAGATTCCCATGTTTATATTTTTAAAGTAATTTATCAGTTTTATTTTTAAATTTCATTTATTTTTGGCTGTGCTGGGTCTTTGTTGCTGTGCAGGCTTTTCTCTAGTTGTGTTACACGGGCTTCTCATTGTGGCGGCTTCTCTTGCTGCAGAGCACAGGCTCTAGGGCATGTAGACTCAGTAGCTGTGGTTCCTGGGCTCTAAAGCACAGGATCAATAGTGAAGGCACATGGACCTAGTTGCTCCATAGTATGTGCGATCTTCCTGGACCAGGGATCAAACCCGTATTTCCTGCATTGACAGGTGGATTCTTTGCCGCTGAGCACCCAGGGAAGCTCTTCATTTTATTTTCACACGTCATACACATGCTTGTGCGCAGTCATGTCCAGCTCTTTGCGACTCCATGGACTGTAGCCCTCCAGGCTCCTCTGTCCGTGGGATTCTCTATGCAAGAATCCTGGAGTGGATAGCCATTTGCTTCTCCAGGGGACCTTCCCAATCCAGGAATCAAACCCATGTCTCTTGTGTCTCCTGCATTGCCAGGCAGATTCTTTACCACTGAGTTACCTGGGAAGCCCTTTTAAATATCACTGAATATTTAAGGAAATAAATCAGACACCTCCATTGCAACTTCCATTGCAACTGTTTAAACTTGTGATGAAAATTTTAACTATCCAGTTAAAATGTGCACAGGGGCCTCTTCCGGGGACAACATCTAGAGGCATTCAGGGTGGTGCAGCATTTGACATACCATTGTAGGCTGTGCTACAACGCAACCTCTAACAAAACCAAGCTGTCCTGAACCCCTGGTAATAGAATTGTTTACACTTATACCAAGAAGGTTGGGAAAGCAACAAAATCCACATGTGGTGTGTGCCCGGGCCAAGTTAGAGGCGTTCACGCTGTGAGACCTAAAGTTCTCATGAGGTGGTCTGAAACGAAGAAATACGTCAGCTGAGCCTATGGTGGTTCCATGTGTACTAAATGTGTCCGTGACAGGATCAAGCACACTTTCCTTACTGAGGAGCAGAAGATCATTGTGAGAATGTTGAAAGCATAAGCACAGAGTCAGAAAGCTAAATAAAAAATGAAGAAAATAAAAAAAATGTGCACAGGGGTAAATGGTATTTTGGAAATTGACTAAAACTCATTAATGGGGTGGGAAACCAAACCTGTGACACCTGCTGTCCTGGTCCCAGGCGTCCCTGTGTTGGAGGCCACCTTGCTCAGCCCCTGGCTGAGCCACTCATGCTGTCGCTTCCAGGTGCTTCAAGCTGGCATGCCGGGCCGTGGGTGTCCACCCGCCCCTGGAGCTGTCCCACTACCAGATCAAGTTTGCAGCCACCTCCTTGTATGACACCCTGTGGCCACCCTGTACGTCATCAACTCCCACCTGAGCATGAACTCACTGACCCACTCAGTGCCCCACATTGGCTCAGAGGATGCTTTTCCCGTGGGGCCCACGTCTTTCGAGTTCCTGCTGCCCCCAGATTCGCCCATCACCATCTCACCCCTGGTGGGCACCGTGTGGCCAGGAAAGGTAGGTGTGAGCCCCACAGGTGGGCCGTGGCGGGGGAGGGCAGGGCCTGGCTCTGCCCATCCTGGACCACGGTGGTTTAACCAGACAACAGATAGTAGAGATCAACCTGGATCCTCATCAGAGCTGAGTGGGCCCTCCTGCCCTCTACCGAGCCCAGCCTGGCCCCAGAGGCGGAGCACCCAAAGACAGCTGACCCCACAGGCCCCTGGCTGGGGGCTCCATCAGTTCAGACCAAGCGAGGGCGTGCAGCCCTGGATGTCACAGCAGATGGTCACAGAGGCTGCGCAGCGCCTGGTCACCAGGAGCACAGGGCTTCCCACCTCTGCTTCTCCTGATGAAACAGAACGAGCCAGACCTCAAGGCAGGGACTCCCCGGGGCCCTCACAGCATCTCTGAGCTTACTTCCATGCCTTCATGTGTGGGGGTGACAGGCACTGTGAGGGGACTGAGTGAGGATGGGCAGAGACATGCAGGCCCTGTAGTCACAGAAACTCATCGTAGCAAAGTGAGCAAATTAGGCTTAAGAAATGGTTCTCTTCTCCAAGGGGGTTACTGCAGTTGTTGAGAGCTTCCCCCTCGCTCCCTTGCTGTACAGGGCACGGGGGAGGCTACGGTGAGGGAGCCCTTGTGGGGCCCAGGGTCATCCTGGAGTTGGGCTGCCGTTCCCCTCGTGGGGCAGATGGTGGTGCAGGGACCACCCCCAGGTCTCAGAGCCTGAACATGAACCTTCCTTCCTCACTCATGCCCTGTGGGCTGCTACCCACTGCGAGCAGTGTGCCAGGTCCATCACAGGGACCCTCCCCCCACATGGTGAGAGGGGCCTGGTGATCATGCCTGCAGCCACCAGCTTACAGGGACAGAGATCAGACAGGACCTTCCTGATGGGGAGGACCCCATCATGTCCAAGAGCATGAACCTTTCTCCCCATAGAGGTGCCTCGTCCGAGTGGCCTTCCGGCCAGTGCTGCCCAGCGAGCTGATCCACCAGGAGGCCTTCCAGGCCCTGAGCAGAAAAGCTGAGATCAAATCGGTGCGTGGTGGGGAGGGGGCCAAGGGGGCTTGGGGCTGCCCACTTTGCACGAGGCCCTTGCACAAAAGCTTGGGAACAAACACCCTCACCGCGTCTTGAGGTTGGGGGCGCCCAGGGTTGCGGGACAGGAGCCCTGGGAACACTTTACAGAGCACTAGGTGTGTTTTAAGAGGTTAGCACTTTTTCTTGGCAAAGCCCCTGCCTCCTCTCTTGAGAGCATCACCAGGCAGGGAAGAGCCCCAGATCCTGGTCCACCAGGGTGGTCTGGGAGGGTAGGCCAGGTCCCCTGCATTGCTCAGCAGGGGCTTGTGCTTACAGTGAAGGGGAACAGACAAAACATCAAAGGGCCTGTGAACCTGAGGGAGTTCAGGCCTGGAGAAGCAGCTGCCCCAGGCTCCTGCCCAGAAGGAGCATCCGATACAGCTGGGCAGTCATGGCCCAGATCCCCGCCCACCCGCTGCTGCCCTGGAGATGCAGGGGTCCCCAGCGGTTACTCCTCAGCGTCCAAGCACCCCTGCTATCACAGCACACACAGAAGAAAGGGGCACATGCCTTCAGCCTGCCAGAGGGCAGCGAGGCATCGGGGCAGGGCACAAGGGTGAGAACCCCTGTTTTGGCCAGCCCTCTGCCTTACCTTGTGCCTCCCCTTCATGATGGAGAAAACAGACACTGGGGGTGGTTTATGAGCCCACAGGGGTCTCCACACCTGTTATCGGTCACCCTTAAGGAGCTGCTTGGGGTCTGGGTCCCGGGTTCCTACCCTGGACAGTATGCCAGCCCAGCAGAGTCCCAAGCGCAACACCACAGCCAGCCTCCCCCTGGCAGTCCCAAAAGGAACAGTCACCCAGAGGAAGGACCAGTGGAGACCATCTTTCTCCATGCTGCGGCTGCAGAACCAAGACCGGCTGCTCCAGGCCTCAGCCTCCCAGCCTCCGGAGCTGCAGAAGGAGGACCTCGCATCCAGGTGGGCCCGAGAGAAGGCTGCCCCCACCTCCTGCCCCACAGAGATCTCCCCCTATGCTCCAGGGCCTTATGACTGCAAGTCCAGAGCGCGGCTGGCTTCAGGCACAGCTGGAACCAAGAGCTTGAGGCCCCTCAGGTTCTGCTGTCCTGGCTATCTGCTCACCTCAGTTCCCTTGGGCCCAAGGCCCCTGTGAAAAGTTTCAGTCCAGGGGCTGGGGGACGCTGAGCCCCTGACTCCCATGTTCCCAGCTCAGCAGCCCAGCCTCCCCAGCTGCCACATGAGCTCCGGGCAGCTCTGACAGGCTTGAGCCACTTGTCAGCCCTGGACCTTTGCCGTGGCCCCAGGAACTCAGTTGTCTGGTGGTGCCTGATAGGTACCCTGGGAGAGGAGAGGCCCCCATAGGGACCAGGGAAGGGATGCAAAAGCCAGACAAAGTCTGGCTGCAAAAATCAGACAAAACCGTGACCACAGCCTGGGCCACAGCGTGGCCCCCAGGCTGCCACCCCCACTGCCCTGTACTCTCCGGCTCAGGGCTCTGGGAAGTAGGTGTGGCCTTACAGAGCCCTCCATGGAGGGCAGGGCACAGCCTCCCAGGTGCTGGGGGCAGTGTGGGACAGGGCATGACTGCACCTTGCCGGTTCTGTTCCAGCTCTCAAGAGTACCAGTCGGCACAGGCCTCCCTGACCAGGTCTTTCCAGGGGAAGTTTGACAAGTTTGTGGTTCCCTGTGTTGTTGCTAGTGGCGACACCAAAGACCGGAAGGGGACAGAACCGCTAAGCTTTAGGTGCGGTGCTCTGGGCAGGGGGGCGGGGTGGTCATCTCCCTGCCAACAGCCACCCAGATCCCGGTGGGGCCGGCTCAGGGTCTGGCTGGGAGGGCAGGGCACATGGTCCCGCCCTGCCCTCAGCAAATCCCCGCCATTCCCAGTCCCCACAACACACTGTACCTGGAGCTGTGGTGTCCAGCGGTGGCGCCGTCTATCGTGGTGACGTCCGACAAAGGCAAGACCATCATTAACTTCGGCGACATTGCTGCAGGTGCGTCCTGATCGGAGCCCAGCCCCCATGTACACCCCTTTTTACCTGGGCTCCCACACCCACCCCCAGGCCTGGGGCTGTGACCTGACCCCCCATTTCAGGACACCGGGGCATAAAGAAGGTCTCCATCCAGAACATCTCCCCTGAGGATCTCGACGTATCCTGCCCACGCTGCCAGCAGCTTGTAGCAGGGGCGAGGGGGGCGAGGTGGAGAGAAGGGGACTGTGAAGGGCTGAGGCCCCATTCTCACCCCTTCCTTGACGCTGGGCCCTCAGCTGGAGTACTCCGTGCTGAACCCTGATGGCCCCTTCGTCCTGCTGAACCCCACCATCAGATTACCATCCGGCGAGACCCAGGTCCTAGATCTGTCCTTCTCCCCACGTGAAAGTGTCCTGGTGAGTCCCAGCCCACTCGAGCTCCAGTGCAGCCCTATTCCTTGCTCTGCATGCCGTCCAGCACTCTGGGCCTGGGAGCCACTGGTCCTCCTGGGCCCTGGCCTCTTGCTGGAAGGAAGAGGAGGTGGCAGCCAGGGGGCTCCCAGCCATCTCAGGTTCCCCACGCCCTGACCCAGCTGCTCCAAGACAGAGCTCCCACACCTGCCTCTGCCAGGGTCTTTTTCACGCTAAGGGACATGGTCTCTGCAGGCCCAAGAAACACTGGACATCATCACCAAGAAAGGCACGCTCTCCCTGGCCCTCATGGGCACGGGTGTGGCGTCCACAATCACGTGCTCCATTGAAGGTGATGTCCTCAACATGGGCTACGTGATCGCCAGAGAGTCTGTCTCCTTGGGCTTCAAGGTAAAGCACGTGGCGGGGCCTGGTGCCTCCCATTGCCTGGGAGAGGTTCCCAGGAGAGGTCCACTCTGCCTCAGTCATGAGCCAGCAGAGCCGCAGGTCTCTCCGATCTGCCCCCTCCCCCACCACCCCCAGCAGCTGTCACTCCACTGGCCCCTCCAGCCAGTGGGGAGCGGGTGCTGAGGACGACCCTCCCTTGCCCTCTGCTGCTGCCCAGGCCTTCTCACTGCTCCCATCTTTCTGCCCCAGGGCCTCTGCATGGGATGGGGGCCATCCCCCACAAGGAGTCATATGGGCTCCTACCCTCTGGCAGGCAGGCAGGCCTGGCTTTTTCTGCTCCCCCGCATCTGAGGCGGCCTTGGGCTGAAGGTGCCAATGGGATCCTTGCTTCTTTACTTAGCTGAGTCCAGGTTCTGACAGCAGACCCCAGGGCCTGAATCCATGGGATATTTTACAGGGGATGTAGCATTCTCCTGGGAAGCCTGGGAGGCAGGAGAGAACTGGGGTAGGATGCTGGTTCAGCTGAAGGCTAGTCTGGGCCTGATGGGGCAGGAGGGGGCTGAGACCTGGCAGCAGTGGCCTGCTCCCCGGCTGGCCAGCCCACCTGCCCCAGTGACCTGGCCCTGCTCCCCACAGCTGCAGAACAACTCCCTGCTGCCCATCAAGTTCTCCATGCAGCTGGACAGCCTCTCCTCCAGGAGCAGAGACCAGCACCGCCTGCCACAGTTCCTGACCTCGCCTGACCAGAGGACGGAAACTGTGGGTGAGCTGGCCAGCTAGGGGAACCGTGTGGGCCGTGGAGGGGGAGTAGCCAGGGGGTGCTGGGCACTGCAGGGGGATCTGGACCAGCTTGGCCACCTTGCCCCCAGGCACGCAGAACTACAGTGGCCAGAGTGTGTTCAGTGTGGTCCCAGTCGAGGGCGTCATGGAGCCCGGCAAGGCTCAGGACTTCACTGTGACCTTCAGCCCAGACCACGAAAGCCTGTACTTCTCTGACCGGCTGCAGGTCGTGCTCTTTGAAAAGGCAGGACTCTGACCCAGCCTGGACCCCTCCTCCCCACCCACATGTCCACTTGTTCAAGCCCTTCGGCTGCCTGAGCGGCCCACATTGGAGCTTGGTGCCTGGGGTGGGGGGCGCCACATCAGGTTGGGGGTCATCAGATGGAGAGACCAACATCTGGGGTCCCATAGGCCCACATCACAGCCTCGCCCCCTCCCAGAGCCCCACACACAGGGTCACAAACCGCTGTGCTCCTGCCCCCAGAAAGTGTCCCACCACATCCTCCTGAAGGGTGCGGCCCGCGAGCACATGATGTTTGTGGAGGGGGGAGACCCCCTGGACGTGCCTGTGGAGTCCCTGACCGTGATCCCTGCCTTTGACCTGGAGCACAAAGAGGGTGAGCCCTCTGAGGGCAGAGAGCCCCGAGGTGGGCAGGGTGGCAGAAGAGGACCCTTGGCCCTTGGAGTCTGCAGGGAGTGCAGGCATTCCTGGCCCATCCCCCACAGGTGGGGGCAAGGCTAGTGGGCCAGCCCTGCTCAGAGGATCCCTGCCTGACCCCAGGCACCCCCGCACTCCCTTTATGGTACCCCCACCCCCGAGACCTCCGCCAGGCCCTCCCTCTCCAGAAGCTGAGGAGCTAAAGCCCATCCTGGTGACCCTGGACTACGCACAGCTGGACCCAGACACCCAGGCCCCACCTGCCACCCGAGAACTGCAGGTGGGCTGCATCCGGACTACCCAGCTGTCCGCAAAGAAGGTGACCACAGCACTGCCCAGGCGGCTTGGGCCTCTGCTGGCTTTGCCTGTCTGTAGTTGAGGGGTGGGCAGCCTGCTGGTCAGGGCCGGGGGCAGGGTTGCTGGTTCCCGGGATCTGTGCCTGCCCGCCTGCCCGCTGACAGCACCAATGCCTGCAGACAGTTGAGTTCAGCATGGACAACATCGCAGCCCTGCAGCACAAGGGCTTCACCATTGAGCCCTCCAAAGGCTCTGTAGAGCGCGGCCAGACCAAGGCCATCAGCATCTCCTGGACACCACCCATCGACTTTGATGTGGGTGCCTGGGAGCCCTCCCCCTCAGGAGAGGGCTGGGGGGCCTCAGTGGGTGAGGTGGGCAGTGCCGCCAAGAGAAGCACGTGCCTGCTGCGCCCCCTGACTGAGGATCCCTCTCTGTTCCCACCTCTCCCCTTCCAGCCGGACCACCCACTCATGGCATCGGCCCTGCTGCAGCTCAGGGGGGATGTGAAGGAGACCTACAAGGTCCTCTTTGTAGCCCAGGTGGTGACCGGCCCCTGAGGCTACAGGAGTCTCTCCACAGAGCCCCCTGATCTTCCTGCCACCGTCGAAGCCCTCCCCTGGTCTGTGGACCAGGCCAAACCACCCAGGGGCCTGGGACCTGGGCAGTTTCAAAAGGGCAGCCTCCTGCATGGCTCCCCAGGGCACCTGCTGTCCTGTCCCAGCCCCATGTCAGAACCAGCCAAGAGGCCAGTCCCGACCACAGCCTACTCCCAACCTGAGCCCTGAGGGTCCCCAGCCCCACCAGCACCCACCCAGCCTTTCGAGGTCCTCGTGGGTAACAGCTGCCCCTACAGACCTGTCAATAAACCCTGTGCGAATCTATGCCTCCATGCCTGCAGTGTGGGCTGCAGTGAGCAGGTGGGCCCACGGAGAGGAGCCCTGGGGGGCTGCCCCTGCCCATACACACGTCAGCCCAAAAAACAATGAGCTCAGCCTGGACAACTAGAGGGGCTTCCTAAGCCCTGGGGAAATGGCTGGAGGGGGGTAGGGGTGGAGTTGGGAACCGACACCTGGAGAGGCTGGCGAGTGGTGGTGGGGGGGCGGTGTTGCTGCAGACTCCAAAGCCCTTTAGCCCCCTGCTTTCCCGAGTCCCTGAGGCCCAAGCAAGGAGTGAGCCCTCACTGCATCTTCCCTCACAGCCCAGTCAGGGTCCAGGGGGAGGCCCACCTGTCAGTTTGGTTTCCCACTGTTCTGAAGTGAGTCCAGGCTCAGCCTTCTGGGTCCTGACCAGCTCTTCAAGGGAGAAGCCCCCTCTCCCAGCCCATGAGACCTTGCTGGGAACTCAGAACAGTGCCTGCACCAGCCCCTGCCTTCTAGAGAGTGGCAGGGTAGACACTGTCCCCACAGAGCTCACCAGCCAGGCCCCCTGTGTACAGTGCAGCATGCCCAGCCTGTGCCAGCCCTAGGAGACCAAATGCAGCCTTCCCTGGCAGGAGTGGAGGGCCAGCTGCATCCAGGGCTTCTCCTGGGCACAGGCCTCAGGACACCAGCCTGTAGTCTTCACCCTACTTCCTCGGTGCCCTTGGCATCTGGAAGTCTGCCCTCTCCCTAATCCTCAGCCCACAACAGTGGCCGCAGAGCAGCCTTTTGTGGGCCATCTGTCCAGTGGGCAGACCCTCACCAGGCTGCTGCTCACCAGATGGGAGAGAAACCCAGGTCCTGCAGCCAGGTCAGGCCCCAAAGGAGTCCTCCCTGCAGGGTACTGCTCCACCTCCTCCTTGGATAGGCCCCTCTCTTCTAAACGCTGGCCTGGCTCTTGGGGTTTAGAACCAGCGGGCCTTGGCACTTACTGGCCCAGGTCCTGCCTGCACTCCTGCATGCTGGCTGCACTTCTGCCCATCCTTCTCCTTCCCACTCCTGAGCCAGGAGCCTGGCTCGAGGAGGGTGAGCTGGGGGCCACCATAGAGCCCGGAGGCGTGGGACAGCTTCAGGACAGAGCCTGGGCAGAGATCATGCAACGGGCCTGGCAAGTGCAGCAGACAGGATAGAGTCAAGCTGAGGAGGTGAAAATGAAAGTCGCTCAGTCGTGTCCGACTCTTTGCAACCCCATGGACTATACAGTCCATGGAATTCTCCAGGCCACAATACTGGAGTGGGTAGCCTTTCCCTTCTCCAGGGGATCTTCCCAATCCAGGGATTGAAGCCAGGTCTCCCACATTGCAGGCCGATTCTTTACCAGCTGAGCCACAAAGGAAGCCCAAGAATACTGGAGTGGGTAGTCTATCCCTTCGCCAAAGGATCTTCCCTACCCAGGGGTCGAACCAGGGTGTCCTGCATTGGAGGTGAATTCTTTACTAACTGAGCTATCAGGGATGCACAAGCCAAGCAGAGAAGGCCCTGCCCTCAAAGAGCTGCAGTCAGTTCCCCTCCAGCGGGAGACGTTTGAGGACCGTGTACTGATTGCAATGAAGAAAGACACGCAGGACAGCTTCCTCTCCCTCCCCAGACAAGGCCCCTTGCCATGCGGACCAATTCCCTTAGCCTGACCGCCCGACGGATGAGCAGAAGGCAGAGGGCAGCAAGCAGAGAGCATGCACAATTAATGTCGCTGAACTACGCTCTTCCCTGGTGGTTCAGTCTGCCTACAATGCAGGAGACCCGCTTTTGATCCCTGGGTTGGGAAGATCCTCTGGAGAAGGAAACAGCAACCCACTCCAGTACTCTTGCCTGGAAAATCCCATGGACGGAGGATCCTGGTACGCTACCGTCCATGGGGTCGCAAAGAGCCGGACACGACTGAGTGATTTCACTTTCACTTCACGCTCTTGGAACGCCCCAGCGTCTAGACTGCTGCAACCCTTATCTTGAGCCCCCGGGTGTGTGAGAGGCGTGGCCGCCATCCTCCGAGGCCACACCCAAGCACAACTGTCCAAAGGACGTCTCCGTCCACCCTGAGCCCGACTGCAGGACGCCAAAGGGCAAGACTGCCCGCCACCCCGTGACCCTATGCTAAGGAAATATGGATGGGACGGACCTGGTGAGAGGACCAGGGGGCGGGAATTGCGTGGGTGGCGCCCTGAAGAGGCCAAGGGCCTGCCCGTCTGGGGCGGGGCCTCTAGAGGGCGCTGGTGATCTTGAGGGGAGGGCGGGGGCGGGGATCTGGGCGTGGCTATAAGGCCAATCCTCCAATGGACGTGGTCTCGGGAGGGCGGGGTTTGCGCTGGGAGCGGCCCAGGGGCGTGGCGCTCAGACAGCCACCTGGCCTCTGGGCTCGCTACCCGCGTCTGCTCTGAGCATGTTCTCCCCGGCGCCGGCCGACCGCGGGCTCCTGCTGCTGCCGCCACTCTTGCCGCTGCCACAGGTGGGTCGCGGGGTGCTCGGCTCCGGCACCGTAGGGCGGGTCTACGGTCGGCGCGCCCTGGCCCGGGCTCACCCCTGTCCCCGCAGGTGGCGCTGGG
>SJXQ01009956.1:429783-474830 GCA_006408695.1 Aepyceros melampus
GCAGCCTGCGGGCGGCGGCCGGGCCCCCGCGCCCCGCGCCGAATGAATGGCCCTCGGCGGCCCGGCAAGATGGCGCGTCCGCCGCGCGGCCTTTGTCAGCCGCCGCCCACGCCGCGGGGCTCCGGGGGCGCCGCCCGGGGGCGCCGCCCGGTGTCCCCCTCGGCCCCCGAGGGGTGGGGAGCGTTGAAGATTCCACCCGGGGGTCGCTGAGCCATCGGACTTTGAAGACCCTGTCTTTTGCCTTGCAAGTTGCTATTTGACTCCAGTGGTGTCCACACGTTTTTAGTGTCCTTTAAATTACCGACTTAACATACCTGAGTAGCGGAAGCTTTCTGTGCTTAGTGGCTATTTCATGGACCCTTTTGAGTTAGGATTGGGAGACTCGCGGCCTGAAGGAAACAGGAGAGTATTTATTTGGGGAAACAGGGGTGTTTATTTGGGCAAAGGAAGTTGCTGGACATTTACAGTTAAAGAGTACGTTACCGAGTTTATGCATACACGATGTATATATTTTCATCTGTAGTTTTGGTTTAGGTTAGAGCCCTTTTTTATGTTGGTTTTTTTTTGTACTTCCATGTTGCTACGTGTTTAACACAGTGATCTCAAGTAATATTTAATGATTAAGCGGTTGCCTACGAGATTACTAGGAAAAATATATAGCTATTTTTCATGATAAGCAAATAAATGGAAGTATTAGCTATATGAGAAGTTCCTTCAACCCCAGACCCTAGATAAAGTCTGAAGACCATTGTTATCCGTTAAGATTTCTACCTGAGTTCTCGTTTTCTAATTTGAGGCTGTAGTCTTTTTTGGTTTGGAGCGGGGTTCTTATTTCAAAGGAAGGTTTCAGTTTGAGTCCTGTTAAGATAGATAGGACTGTTCTGGATTTCTTCCGGAAGGTACACATTGCAAAAAGAAAGCGAACAGGCAGTTCCTTTTTTGCTTCCTTACTAATACGAGTGTGTGGCTGGGGACAGGACTGTTTGCCACCAACATGGAAACAGGTCTGAGAATCTCCAGACGCAGAACCGGGCGGGAGCTTTAGGCCGGATTGAACTTTCTGACAGAGCTGTCAGAAACGGAGTGCAACTGGAAGGATCAGAGGCCGCCCTGGCAGGATCCTGTTGGGGAAGATTTCCAGCTGCTGTGTCCAGGGGACTGCAGGACCTTTCTCCTCCCGGGACTCACTCCCTCTGTCACACCAAGCCTCTGGTTTCACAGGCATTGTGATTGCTACAAGTTTTTCTTTAGAAGGTGTGAGTTGAGGAAAGCAGAGTTTTATGGTTGTGCCTGCGGCTCATTCCCAATTCTCCTGCTTGGGTTCGCGTGTTAGGCCTGCCTCTCTTCTGCAGAAATGGAGCAAGAGTATGCTAATAGAGAATATCGTTCAACTCTGGTTCAGTTTTGCTTCAGAATTGACACTTTCCTAAATGAAAACACCCACCAGGTAGGAACCATTCTGCTTGTATGTTACCTGAGTTTAAGACAGAGCTATATTTATATTATCTGGCAAGTACTAAGAGGAATGTCCTCTTTAGTGAGACCTTAATAAGGATTTCTCTTTGTTTGACGTCTTGAGTTACTTCTGTTTTGGGAGGAGTTCAAGTAAATTTCCTCAGATTTTATTTTAATCTCAGAAGAGATTTGAAAGATTGTCAAGTCTTTTTCATGCTTAGCAACTTTGATTTCAAAGCTTGGATCACCTAGGTCTTATATTGATCATGTGAGAAGTGCACTGATTCTATGAGAAGTTCATTTATTTCTCAAAGTTTTGTTCTGTTACCTTTTTATTTTGCTAAAATTTTCTGTCTTTTATCCTTTAGCTTGATTGGAAAAGTTGTATTTCTAAAAATACTTTTGGAAAAAAAAATAAAAATACCTTTGAGAGGGGTCTTTATGTAGACTTGCCTACCATCAGTTGTCTTTTTAGTGAGCACCTTAATGAATAATGTTGACATGCAGTATCGGCATTTATTGTAGTGTCTTCATTAGATTGCTTTTTTTCTATGCCCAAAAGATTTGGCTCATGTTGGTTTCTAAATGGATTAAGTTCTTACTGTCTACAGACTTTGGCTTTTAGCATTAGTGGATTGGTAATAGATATTCTCAATTTTATTATCTGGGCTTGACCATATGGCATGCCATATTATTTTAAAAGCCTTATTTAGCATGAGTCTAATAAAGCATTGAACAAATTTTAGAATTTTTTAGGCTTCCCTGGTGGCTTAGTCAGTAGAGTCTGCCTGCCGTGTGGGAGACTTGGGTTCATTCCCTGGGTCAGGAAGATTTCCTGGAGAAGGAGATGACAACCCACTCCAGTATTCTTGCCTGGAGAATTCCAGGGATAGAGGAGCCTGGTCGACCACAGTTCATGGGGTCACAAAGAGTCAGACTCTGAATTTTTTAATGGTGTGAATTCTGATCTCAGGTTTGCATTTGTAGATAAGAGTGGTTTGAGAATTTATGAAGCAGGCAGTTCAGTTGAGTGAGTGGTGTAGTAAACATAGAATGAGGGGGTAAAAAGAAATTGAAATTGAAACTGATATCAGAGAAGTAATTTACAAAACTGATTGTGTAACATTACTGGGAGGAAGACACGGTCCAAACAGGTCCAAATATACATGGAGAGAGTGGCTGTGTATTGAGTAATGCAACAGCACATTGACTCTTTGGGAAGAGAATGGAGTCCCACTTCTTTTTAGAGCTGTGGGTTTTGTTCCAGACTTAAACTCTCATTTAAGAAATACAGGCAATTCTGTAGACACTTGAATTGGTCAATGGATTAGAGGAATGCTAATAGCATTTAAAACCTTTTAGCCCCCTTGTTCTTTTGGCAGTGCCTGTCATTAGGTGCTGCAGTTATCGATGGAAATTACTGCTCACTTCCAATGATAGAAAAGCTTCCCGTCTTAGAGAGCAATGTTGCTTTCTTTTCTTTCTTTTAGAAACTTGAGGATTCCCTTATTTGACTAAGTAAAAATTCTGGGGAAAAAACCATTTCTAAAAACTCACTGATTAAACAGACCAAGTCAAGATTATCTAAAATAATAATTCAAAGAGATTATCAGTTGAATCCATATTGCCATTGATAAAAGTTTACAATTTAATAATCAGTTCCTGCGGGATCCCCCTTTGTTTTTTGGCCACCTTTGTGGCTTGCAGGATCTTAGTTCACTGACTAGGGATTGAACTCCAGCCCAGGAGTCCCAGCCACTGAACCGCCAGGGAATTCCTGCTCCAAGCTTAATATGTATTTTTATCAAGGGGGCAAAGCTGTTCTTTAACCTGTCTGGACTAGAATACTAAGGAATTTATTTGGTCAAATATATTCTTGTTTACTTGTGGGTTGTTATGTCTATGCTTGTCTGTATGTCTTCTGACTCAGTCCTGTGGCAACTGTAAAATATATTCCTGATGCAGATTACAGATTCTCTTGACTACCTGTCCAAGTGTTGTAGTTGGTAAAGCTTTAAAAAATTCTGGGGCCTTCCCTGGTGGTCCACTGGCTAAAACTCCATGTTCCCAATGCAGGGCCATCTGTGGTCAGGGAACTAGATTCCATTTGCCCCAACTAACAGTTCACATACTACAAGTAAAGATCCTGCCTGCCGCAACTAACACC
This sequence comes from Aepyceros melampus, assembly GCA_006408695.1. NCBI lineage: Eukaryota > Metazoa > Chordata > Mammalia > Artiodactyla > Bovidae > Aepyceros > Aepyceros melampus. Next base: position 433,406 of record SJXQ01009956.1, read on the forward strand.
TGGCACAGCCAAATAAATATTTTTAAAAATTCGGAACACTTCTAACTAAACATGAGAGTATTAAAGTTTCTACAATAGGTTTCCCAAAAAAATTGTTATAGGAACTTTAAGATAATTCCTGAATTTCAGGGACGGAAGGAAATACACTCATTTCTCAAAGGACTGAGACTGTCTGAGTTAGAACTCAGTTCTGTAACTTACTGGCTTGGATTTGATTTTGACTTTCATGTATCTGCTCCCTTGTGTGTAAAGCAGGCACACCAGCCCCTCCTTTCTAGGGTGGTTGTAAGGATTGCAGTGCAGCACTTGGAGCACTGCTTGACTGGCAGTTCTCTGTGCTGGGAGCACCATTTCAGTTGCTGTTGACCTTGCTTTGTAACAGTTTTTTTTTTTTTTTTTGGCTACGGGCTCGGCTCAGCAGGTGGAATATTAATTTCCTGACCCCCGCCTCTTGGAGTCTTAACCAGGGACTGCCAGGGAATTCCCATATTGACCATATTTCTTACTCTGTGTATTATGCCCCTGCAGCTTGTTTATTACATAATCTCTTTGTATCTCTTAATCTCCTTCACTTATTTTGCCCCCTGCCTCTTTCTGGCCACCACTGGTTCTCTGTGCATCATATGAATAGCTTTGTGTCGTTTTGTTTTGTTCAAAAGGCTTTCTTTTACCTTTAAAGAGTAACTTTGATCCTATAGTTTATTTTGAAATTGGTTAAACGATTGTTTATTTTTTAAAGATCTCACTCCCCTCCCTCTGTTTATGATGCCAAATTATTTGAGAGTTCACAAAATAGTTTTTGGCATTCCTTAATTTGTCAACTAGCGGCAATGAAATATTTTTCCTATGTTCTCAAAAGTAGGATAACTTGAAATATGTGTTTTATTCAGTACCTTCACTGCTTCTTATTGAGTGTAAATTGTTGTAGAATGGGCGTGGCCCAGGGCCTTATGTTACAAAGTGAAAAGCAGAGATGGATCAGGGGGCACCTAACCTACTTAAGAATTCTGCGATGGCTTTCTAGGGAGAATGTTTCTTTTGGGGAGAGTCTTACATTTCTTGATGTATTACATATATGCAGCCCTGTGTTATGTATTTGCTCAGTTTTATCAAATAGTCTTACCAAAGCATTCTACTGGTAGTCTTCCCCCAAACGGACTCAGGAACACCAGATGGTTGTGCGTTTCACGACTGTGCAGACTTGAAGCTTACTGTGTCTCTTGCACTAGAGTCAGCGTGAGCGTGAGGTGCTGTCCAGGCCCCGCATCTCTGGCTTCAGTGCTAGGGCTTCTGAACACTTACGTGCAAGGGACTGCAGAGTGGGAATGGGGAGCACCCCATGTGACCTGCAGGAGGCTTCCCCAAGGGCTTGTTTCTTCTTGTTCTTTCTTGTTTGAGTTCATAGTCAGCCAGGGCGGCCTTGATGGCCTCTCTGGCCAGTGTGGAGTAGTGCAGTTTCACAGGCAGAAGGCAGAGTTCCTTGGCGGTTCTGTGTTCTTCATGGTCGAGGCTTCCTCCACCATCTTTCCCTTCACCCATTCAGGGGCTGACCAGCTGCTGGGAGTGGCAGAACCACAGCCAAATATTTTAAACCTGGTGTTCACTCACCATCTTTCTCTCTTCACCCACTTTAATCTGTATTTTCATTTCATCACTATATGCTGGAGCCCCCACCCATCTGGTTCCAACATTTTTAGATGTCTTTCCAGGGGACCCCAAGTTTCAGGGATTTTCATAAGAATCAACTGCAGTCTCGTGTGAATGCCAAGCCATAGCTGACAGCTCCCAAGAGGCAGACAGGTAGGCGAGGGGCTGGAGCAGCAGCAGGGCTGCCACCATCTTGCAGGTTTGCTGGACAATGTTGAGACTGGAAGGATTCTCCAGTTGGAGCCTGCCTGGTGCGTGAAGGGGAAGGAAAGAGTGTTCTAGGCTGAGGAGATGGACCGTGTTTTTCATGCAACCAGTTGGCCTCCTACACTCACTGCCTGCAGCACCTAGAACCATGTAGTGCAAGATGTTGTTTAATCACTAAGTGGTGTCTGGCTCTTTGGACCCCAAGAGCCTGCCAGGCTCTACTGTCCATGGGATTTTCGAGGCAAGAATACTGGAGTAGGTTGTCATTTCTTTCTCTAGGGGATCTTTCCAATACAGGGATCAAACCCACATCTCTTGCATCTCCTACACTGGCAGACATGTTCTTTACCACTGCGTCACTTGGGAAGCCCTGTATTGCAAGATATGAAGTGAAGTGAAAGTTGCTCAGTCGTGTCCAACTCTTTGCGACCCCATGGACTACACAGTCCATGAAATTCTCCAGGCCAGAATACTGGATTGGGTAGCCTTTCCCTTCTCCAGGGGATCTTCCCAACCAGGGATCAAACCCTGGTCTCCTGTATTGCAGGCAGATTCTTTACCAGCTGAGCCACAAGGGAATCCCGTATTGCAGGATAGGTGCTCAGTAAAATTATGGAACGAAAAAACATGATTCATCCAGGGACATAAGTTCCACAGGCTGGAGAGTGGTGAGAAATGGACACCCAAGATGTCAGAGTCTTGGTAAAGAATTTGCACCTTTACCTTGAGGGCTCTAGGAAGCTTTCAGAGGGTTTTAAGATGATTTACCTGATCAGGAATGAGTCACTTGCTACTTGAACTTGGAGCATGCTCAGAGGAAGGAGAAAGACAGGTCAGATTTCAGATGGGATACTATAGAGAGGAAGGGGGTCTGGGTCAGGGTTGAAAAGCTGGTAGCTGGTGACTGAGATGCCTTCATGACTTAGTGGAAGGTCAGAAGGGAATGAGTGAGTACAGGTTTCTGACCTGGATATCTGGATGGCCGTCTTGCATTTACTGAAATGAGCAGTGATTTGCTGAGAAGATACACTGAACTTTGCACTTTGGCTTTGAGGACCTCAGGAGACATTCCAATATCCTGCATCAGAACACACCAGCTCTTATTCTTTCTACTCCTTTTTGCAAAGCTCTTCTGGAGGTTTGTTGGTACCTTCCACTCCCTTCATTAAGGTCTTTGTACCCCTATCCCCTCCTTAGAGGCCATTCTTCACTCCCATTAATCTATATCTTCCCTTGCTCTGTCCCCCTAATCTGTTGATCTGCCCACTAGTTCTAAGCTCCATGAAGACAGGCACTTTGGTTCAACTGCAGTATTACCAGTCTCTGAAACTCTGAAGTGTTTGTCCAATTATCGACTTTTGTTACTTGTCAATATAGAGCCCTGGAGGAGTGGTCTGAATGAATTGTTAGTATTTAGATGGTGGTTGAAGTCTTCGGTGTCACCATTACTTAGAGTGAGGGGTCTGAGGAGTACCATCTGTAGACTCTGGGACTCATTAGGTCCAAGATAGTGTCATGATCTGAGCTTCCCTAGTGGCTCAGACAGTAAAGAATCCACCTGCAGTGTGGGAGACCCAGGTTCAATCTCTGAGTCAGAAAGATTCCCTGGAGAAGGAAATGGCAACCCACTCTAGTATTCTTGCCTGGAGAATCCCATGGACAGAAGAGCCTGGAGGGCGCAGTCCATGGGGTCACGAAGAGTTGAACAGGACTGAGCAACTAACACTTTCACTGTTAGGATCATATTAAGATGTCATTTGACTTTCACTGTGTTGACATTCCCACTGATGGTACAAAAGCAATGGTGGTTGACATTGCTGGTTCTGCAGCACAAATCAAGGCTGTGGTATCAAGCCATTTACAGTGGTTTTTGTTGTTGAGTTGCTCAGTTTTGTTCAACTCTTTGTGACCCCATGGACTGCAGTGTGCCAGGCTTCCCTGGCCATCACCATCTTCCTGAGTTTGCTCAAAGTCCTGTCCATTGAGTCAGTGATGCTGTCCAACCATCTGATCCTCTGTCGTTCTCTTTTCCTCCTGCCTTCAGTCTTTCCCAGCATCAGGGTCTTTTCCAATGAGTCAGCTCTTCGGATCTGGTGGCCAAAATATCGAAGCTTCAGCTTTAGCATCAGTCCTTCCAATGAATATTCAGGACTCATTTCCTTTAGGATGGACTGGTTTGATCCCCTTGCTGTCCAAGGACTCAAGAGTCTTCTCCAACACCAGAGTTCAAAGGCATCAATTCTTCAGTGCTCAGCCTTTTTTATTGTCCAGCTCTCACATCCATACATGATTACTGGAAAAAATCATAGCTTTGGCTATACGGACCTTTGTAGGCAAAGTGATGGCTCTGCTTTTGAATATGTTGTCTAGATTTGTCATTACTTTTCTTCCAAGGAGCAAGCATCCTTTAATTTCATGGCTGCAGTCACTGTCCATGATGATTTAGTCTGTCAGTTTCCATTTTTCTCCGTCTACTTGCTGTGAAGTGATGGGACTGGATACCATGATCTTCATTTTTCTAAAGTTGAGCTTTAAGCCAGCTTTTTCACTCCCCTCTTTCACTTTCACAGGAGGCTTTTTAATTCCTCTTCGATTTATGCTGTAAGGGTGGTGTCATCTGCATATCTGAGGTTATTGATATTTCTCCCAGGTATCTTGAGATTCTAGCTTGTGCTTCATCTAGCCTGACATTTCACATGAGTACTATGCATATAGGTTAAATAAGCAGGGTGACAATTCACAGTTTTGACCTACTCGTTTCCCAATTTTAAACCAGTCCGTTGTTACATGTCTGGTTCTAACTGTTGCTTCTTGACGTGCATACAGGTTTCATAGCAGGTAGGTAAGGTGGTCTGATATTCCCATCTCTTGAAGAATGTTCCAGAGTTTATTGTGATCTATGGTCAAAGGCTTTAATGTAGTCAATGAAGCATAAGTAGATGTTTTTCTGGAATTCTCTAGCTTTTTCTATGATCCAGCGGATGTTGGCAGTTTGACCTCTGGTTCCTCTGCCTTTTCTATATATAGCTTGTACAGCTGGAAGTTCTTGGTGGTTATTGTAGTCATAGTATTCTTCACTGCTGTGAACTTGTGGTTAAAAAAATCCAATTTAATTTCTTTGACGAAGCAATAAAAATCAGTTTTATTAAACTGCAACCTGAATACTCATCTGTTTACTAGTCTGTGTGACAAAATGGGAAGTCAGCATAAAGCGCTGATCCTTATGTAGCATCTTAATGTATGAGAGTCTGGACAGCAGCTATGCCATTACTTGAGTTGAAAGAACAGCCGACAGAAAATGATGACTGTTTAGACAGAGGAACATGGCAGATATTTTCTTCAAAATGAATGAAGTGAACCAGATACTTCAAGGAAAATAACTGACATTATTGTTGGCAGTGATAAAATTTAATTTGAGCTTTCAGATGGAAATTTGAATTTTGGAAAACTTGATTCTGCTACCATGAGCTTGGCAGCTTCCTGGTACTTTTCTTTCAAGATAGGTGGAGATGTTAAGGGAATGTTTCTTTTTTAATGTTATATAATAAAATTGGTCAATGTTGGGAAGATCTACTTAACTCAGGGAGGTGATGTTTTCCAGTGGCCCCTGCTTGATGCTGGGAACTCAGGGATAGGTAAAAGATCCAGTCAAAGCATCAGAGTGGAGTGAGGCCCCTGGTGTTTGATGTAACAGTGTGAATAGTTAACGGACAGGGTTTCAGTTCCGAATCAGAACTTTAAGAAACTTAGCACTTGTCAAGTTTTGATGTAGTATCAAAGACTGTCGACGTTTATTTGAAAAGGCTGTTAAATCACTCCCTTTTTCTACCATGTATTTGTGTGAGAATCTTCCTCACCTTCAACTGGACAAAGTTCGGCACCAGTTGACCCGCTCCCTCCCCGCCCCATCCTCCCTGCTCCCCCCAGGCAGACACTTAACAGCTCTGCTGATATGTACAATGTTGCTACTCTTCTCTCCAAGTTATTTTTCTGGTTATATTTTGTAAAACTATTGTTTATGGTAACAGGCAGTATGCTTATTGAACGTTTTTAGAAAGTCTCTGCTTTAGTTTCTAATATAGTAAATACCTGTAGATATAACTTATGTAAACAAGAGCCCCTGGGGTCCTCAGTGATGAAGAACCTACAGGGAGCCTGAGCCTCGGGCTCCGAGCAGCATGATGGGAGAGAGGAGTGCAGTGCTTATCCTCCAGGACCGCTTGAGGGCCTTGGCCAGGTGCCTGCGGGGACCAGTGAGGCCCTTCTCTAGAGACAGGCACCCTGGCCTGATGTGTCCTTATAGGTGAAGGGTTGTGCCTTTTCCCGGGGAGAAGAACCATTTGGAGATTCTCTAAAGGTTGAAGACCCACGGATGCAGCTTGGGTGTAGCAGGATGGGCAGAGGAAAAGCTGCTCAGAGGAGTGGAAAGAGTTGGAAGACCATCATAGCAGTGTCAGTTCCTGTGAGCATCTCGGAGAATGGGGGAGGGAGGTATCAGAGAAGCAGGTTTGGCTGGGAATGAGAAGTCGTTGAGGGTTCAGTGGTCAGGACTTCCCAGGGCCAATGAGTGGCAGTGGGGTAGGGGGAGGCTCTAAAGGAAGGGGATTAATTTTACTTATTTTTTCTTTTTTGACTGTGCTGTGTGTCATGTGGGATCTTTGTTCTCTGACCATGGATTGAACCTTTACCTTCTGCAGTGGAAGCGCAATCTTAACCACTGGACCACGGGGGAAGTATCTGATGGATTGGTGAGCAGGAAAAGGAAAAGGTCCTGAAAAGAAATTAGCGCAGGGCTTCAGAGATGGCTGGGATTTCATTTTAAAAGGTGGTAGAGGGACTTCTCTCAGAGAAGGCAGTGGCACCCAACTCCAGTACTCTTGCCTGGAAAATCCCATGGATAGAGGAGCCTGGTAGGCTGCAGTCCATGGGGTCACTAAGAGTCAGACAGGACTGAGCGACTTCACTTTCACTTCTCACTTTCACGCATTGGAGGAGGAAATGGCAACCCTCTCCAGTGTTCTTGCCTAGAGAATCCCAGGGTCGGAGGAGCCTGGTGGGCTGCTGTCTATGGGGTCGCACAGAGTCGGACATGACTGAAGCGACTTAGCAGCAGCAGCAGCAGAGGGACTTCTCTGGTGGTCCGGTGGCTAAGACTGCGTGGTCCCATAGCAGGGGCCCTGGGTACAATCTCTGGTCAGGGAATTAGATCTTGCATGCCACACCAAGACCCGGTGCAGTCAAATAAATAAATATTTTTTTAAAAAAGAAAAGGATGGTGGAAACATTTGAGATCGAGTGCAGGAGGAGGTTAGGGGATGAGCCAGGCAGATACCTGGACAAAGCCCTGAGACAGGACTGAGCTAGGAACTGAAATGAAGGCTTGGGAAATAGAAGTTACTCTTCATTTGCCATAGCTGTTCCTATATATAAAATGTGTTCGAAGAGGTGGTTGAAGATAACCCTGTTGAAATGAAGTACTTCAAACTATGGCCCTTCCGTCCTCCACCTGCAGTTCCCTTGGCAGTAGATGAACTTGCATTTTGCAGATGACCAGTGCTGTTAGCTCATGCTTACTAGGCACCTACTCTATTAGCTAGATGGCATGCTAAGAGCTTGTTGATATTACACTCTGATCCACTCATCAGTTCTGAGCCTGGTCCTGTGAGTAGACCCATTTCACAGATGGCTAAACCTGTTGGGGAAATTAGGTAATCGGCCAGAGTCACAGCTGGGAATCTGCTGAACCCATATCTGAATGTCAGTTATTGCCTCCAGAGCTCTTACCTGTTACACCGTGGACCATCTAGCGTGCATGCCTCTCCAGTCTCCCACCTCTTAGGACTTCTGTGTCTGCCTCTGCCTCCTTCATAGATTTATTAAAGGGAAGGTTCTTCCACTTGAGGACGTGCTCACCTACACTTTTATCTTTAGTTTCTTCTTCAGAGGCTCTTTCTGTTCTACCTTCAAATGTGACTAATAAGTCTTATATAACTCAATCTCCCAGTTAATCTTGGTGTCTTTTTCAGCCACTATTCTCCTTTTTTTCCCTCTATTTAAAATTAAACTCCCTGGACAGGCAGTCTGTCTCCACCACCTCAGTTCCTCCGTCCCTCCTGTCCTCTTCCTTTGAGGGCCTGTTCCTGTTCCCCCTAAGCCACCAGTGTTGTTATTTTTATAAAAATGTCCTTTCAGCAAGTCCATTTTATTGTCTCCAGTTTTTATCTTTAAATTTTGTATTTTAATAATAAAAATGTTTAATTGTTTATTATACAAAATTAGGATTATAAAAATGAGGGGAAAATCAATCATTGACCTATCTGGAAATAACCTTGTAATATTGTTGTATTTCCCTTTAGTCTTTTGTATTGCTCGTGCACATGTGTTCAGAGATACCTCCCCAGATTGGAGGGAACACTGTATCCTTAGATTTTTAAATTCTGCCTTGTTTTGTTAGCATATTATGTGTATTTCTGAAGGTCGTCTTTGAGAACATGACTGTTAACTGCACGGCTGTTGATGGTGTTGCTTCCTTCCTGGCTTCCCTGTGCTCATGAACTGAGCATCCTGGCTCTGCGGTCTGAGCTTTGAGGCCATAAGCAGGTTATTTAGCTCGTCTCCCAGTTTGCTCATCTCCAGGATGGTGGTGAGGATGGATTGAGGTGGTGCACATGGAGCTCACCCCGTGCCTAGTGTGATGTGACCACTGGCACGTCCGCTTCCTCTAGCACCCCTGCCCGTGACCTCTGCCTCGTTCGCCTTCCTCTCCTCACGCACTTCTCCAAGCTGACCCTGCTCTTTATTTCTGTCTTTGTGGATGCTGTCTCACTTAAGGTTTTCAGGGGTTCTTCTGTTTGGCTCTGAAGTGTTAGTTTCCTGGAGCTACAGTAACATTACCACAGACTGAGGGGCTAAACCAGCAGAAATGTGTTCTCTCAGAGTTTAAAAGGCTGGAGTCTGAAATCCAGGTGTTGGCAGGATAGCTCCCTCGGATGCCTCGTTCTGGCTTTGGGTGATTGTTGGCGATCCCGTTTCTGCCTCTTTCACGTGGCCTTCTCTCTCAATCTGTCTCTGCTCTTGTAAGAACACCAGTCATTGGATGAGGGACTAATCCAATGTGACCTCATTGTGAGTTAAAACTAATTAAACCTGCAAAGACCTCTTTTTTTCCCCCAAATAAGTCACTTTCGTAGGTTTCAGGTGGACAAGAATATTTGAGGGCTTCTCTTCAACCTGTTTCAGTTACCTGGAGCTTCCTGCCAGGCCTGTTCCCCTGGCCTTCCTGGTTCCCAGTGGCCCATGTCTTTCCTTTCCTTTCATGGCTGAGCTTATAAAGAGAATTTTAGTTGCAGATTGAAGAAACCAATAGAGAGAACTTAGGTAGGAAAGATAAATGTCTTATCAGGATTCTGGGTGTCTTGTGGAACCAAAGTTCAGGAACAGAGCTGGGCTTTTCAGTCCAGGGTGGTCTCAGAGGATGGAGACCCTGGAGAGTCCCTGCCCAGCTCTCTTCCTGTCTCTGTGTGTGCCACGCTGCCTGCACAGTGAGGAAAGAGTCCTGAAATGGGCATGTTTTGTTTTCAGCGTGTTCTGCTCATCACACTCTTCTCTTGGTTCCTGGTTCTCCTGCCGTCTTGTTTGTCCTTCTTGATTGCCTTCCGAGGTTCCTCTCTGGCCAGTGACCAGTGTGGTCTGCATTCAGTGGTCTGGTCTTTCTCCATCCCGAGTCCAGGTTTCTGTCTGTTCTTGGGGGGTGTCCTTAGGTGATCATGGCCATTCCCATCTGTTGTTGTCTGTTTTAAATGCTATTTACGAGAGTTTCGATGATTCTTAAATTTGTATCTCTACTCCAGCCTTTCAGACCTCCAGGCTGATCTGCCTGCTTGTCCACCTGACATCTCCTTCCTTTTGCTGTTTTCATTACTGAGTCCTTGATCCTTTAGTTCTCAGCCTGAGTGGCAGCTCCTCAGAGAGGCTCTTGCTGGCCACCAGTGTTACTTTTGGTCATGTTGATTGAGCACAGTTAACTGCCTCACGGTGCCGAGTTGTGAGGCCCTGTCTCTTAGCCTCCCCTAGCTCAGGCTGGAAGTAGAGGGTGCACCTGTTTGGGGCTGTTTGTGTGGGAGGGTTAGTTCTTGGACTTGACTGAGTCAGACCTCCTGAAAGTGTCCGTCAGTCCATCTGTAAGCCTGAGACTCAGGCGGGTTAGAGGAGCGCTGTGAGCACCCTGTGCCACACAGCAAGGTTGAGGAGACCTGAATTGCAGGCAGTTTTCCTGAGAGTGGATGAGGGGCTGCTGGGAAGGCTTCAGGTGGCTTAACCGCTGAGGGGTGGGCTTAGGGGTGGCTGCTGTAGATCCAAGAGGTAATAGAAGGGGCACGGAGCCTTCCTGGGAACTGATGGACTCGAGGCTGGACACTAATTGGCCTGGCTTTTAAAGCGTGCTTTTGAGTCAGTAACAGACTGTCATATCCTCTGTACAATTTCTTTTTTTTTTTCTGTACAATTTCTTAGGATATGGGAATTGACCGCATACATTTCCCATAATTTAAAACACGACATATTCAGGAAAAGGCTAAGCAATGCACTGCTCTTCAGTTTTACAGCAGCATCTCTTCTGGTCTGAACATGTTCTCACAGATTGAGGTGATGCTGGCTGGACAAGGAGAGCGCCTGGAGTTGCTGAGGTGCTGCTGAGATTCAGGGGGTGAACGATTCCAACCATTTGGTAACATGGAATTATGTAGTAGATATAGAAGGGGAAAACCTCTGCTCCTGAGAGTGGTAGATTTCCCTATCACAGGCAAAAGTTTTTTGACTTTGCTTTTAATTTCTTAGTTTAAATGAGCTTTGAAAAGTAGATTTTTTTTCAGAGATGGAGATATTTTGTATTCTGTATTATATAATATGGTAGCCACATGTAGCTGTTGAAATGTCACCTGTGTGACTTTTTAGCTTTAGTATGGGCTTCACTGATAGCTCAGTTGGTAAAGAATCCATCTGCAATGCAGGAGACCCTGGTTCAATTCCTGGGTCGGGAAGATCCATTGGAGCAGGGATAGGCTACCCAGTCCAGTATTCTTGGACTTCCCTTGTGGCTTAGCTGGTAAAGAATCTGCCTGCAATGCAGGAGACCTGGGTTTGATCCCTGGGTTGGGAAGATCTCCTGGAGAAGGGAAAGGCTACCCATTCCAGTATTCTGGCCTGGAGAATTCCATGGACTGTGTAGTCCATGAGGTCGCAGAGTTGGACACGACCGACCGAGTGTTTTTCACTTTCACTTTCATGGTTAAATGAGGGGCTTCCTGGATGGCTCAGCAGTTAAAAAAAAAAAATTTTTTTTTTCACCTGCAGTGCAGGAGACTCAGGTTCCATCCCTGGATTGGGAAGATACGCGAGGAGGACATGGCAGCCCTGTCCAGTATTCTTGCCTGGAGAATCCCATGGGCAGAGGAGCCTGATGGGCTACAGTCCATGGGGTTGCAAAGAGTCAGACATGACTGAAGCGACTTAGCAGGCAGGCATGCATACATGGTTAAATTAGAAAAAAAGAAAACACGTGGCAAAAATAGCCATAGTGGATAGCATGGTCCTGTAGAGATTTGGGAGATCTGAGGAAAAGTCTTCATGTAAGAGGGTGAGAATTGGGAAAATTAAAATCTGTTTAGGACCTAATATTTAGCAGCCTTTGTATATCTGAGTTGCTCCTGTGTGCTCACTTGTGTCCAACTCTTTGCGACCCCATGGACTGTAGCTCACCAGGCTTCTCTGTCCATGGAATTTCCCAGGCAAGAATCCTGGAGTAGGTTGCCATTTCCTTCTGCAGGGATCTCTGTGACCCAGGGATCAAATCTGTGTGCCTGCTTTGGCAGGCAGATTCTTTACCATTGCACCACCTGGGAAGCCTTGTGTTTGTCTAGAGCTTTCTGAAATACAAAACCCCTTCCTAAAGTTGTGTCCTTTGTCGTTTAACACCACCAGTGGCTGTCATATGATCAGAGAGTTAAGGAATATTAAAGGAAGGCTAGTTAGCTAGTTTATTGAGCCCACGAGGAAAGCGCAAACAACTTTACCACCAAGTGCTCTATTCCTCAGGACACTTGCCTCCCTCACAGACCACCAGGAACAACAAATTTTTATCTTATGATTATATAGTCATAATAGCTTGCACTTAACCTCCATTTTAGAATTTATAAAATCCTTACATACCAGTACCACATTTAATTCTCACAACAGCCCTGAGATTTCAGTCTTATCTCCCCATTTTACAAATGAGGAAATTGGACCCAGAGGATTTATACAGCTACCCTCTGGGGGGCAACAGTGGGTCTGGTTTCCTTCATAAAACACACAACTTAATATGCTTCCAATTGCCTGGCTCAAGATGGAGTACATCTTTTCCTCCATGTAAGAGGAAAAGGCTAGCGCTTTGTTTTTCAGATGTCCAACTGCCTTTTCCTTGTCTTCTGTGCCACATCTATTCCCTCCATTCACCGTCTGTGCTGGGAATGACTCATTGTCCCCTAGTATCCATTCTCTCCTTTCTTGTAACAAAGTGTTTGTCGCTCAGTAGTGTCTGACTTTGCGACCCCCTGGACTGTAGCCTGCCAGGCTCCTCTGTCCATGGAATTTTCCAGGCAAGAATATGAAGTGGGTTGCCATTCCCTTCTACAATATCTGAGATTAGGAACCTGTATTGTATTGTGTAAATCTTGGAGTATTGATCAAACATGATTGATAAATCTATATTTTAAATTTTAAAGAAGAGTTTGTATATATAACTGGAATTTTGCTGGTCAGATATACTCAAACTATTTTGTGTTGTTGTTCAGTCGCTCAGTCGTTTCCGAGTCTTCAAGACCCCATGGACTGTAGCACACAGGCTCCTCTGTCCTCCACTATCTCCCGGAGTTTGCTCAAGTTCATGTCCATTGAGTTGGTGATGCTATCTATCTCACCCTCTGCAGCTCCCTTCTTTTGTATTGTAGTATAGCCAACTAGCAATATTGTGATAGTTTCAAGTGAACAGTGAAGGGACTTGGCCATCCATACACGTGTATCCATTCTCCTCCAAACTCCCCTCCTATCCAGGCTAGCACAATAGCATTGAGCAGAGTTCCATGTGCTATACGACAGGTTCTTGTTGGTTATCCATATTAAGTATAGCAGTGTGTGGAGAACTCCCTCGGAGAAGGCAACGGCACCCCACTTCAGTACTCTTGCCTGGAAAATCCCATGGATGGAGGAGCTTGGTGGACTGCAGTCCATGGGGTCTCGAAGACTTGGTCATGACTGAGCGACTTCACTTTCACTTTTCACTTTCATGCATTGGAGAAGGAAATGGCAGCCCACTCCAGTGTTCTTGCCTGGAGAATCCCAGGGTCAGGGGAGCCTGGTGGGCTGCCGTCTATGGGGTCGCACAGAGTCAGACACGACAACTGCAGAGACTTAGCAGCAGCAGCAGAGAACTCCCTGACTATCCCTTCCCTGCAGCAACCATAAGTACTTTCTCTCAGTCTGTGAGTGTCTTTGATTCCCTGTATAAGGGATATCATACAATATTTCTCCTTTCCTGTAATCAGATTTACTTTTAAATATTTTATTTTATAAAAAAATACACAGGGTTCCTAAACTTGCTGGGCTTAAAGCGTGTTCATTTTGGCTAGCAGCAGTCAACCCTGTTTTCTGGGTCTGTGGAGCCCATTCACCAGCTAGAGTTTTGAGTGTCTGGGGAGCCAAGACAGGCACAGTGCTGGAAGGGCCCTTAAGCCAAGTTTTGTTTTTTTCTGGCTGTCTTGTTTTTCTGTCATGGGAACAAAAGAATGATGTCCTTGGGGGTAATTTTCACAGGACTAGGTAGAGGCTGCTGCCAGTGTCCATTCTACCAGCTGTCCTGTGAGGCAGGTCAGCCCAGACAAGTTGTGGGAGGGAGAGGCACAGAGCACAGCCCTTCTGCTCCATGAGTGCAGCCCCTTCCTTGGGGAAGTGCCAGGCCCCCAGGGGCCCAGGCAGTGTTCTCCCCTTGCTTCTGGTCTTTGTTGGTTCTTGACTGGAGATACCTGTGGTTACTTGTCATAAGGTGGGGTTGGGCTACAGGGTTGTTGCTTAACCGCCATGGGGGAGCCAGCCCAGAACATCACAGGGCCAAGACTGAGAACTGTGACTTCCACTCACATGCACTCTGCTTGGGAAAAACTTCTTCCTTGAGGCCTTCCATCAGTTTCCTGTTGCTGCCTAACAAACTGGCCCCCAAGCCTGATGACTTCACACAATAGCTGTGTGTTCCCCTTTGCCAATTAGGTCAGGGCCTCAGAGCTCAGCTCGCCCTGTGTGGGGGGCTGTGCATTTGCAGGCAGCTGGCACAAGGGCTGGGTCTGCACTTCCAGGACCACCTTATCTGCGTGGACTTTGGCCAGGCTGTGCCTCTGTTCTCTCTGTAGCCTCTGCAGAGGGCTGATTCAGGCATCTCGTGGTAACTGAGTTCCAAGGGCCTGGAGCAGAAGGTGCTCGGCTTTTTGTGGCCATCCATAGAAGTCACACAGTGTCACCCATGCTACATGGCTATAACATGACTGTTTTTTTTTAATCTATCACAGAGCTTTCTGTATCATGACATTTAGAATGGTGTACTTCAGGATGTCCAGTTACTATCAAGTTTTCTGTGGAATGGATTCCAGAAGTGAACTCCTTAAAGGCATCAGTTTATTTAACAGATACTTGCCATGTACTTTCAGCAGGACACTGATTGGTGCTGTGCAAGTACTGGTTAGTAGCTTCTCATCTTTTGTTCTTTTGGGGGAGATTGAGAACTAGGGAATAAGCAAATTTCAGACTTGTGGTGAGTGCCCTGAGACCCAGAGTGGAGAGATGGCACTTGGTTAGGTGAAGGCCATTCTGAGTAGATGGCCCCTGACAGAGGAGAACCAGGTAGGAGAAGAGCCTGGTCACTTCAGGTGCAGAGAACAGCGATTGCAAAAGCCGTGAGGTGAGAGGAAAATGTGCTGAAACTGGGTGCCCCAGGAGCAAGATGGTGGGAGTCCAGGTTGGAGAGGAAGCTGGCTTTGGTCACCTGGCTGGGTTGCCCAGGACAGCGTCAGTTTACTCCTGGTGAGTCAGGATTCAAGAGGGGAGTCCCTGACTGTTAGAAGTGCCCTGGCACTCATGGACAGTATGTTTTATGGTTGCTGTGCTATGGAAGAACTTGGTATTTTTCCCTTTGGTGCAATGGGACACCAGTGAACAGTTTTAAGCAGAACTGTGACAAGATGTGAATTTTAAAAGATGGTTCAGAGTGCCGAATGAAGAGTGGATTGTTGTAGCGAAAATAGAAGCAAGGATCATTTAAAGGAGACTTGATGAGAAATGATGTGACTTGGCCAAGCTGGTGGGTTGAGGAAAGGGATGTAAGTGGATAGACTGATTTCTCCTGTGGAGCTCAAGCTAGTCATAGTTCTGATGACCGAGAACGGTTATTTTTTGGGGGGATATGCCATGCAGCATGTGGGATCTTAGTTCCCTGACCAGGAGTTGAACCTGTGCCCCCCTGCAGCGGAAGCACAGAGGCCGAACCACTGAACTGCTAGGTAATTCTCCTATGACAGTTCTTAACTGCTTGCTTTGCAAACTTAGGAGCCAGTTATGTCAGGTGCTGAGATCAGGCCAGATGGGTGGTGCAGGCTTGATTGGTGTCCACTGGGGATGAGAGAGCTATGCTTGGAACACTTGAAATGGACGTAGAAAACCAGTGCAAGTGTTGGCTCATAAGTGTAGTGGCCTAGAGTTGAGACTGAAGGTCATAGGTAGACTTGAGGTCTTGTGAATGGAGACTCTCACCTGCGCATGGGCAGTAATCACTGCATAGAGTTCTGATGAGGGGTGAGGAGAAAGAGTCCCCTAGACTTAGGACCTGTAGGTCCCAGGTGGTGGGAGTGAAAGCCAGATTGCAGGAGTTAAAACAAAGAGTTGAGGTAGGGGCGACCACCTATGTAGATGTGGCTTCAGGAAGGTTAGCTGTGGGAGGAGGGGGCCAAGGAAAGGGCTCCGTAGTTGGTGGGTGATGTGGGAACAGTGGAGAGTTCTGTTTTTAAACAGGGAGATTCTAAGTTGTGTGTTTAATTGGGTGCAGCTGAGAATGAATCCCCAGGGATCTTGTTAGATGCAGATCCTCATTCAGCTGGGGGTGGGGGCGAGTGAGTGCACTTCCCTAACAAGTCCCCCGGTGCCTCTGGTGGTGCTGGGCCCTGGGCCACACTCGAGAAGCAAGCACTGCTGATGTTAGAAGCTGGCTGGGGGAGGAGACTGCTGTATTAATGGAAGGCTAGACGCCTTAGGAAAGCTAGGGGGAGGACGTTCTTATCCACCTCATTGCTGGCACCAGCTCTTTGGATTGGCTTTTGTTTCAGTTTGTCTCATGGTTTCAAAATTCATCCTAATTGGTATGCCACTCCCTCCAATTGAGCAAGTTTCCAGTGACATGGGACATGTGATAGACCTATTTTCATTAACTCTTGTGAGGTTAAACAGCAGCTTGAATTAGCATCAGATTTAATTTATGTCTGAAAAAATAAATTTAACTAGTTAATTTTCAGCAAACATATACTTTATTTTCATTTCAGCAGCTCTTCTATACTTAACAGTCTGCATAAAGTGCTTCCTAAGCTTAGAATTTTGAGATTTGGAAGAGACAAGGTGAGGTCAAGAAAGATGGCTTTGATTGGGGAGGGGAGAGATTAAACTTAAAAGATTGTTTTTAATCTCAGACATATAGCAAAACATCATTATAAATAGGTGCATGATAACATAGATATTCCCTGATAAACTGAATGTAAGTAGCTCTGAAGCTTTTTACATACTGGCCTCTTACAAAATCGGGGGTGTTCTTGGCGGAGAAAGTGAGGGTATTTGGGTCATCTTGAGGGAGAGGCAGAAAGGAGGAACCAGGTACTTGGTGGATAACTGTGATTAGACCACAGGTTCCTCTCACTGCCACCCCCTTGTATTTCCTACGGTTATACCTGCAGGGTTATACCTGCAACCTGCGGCTGAGCTGGCTGAGCTCCCATTCCCCGGGGAGGGAGCAGGGCCTGAGGAGAAGGCTCCAGCTCCAGGTTCACCTGTGTGCCTGCCCTCCCATGACCTCATCGACCTCAGAGACACCCAGGGAGAAAGACCAGGCCACAGTCCATGCATGCAGTTAGGCTCTTTGCCCCGATTGCTTACCTGAAATACACTTTATGGTTGCTTTAGAGTGAGCTGCTGTTTCTAGTGTTATTATGGAGGTCAGTAATTTGAGCCACTCTAAGATAATGAATGGTCAGAAAGTCCAAGAGCAGAGGTTCATTGACAAGACCCACAGGTCTTACAGAAGCTTGCTTATTTTGATAAATAACTTATCCCTTTATAGAAACTAACTTTAGAAATAATTTTTTTTAGTTCTTAGGAAAATTGGCCAATGTAATTTCTTATGACTGTTAAGCCTAAAACTTTCCTCTTTTTTCAGAGGAAAACATGTTTAAGTCAGCTATAAAACCTAACTTAGATGCATTATTGAAGAGATAAAAGAACTTGAATAGACCTGATTACAGAATTTGAATGCAGTTTTCCTGTATGTACATGCTGGGATATTTTCTAAATGTCACCTAATCTGGAGGAATAAATATTTGAGAGGAGTCAGTTTTATAAAAGAAAGATGAGGGGCAAGTATTCTATTAGGTATAAACAGGAGAGTTCTGTAAAGCATAGGTAGGCAGAGCAAAGTCTAGATGATGATCTGTGTATTTAGGGAATTGAGTTCATGATTAGTGCAGCGTTTTAAATTGATTGGGAATGGATAAGATGTTGGATCAACTGGCAGTCTATTGGAAAAAATAGTTGAAAGCTCTATATATTTTGTAGCACTTAGAGAGTCTGACTGGATTAAAGATTTAAATGTAAAAATTAAAAACATGGAAATATTAAAAAATATTATAAGAAATGTTTTATAGCCTTTGGGTAGGGTGTTTTTGGAAAGGGTTTCTTAGCGTGATACTAAGGCTCTAAGCCATAAAAGATTATCTGCTTGAATACTCAGAACGTACCTATAGCAAAAAACATCTGATAGAGGAACTTTTTCAGGGGGCCATTGGCTGTGCCACTCAGCATGTGGGATCTTAGTTCCCCAACCAGGGATTGAACCTGTGCCCTTTGCAGTGGAAGGGCAGAGTCCTAACCACTGGACCACTTGGGAAGCCCCAATAATAGACGAACTGTAGTTCAGTGACAAGCAAATTGGAGAAAATATTAGAAATAGACATATATATAATAGATTAATATGCTTAGTATAAAAACATTTCCAAACTAAATTGTTCAGCAAGTTTATTTTTGGAAATTTATTCATGGAGGAATAAAGAGAATCCTTATTACAACATTAGTTATGAAAATAAAATATTAAAAACAGTTTTTAAGAAATCTTCACCTAGAATTTTTGATCAGAAAACAAAAAATTGTCAGTAGTTTGGATTATAGCCCACCAGGGTCCTCTGTCTGGGGTTTGCTGCTGCTGCTGAGTTGCTTCAGTCTTGTCTGACTCTGTGTGCCCCCAGAGACGGCAGCCCACCAGGCTCTGCCGCCCCTGGGATTCTCCAGGCAAGAACACTGGAGCAGGTTGCCATTTCCTTCTCCAACACATGAAAATGAAACATGAAAGTGAAGTCACTCAGTCGTGTCCGACTCTTCGAGACCCTATGGACAGCAGCCCACCAGGCTTCTCCGTCCATGGGATTTGCCAGGCAAGAGTACTGGAGTGGGGTGCCATTGCCTTCTCCGGTTTGCCAGGCAGGAATACTGGAATGGGTTGCCATTTCCTTCTCCAGGTCTTCCTGACCCAGGGATCGAATACATGTCTCCTGCACTGACAAGTGATTCTTTACCACTGAGCCAAGTGAAGCCCATAAGTTCCATAAGGGCAGAGATGTTTTCTTTTTTGTAAAAAAAATTTTTGGTTGTACCAAATTGCATGTGAGGACTTAGTTCCGGACCAGGGATCCAAACTATGCCCTCATGTGTTTATAAGTTTGGAGTCTTAACCAGTGGACGGCCAGGGAAGTCCCCACAGATCTTTCTTTAAAATATACACACCGTTAGTTTTTTAAAAAGAAACATTTATTTGACTACACTTGGTCTTATTTTTGGCTGTTGTGGGTTTTCATTGCTGCTCGGGCTTTTTCTCTGTTTGCAGTGAGCAGGGCCTACTCTGTTGTGGTGGTGCTCTGGCTTCTCATTGTCATGGCTTCTCTTGCTGCAGAGCATGGGCTTTAGAGTCAAAGGCTGCAGTAGTTGTGGCTCCCAGGCTCTAGAGAACCAGCTCAAAAGTTGTGCACAAATTTGGTTGCTCCACAGCACGGGGGGTCTTCCCAGGTCAGGGATCAAACTCATGTCTCCTGCATAGGCAGGCAGTTTCTTTACTACTGAGTCACCAGGGAAGTCCATAGGTAGTTTTTATTTAAACATAAGTGACATTATACTTCATGTACTTTTATGTATCTCATCATATTTTGAATATATTTCCAGGGGGGGTAGATTGTTGTCTTTTTTATTCTCTGACATGTCCTGGAACAGTGCCTGAAATGTAGTACATTTCAAAAACAGAAGACTGAGTGAGTGAGCCTGAGAGCCCATCTGCAGGGACTGGTTAGACTAGG
Source organism: Aepyceros melampus (assembly GCA_006408695.1). NCBI lineage: Eukaryota > Metazoa > Chordata > Mammalia > Artiodactyla > Bovidae > Aepyceros > Aepyceros melampus. The sequence continues at coordinate 452,935 of SJXQ01009956.1, forward strand.
GTGCACACAGAATGCTGTGGGGCTGCCCAGAGGTTCAAGGTGGCCCCTCTTCGTTGTCCTGAGATGACCACAGTGCAGCATGCAGAGTCTGAGGGGAAGTACACACCCCTGTTCATCCTGTGGAATGGGTGTTGTTTCTTGGGAGTAGGTGGGGACAAGAACATGTTGTACAGTAAGGTAACTGTATTGTTACCTGTATTATCTGTATTGTTCTGTGGAAAAGCACCAAGATCATGATTATTAGGAAAAAGATATTTTCACTTCGGAAGAAATTTAAAAGCACATTATTTACATTTGAAAGTATTAGGAGCTCTCAAAGTTAGCTTGATTGCAATGAGCATGTTGTAGAAATGTCGTCTTGGTTTGTTTGCCTTTGTTTTTATTAAGGTATAGTTGAGTAAGTTTGCCTTTGAGGTAAAAAAGTGTTATTAGTGCTGTAGTCTGCTCCTTTGTAGCACTTTTTGTTTTGGCCATGCTGCATGGCTTGCAGGATTTTCATTCCCCTTCTAGGGTTGGAACCTGGATCTGCAGCAGTGAGAGTGGCATGCTAACTGCTGGACCACCTTGAAATTCTCTTGTGGTGTCTTATATTCGTGTTTTTTCCTGCATCCTTTCACTGGTTGTTGTATAAGAGTGGATGCAGTGGATGCTTTTTGTGTGTTTTTATTGACACCACAGCTGCAATCTGTTGGTTTTTAGTGACAGTATTTCTCAATGTTAGATAGTAACACTCTTCAGGAAGGCTTCAGGGGGCATTATGGCAGAACTGAAGACCAAGTAAAGTGTACTTGGTCAAGGTCCTGGTAGCTGTAACAACTTGGAAGTCACAGTCATAGAGTGGAGAGACCCACAAGCAGCTGTAATGAGCCTCCAGGGCACAGGGGACTATCAGCCGAAGTGGAGCTTCCTTGCCAATAGTGTAAATTGTCAGAGGTAGAGTTCTACTTTAGGTGTTCATTTCCGTGTAGCGGGGGAATCTTTTGTATAGTGGGTTTTCCACAGTTAGTTGGCAAGATCGCATAGCTTGATTTAAAGACTCTAAGTCCATCTCCTGGACTCTAGGAGTGCCAGGTGCCTCTGAAGTGTGCATGCACTCCTCGGTCTGACAGACGCAACTACAGAGCAGCAGGGGCGGACTTGGCCAGCAAGGGACCACCATTGTGATAAAGTGGGGGCCAAGTGTTGGGTCTGAGACTGGGATTTATAGGCTGTTTTCCCAGATAATAGTTGCTGGGCACCATCCTGTGAACCAGAGGTTGGCAAACTCAGGCCTGCCGTCTGTGTGTGTGTGTGTGTCCTATGAGCTCAGAGTGGTTTTTCTCTTTTAAAATAGTGAAAAAATGGAAAGGAGGCTATTTTGTGGCATGGGTAAGTGATCGAAGTTCAAGTTTATGTTCATAGACAGTTTTATTGGCGTGCCCACATCTGTTCTGTGTGTTGTCTGTGGCTGCTTTTGCAATGGGAAAATGCGCCCGGAATTGTGGTACGTGTCTCTGGGCCTCTACAGGAAACTGCCACCGCTCCTGCGCTGATCTCTTGGCCAGTGTGGCATCTGCAGGCCTCACCAGCAGAGCAGCAGCCTGGAGTCACAGAACCTTTGATTTTAACTGCTGTGCAGCATGGCCTCTACAGAAAAAATGTTCTGTGTCTTGTTTTCCTTTAAGATCTGTTACCAGTTATGTGCTAGTGTACACTAAACTAATGGGGCATTCTGTACACAAGAAGAGTAGATAGGTTTTCTAAATTCCTCCAAATTAAATTCCCTTAGAAATCTCACTGTGGTACTTGAAATTGGAATGTCCGTGTATCCATACTAGAAGTACCTTGGAAGGAGAATTCCTTTGTGAAAGTTGTGCTGAGGAGGATCTAAAAATAACCTCTTTGAGGGCAAGGAGTTGTTTGTTCTTGGGTTTAATTTTAAATTCTCCTGTAGTTAACAGGACAGCAGTATGTGAAAGGTACCAGAACGTGAGCACTGGGGCTCCAGTCACAAGAGGCGTTCAGGTCCCCTCAGGGGGCGTTCGCAGAGCTTCTCTTTACGGTGTCAAGTGTCCGTGTGTGTTTGCCCTGGCGGCAGGCAGCCCCCACCTCCTTGCCAAGGTTAGCAGCCACTTGGGCAGCACCTCTGTCTGCATTTGCCCATGTGCTCTCACGGAGGCAGGGGTCTGACTGCAGTTATGTTCCCGTGGAGTTCCTCCATGCTGGCAGCTGCTTGGTAACGCCCCCCTGCCGTGCTGCCACCTCTGTCGCCCTCGGCTTGTCGGGAGCCTGCAGTCTGGGCATGGCTCTGCTGACAGGTGGCAGGGAAGGACATTCAGGGTTGTTGCAACTTGTGGGAGGCACGACCCAGCACCCTACAGGCCCAGGACACCTCAGCCAGGTGAGGCCTGGCATGGGGCGGTGCACGGCAGGGATATGGGGGCGCTGTGTGGCCTTGGGCGTCCCCTGCCTGTGTCTTTCTGCAAATTGCCAAGGGGTGATTCTTGTTTCCTCCACTGAACTCTCCTTAGTTTCTTCCTCTCTCTGCTAGACTCATTCCATCAACTTCCAGAAAAACAAAGTTTTTCTTAACCACAGTGGGTAGTGAACCAGGGAGAGGGCACAGCACCTTACTGCCTCCTGTCCCCCCAGGCCCCTTTGACGAACACTGCACTTCTGAGCTAAGAGACAGCCCTGCTAAGGTCACCCCCCTGACGAAGGCCTGACTCTGGGGGTGCTGCCAGAAGGGGCTGCGGGGTTCCAGCTGTCACCTGGTGGAGGACGTGCTCCTCGCTGCCAGCCAGGCCCTGTGTGCCTACTCTCCTAGTGCACACGCCGCTGTACTTTAAAACAAATGTAAATATATCATGAAGTAGAGTGCAAAATTTGCATCACTTTTCCGCCATTACCACTAAATACTTAAGTACATATGTTTTGAGAACACAGACATATTTTTATGTAAGCACAGTTCAGCTATTAAAATCAGTAAGTTGCACACTGCTAGCCGTCTACTTTCTCTACGTTTCTTTGGTTGTCCCCGTACTGTCTTTACAGCTGTTCCTCCCTGTCTGGACCCAGTCAGTCCAGGAACACATGTTACATCTAGAGGTCAGGTTTGTTCTTTTTTAATCAGAAACAGCCTGCCTTTGTTGTTCTTTCCCTTGACATTTTAAGGAGTGCAGGCTGGTTGTCCTGGAGAATGACCGTTCTTTGGGTCTGTTTGGGCTTTCTCAGGGTTAGATTTAGATTTTGTGTTTGGGTGGGATACCGCACATGTATTGCATCCTGGGCCTTCTCTGGTGAGCGTTTCTGATGCTCTCTGTGCCACGTGCAGGGTCTGGCCTGAACGCCGTCTCCTGGGGCCCTCAGCACCAGCTCCTGTCTCCCTGCAGTAATGGCAGCTCCCCGTGAACACCTGTCCTCAGGGCTGCCTGTGCATCCCGAGGATACGTGCCCCATCTGCCCTGGGATGTGCCCTCCAGTAATCAGTTACTGAGTTCCTCTTGAGTGTTGTTTCGGGAACACAAAGATTAGGAAGTCACTTCTTGATGAATTCCTACTCTTGGTGAATTTATGGTTATTGTCCAGTTTTACAGCCCATATCTAGAGCAGGGGGACAGAGAGCCAGGTGAGGCTCTGGGTGGAGGTGGGGCCCACAGTGGTCGTTTGTGGGGCACCCCTCCCTGCTGTTCTGCCTCCCCTCCCTCTCATCCCGTCCACTTTCTTCTGTGGCCTAGACTTGAGTCTTCATGCAGAGACTCCCCAGTTCATGGCACCTTTAGTGTCCCTGGGGTTTTCACAATGCCCCAGGCTAAAATAAATGCCTAAAAGTTTGCTTTATTGAGTCCTTCAGTTCAGTTAAGTCTCTCAGTCGTGTCCAGCTCTTTGTGAACCCATGAACTCTTGTAGCACACCAGGCTTCTCTGTCCATCACCAACTCCCAGAGCTTGCTCAAACTCATGTTCATCAAGTTGGAGATGCCACCCAACCACCTCATCCTCTGTTGTCTCCTTCTCTTCTGGCTTTCAATCTTTCCCAGCATCAGGGTCTTTTCCAATGAGTCAGTTCTTTGCATCAGGTGGCCAGAGTATCAGCTTCAGCTTCAGCATCAGTCCTGCCAATGAACATTCAGGAGTGATTTCCTTTAGGATTGATTGATTTGATCTCCTTGCAGTCCAGGGGACTCTCAAAAGTCTTCTCCAACACCACAGTTCAGAAGAGTCAGTTTTTCGGTGCTTAGCTTTCTTTATAGTCCAACACTCACATCCATACATGACCACTGGAAAAATCAGCCTTGACTGTATGGACCTCTATTGGTAAAGGAATGGCTCTGTTTTTCAATATGCTATCTAGGTTGGTCATAGCTTTCCTTCCAAGGAGCAAGCGTCTTTTAATTTCGTGGCTGCATCACCATCCACAGTGATTCTGGAGCCAGAAAATAAAGCCTGTCACCCTTCCACTGTCCCCCATCTGTTTCCCGTGAAGTGATGGGACCATGCCATGACCTTCATTTTCTGAATGTTGAGTTTTGAGCCAGCTTTTTCACTCTCCTCTTTCACTTTCATCAAGAAGCTCTTTAGTTCCTCTTCACTTTCTGCCATAAGGGTGGTGTCATCTGCGTATCTGAGATTATTGATATTTCTCCCAGAAATCTTAACTCCAGTTTGTGTTTCTTCCAGCCCAGCGTTTCCCATGATGTACTCTGAATGTAAGTTAAATAAGCAGGGTGACAATATACAGCCTTGATGTACTCCTTTCCCAGTTTGAAACTAGTCCGTTGTTCCATGTCCGATTCTAACTATTGTTTCTTGGCCTGCATACAGGTTTCACAGCAGGCAAGTAAGGTGGTCTAGTATTCCCATCTCTTTTAAAATTTTCACAGTTTGTTGTCCACATAGTCAAAGGCTTTGGCATAGTCAGTAAAGCAGAAGATGTTTTTCTGGAGTTCTCTTGCTTTGTCAATGATCCAGCAGATGTTGGTAATTTGATCTCTGCCTCCTCTGTATCCAGCTTGAACATCTGGAAGTTCTCGGTTCATGTACTGTTGAGGCCTAGCTTGAAGAATTTTGAGCATTACGTTGCTAGCAGGTCAGATGAGTGCAATTGTGCAGTAGTTTGAAGATTCTTTGGCATTGCCTTTCTTTGGGATTGGAATGAAAACTGACTTTGTCCAGTCCAGTGGCCACTTCTGAGTTTTCCACATTTGCTGGCATATTGAGTGCAGCACTTTTGCAGCATCATCATTTAGGATTTGAAATAGCTCAGTTAGAATTCCATCACCTCCACCAGCTTTGTTTGTGGTAATGCTTCCTAAAGCCTACTTGACTTCACCCTTCAGGATGTCCAGCTGTAGGTGACCACATCATTGTGGTTATCCAGGTCATTAAGGTCTTTTTTGTGTGGTTCTTTGTATTCTTGCCAGTTTTTCTTAATATTTTCTGCTTCTGTTAGTTCCGTACCATTTCTGTCCTTTATTGAGCTCATCTTGCATGAAATGTTCCCTTGGTGTCTTGAATTTTCTTGAAGGAGATCTCTAGTCTTTCCCATTCTATTGTTTTCGTCTGTTTCTTTGCATTGAGACCTTAGGTCCAGTGTAAGTATTTATGTCTTAAGAACTTATAGCCCTTTGAGAATGTAATACCCATAAATTGGAGGAGACTTTTTAAATTTTATTCTTAACCATAAAGCAAGCTGAGTGCTAAAGAGTTGACGCTTTTGAATTGTGATGCTAGAAAAGAAGACTCTTTAGGGTCCCTTGGACTGCAAGGAGATCAGATCAGTCGATCCTAAAGGAAATAACCCTGAATATTCATTGGAAGGACTGATGCTGAAGCTCCAATACTTTGGCCACCTGACGTGAAGAGCTGACTCGCTGGGAAAGATTGAGGGCAGTAGGAGAAGGGGCGACAGAGGATGAGATGGTTGGATGGTATCACTGACTCTGTGGACATGAGTTTAGGCAGACTCCAGGAGATGGTGAAGGACAGGGAAGCCTGGTGTGCTGCAGTCCATGGGGTTTCAGAGAGACACGACTTAGCAGATGAACAGCAACTACAAACCATTGTTGTTAGCCAATGGGTAGCATAGCTTCTCACACTCAGAATTTGCAGGACATGGCTGTCTTTGTTTCCTGGTCCTCCTGGATTCTTGGCAGTGCTGTTTTCTCCAAGCAACCGCGGAAACCCAGCTGTGTAAGGATGTGACGTCATCAGAAAGGCTGTAGCGCCACCTGCTGTTGGAACTGTGAACCGTCTCTAGCTAGCCGCTTCCATGGTGTCTGTCACCTGTCAGGTTTCTCTGTGCTTGTCTCAACTTCAAACTGTATTACAGCCTGGGAGTTTGCTGCATCTTTCCATGCAGTTTGAGTACTGCGGTTTTAATAGCTCACAGTCTGCTTGAACTAATCCCTGCAGCTTTGGGACTTGGGGGCTTCCAGGGGAAGGGGCTTACCCCCTGGAGGAGCCAGGTGAAGGTGGAAAGTGGGACCTTTTCCTGTCCAGGAATAAAATTCAGTCATTCTAGGCTGTCTTTCCCCAGAGGGGAAGTTGAAAGACCTGCAGGAAAACTAGTGGTGTCAAATATAAAGAGATTTTACTGGCATTTATAATGTGTGTTTTATGGAAAGAATGAAATTTATCATCTAAGGAACTTAAAAATGGACCTTCAGTAGCCTATAATTTTTCTTGACAGTTGTGACAAATGAACTGAAAATATAAATGATTTATCAAGATAACAGTGTCTGTCTTTGTTAGATGCCCTGATTCTGGCCATGACCCTTTCTCTTGTTCTTGACATGTAAGTGGTAAGACAGTGGGGACAGCCATGAGTGCTTTAAAGAAAAATAATATTAAAGAGATTCTGCAGATTTTTTTTTCTTTAGGGCTGCATGTGTTGACTGTAAGTTGACTGTAGAAAACCAAATTATTACTTGCTGTATATATTTGGGTTTATATATGATACTTTATGACTCCTCTTTGCCAGCTAGTTAAATGGTACCAGAGAGAAGAGATACAGCTTATGTAACTTGCTGGGAGAAGTGTGTTACTGTATTAAAGACACTAGTCTTTTTTGTCCAACCTGTGTTCTCTTCTAGGCACCCACCCCATCTCAGGGGCAGCTGTCCCCTCCTGGGCCACAGACAGACCCAACTGACACTGGTGGTGGTTGGGGTGTGAAGTTACAGTCAGCTTTGGACCACGCACAAGTTAAGAGAGAGGGTGAAAGATAGGGAAAATGTAGCCATCCAAACTTTAGAAGGGTCACCAGGAGCCAGTCACTGGGCGCTGGATCCTGTGTCTCGACTCTAGTGCCACACCCTCAGCCTGTTGTGCTTCTTGTCCTGGGACCTGTCGGATCCCTTCGTTTCCCATGGGAATTTTCCTCTTCTTGGCAAACAAAAGAGCCTTGACTAGACCAGTTAAACTTTCTGGTGGGTTGAGGTAGGGGAAGTCGAGTCATTTTTTCGTATCTAGAACTAACCATTTCCTAAAAGATATAGTTCTTAATGATGTCAGAGTTCTTTTTCTTTTAGTCCCCCCCCCCCGTTGACAAATAGCACAGGTAATTGGGCAATGTATGTATTTATCCAGTGATAATATATGTGGTAGATAATATGAAGTAGATAGTATATCTACTTCATGGCAAATAGATGGGGAAACAATGGAAACAGAGACTTTATTTTGGGGGACTCCAAAATCACTGTAGATGGTGACTGCAGCCATGAAATTAAAAGACACTTGCTACTTGGAATAAAAGCTATGACCAACCTAGTCAGCATATTAAAAAGCAGACATTACTTGGCCAACAAAGGTCCATCTGGTCAAAGCTATGGTTTTTCCAATATTCAAGTATGGATATGAGAGTTGAACTATATATAAGGAAAGCTGAGCGCCGAAGAATTGATGCTTTTGAACTGTGGTATTGGAGAAGAGAATCCCTTGGAATGCAAGGAGATCCAACCAGTCCATTCTGAATATTCATTGGAAGGACTGACACTGAAGCTGAAACTCCCAATGCTTTTGCCACCTGTTGCAAAGAACTGACTCACTGGAAAAGATCCTGATGCTGGGAAAGATTGAAAGCAGAAGGGGACTACAGAGGACGAGATGGTAATGAAAATACAAAATGATTAAAAGTCAGAATATACTGTTCACGTAACCTGGTTTTCTTGAATGTCTTCATTGTGTCATTGTTTTCCAGGACACATCCCTCAAGAGGTTCAACAATATGTGAATCTTTTCCCTTTTCTTTCTGAATTAATGTAATTTTGCTTTCTTTGAAATATAACTTTATTTTATTTTTGGCTGTCTTGGGTCTTTGTTGCTGTGCAGTCTTCTCTAGTTGCAGAGAGTGGGGCCCCCTCTTGGTTGCAGTGTGCAGGCTTCTCATTGCAGTGGCTTCTTGTTGTGGAGCAGGGGCTCTAGGGTGCGCGGGCTTCAGTAGTTATGGCTCCCAGGCTCCAGAGCACAGGCTCAGTAGTTGTGGTGTACAGGTTTAGTTGATCCGTATCATGTGGGATCTTCCCAGATCAGGGATCGAACCCATGTCCCCTCTTGGCAGGTGAATTCTTTACCACCAGGGAAGCCCCAATGTTATTTTTGGCTTTAAAAGAAAAAGAACTGTCAGAATTTACATTTTTGATCACCCCATGTTTCACCAAATTGTTAATTACTACATTATTTTGATCGGGAGGAGGAAATCTTGAAACAGATTTTTGATGCCCGTTTCTTTGCTGTGTTTCCACTTCATTTCTGTGATCCCCTTCTCCCTCCCCACCTTTTCCCCTCCTTTTTTTTTTTGATGACTGAACTTTTTTGTACCAACAAGGTTGCATTTAAGAGAGGGATAGCAATTGGAGTACATTCAGGAGTGGGGAAAACAAAGTTACTATGTCTATTCCTGTCCGTGTCCAGCAGGGTTTAGTTTATGTAGGTGAGAGCCTTGAGTGCGGGAGCAGGTCGGTGTGTGGACCCCTTGCTTCAGTGCCTGGCACCAGGCAGAGCTGTGTTGAGTGTGTGAATGAAGGCTCATAGACCATTCATTGCTGGAGGTTCTGTAAACAGTTTACAGCTTCTGTCCTGCTTCAGTGCTGCTGGACGGTGAGGCTGTATGTTTTCAAACTGGAAGTATAGGCTCAGCTAGGGGCTCCTGTGCGCTTGGTCCTGCTTCCTCAGTAAAACAAGCCGCACGACTCTGTGGTTGGTTCCCAGTCACATGACAGTTGTGTTTGCCGTGCACTATAAGTGTACACTAAGTGTGCAATAGCATGCTCTCTAAACAACTGTGCAGACCTGAAATGAGAAACAGTTCACTGCTAAAGAGTGCTGACCATTGTTTGAGCCTTCAGTGAGTCAAATTAGTAACAGCAGGGATCACTGATAACCATGACAAATACAGTAATAATTAAGAGATTTGAAATATTTCAAGAATTCCAAAATGTGACACAGAGACACAAAGTGAACAAATGCTGTTGGGAAGATGGTGCCAATGGACTTGCTAAACATGGGCGAGCCTGCCACAACCCTTGCAGCATCTCCAAGCGCAGTCAGGCAGTCTGCCTGTAAGTGCTCCTGCCCAGTCTGGCCTGAACCGACGCCGGCGCAGGGCTGGGTTTGCAGAATGCGCTTCTGACAGCGACCTCGTGATCCACACCGCTGTCGGCTGAGCTGCAGTGCAGAGCACTGCCGGCTTCTGGGCCACCTGAAGGCGCAGAGTCTGTCCTCGCCCATTTCCAGGCCCCCTTGTGAGTCACAGTGGCTTCAGAGACACTTCAGCTCATAGTGCCTTCCATGTTTACATTTTTTGTAGGAAATATACTCATGTGTGCTTCAGCCTGGAAGTTTTGGAAGCAGGTTCCTATTGAACGTGGGGGAATATCTTAATTTTTAAAATTTGTCTCTAACTCTTCAAGGGAAGAATACACTCATGTTTCTCAGATTTCTTTGTGAGGGACTGATGGTCAGGATCATGGTTCAGATCTGGCAGAGAGACCCAAGTTCACCTGGAGCGTTTGTGTCCATGTATTTGGCCATCCTCAGACTCAATGAATCTGAGTCCTGGGGAAGGTGCCCGGATGTGTGGTGGGTACTGCTGCTGCTGCTGCTGCTAAGTCGCTTCAGTCGTGACCGACTCTGTGCGACCCCATAGACGGCAGCCCACCAGGCTCTGCCGTCCCTGGGATTCTCCAGGCAAGAACACTGGAGTGGGCTGCCATTTCCTTCTCCAGTGCATGAAAGGGAAAAGGGAAAGTGAAGTCGCTCAGTCGTATCCGACTCTTCGCGACCCCATGGACTGCAGCCCACCAGGCTCCTCTGTCCATGGGATTCTCCAGGCAAGAGTACTGGAGTGGGGTGCCATTGCCTTCTCCGGTGGTGGGTACAAGCACCTTGAAAGGTACAAGCCATTTAGCAACTTTCTTCCATAGGAGGAGTCAGATGTCAGAGCTCTCCTTTAGAAAGTTAAATCAGGTGATGATGAATAAGATGGTTGGAGAGGAAAAGAGATGGCTGGGGAGTGAGTTAATAGTAGGCTCTGTGAAGACTGTGAGCTGGAAGGAGGCCAGCAGTGGGAGTGAGTCCAGGGTGGGAGAAAGGGAGATGGTGGGATTAGGTGGCAGGTTGGGGCAGGGTTTTCTGTGTTGAAGAGAGTGGGGAATGGACTATCAGGGGCTTGGAAAGGCAAGCCTGTGATTGTGATGGAATTGAGCCTGAGAGTGCAAGACCTGGGGTGCAGCCAGGAAGGGGCGCAGCAGGAGAGCAGGGTCCCCTCACCTGGTGGTCAGGGAGCAGGAGGTGACTGGCATGCCAGGTGTTGCTCATACAAGTCAAGTAAGGGGACCAAGGTCTGCGATTGCCATTCCCCAGGTGGCAGGCAGGGGTTATGTGATTGGAGTTAAGACAGGTGGGAATTTAGGAGATATTTTTGGCGAAGCCATGAAATGAGGAAAGAGATCATGGCCTGACTTGCTAGCACTCTATAAGTCTGGGATGCAGAAGCCCTGGGACAGGACAGAAACCGTGGGGAGTGTGCCCCTCCCATATGTCCATGCTGCTCCTCTTTCTGCCGCTTAGTCCAAGCTGTGGTGGGTGGGTTGCCACAGGCCTCCGGTTCATGTCCCATTCGCTGCCTCTATTTCCACAGCATCAGAGGACCCAGTTTTGTCTGACATTGGCTGGAGGGTACTTATCCTTGGTGTGGTCAGCTCTGACTGGGGTGCGGGGGAGCCTGGGACAGTCCTGAGACCAGGTTTTGGAAGAGGAGCCATTGGGGCAGCTCTTAGAAACTCGGTTTGTAAGCTGACAGGCCCCTTCCCTTCAGAGCAGTCATGAAGGCTTGGCACCATCCAAGGTACTGCCTCTTGGGGTCAGCATGACAGTGGTCAGCGAACTGGACGAGCCAGGTGGCTGAGTAGCATGGTGGTCGGGGGGGGGGCCCGATTGTGATCAGCTCTGTCTCGAGGTCAAGTACTGTTTCCTGGCAGAGGGGAAGAGAGGGCAAGGACATTCTGAGCAGAGGAACACATTTAATTTTTTATCTGATTTTCTTTTAAAAATTGCACACAGACTTGTTTTTAAATGACAGTAAGTATTGCGTCAGGGTAAGCACCTGGGCTCAAATCCGTTGCTGGGTGTCACACCAGCTCTGCCCCTTGGTCTTGGTGCAGCTTTGAGCCCAGTTACTGACCTTCCTCTGCCTTAGGTATCTTTTCTGTAATTTTGTAGAATTGAAATGCCAAGGAAGGATGATAGCTGTATGCACTCGTTGCATTGCTGAGGAGTTAATCAGATGGCTGTAAAGTACTTAGCAACATAGCATTGGGTGCATAATAGTTATTTGATAAATTTTATGGTTGATTAACCTTTTGATCTATATCTTTTTCACAGACATACATTAGAAATCTAGTTTGGGGGTGTAGACTCTGTATCAGTTTAGTTGTCCATAACATAAAGGGTACACTGCAGATGTGGTGCTTAGAGTAGTTCCTGAGACCCACGTGCATGCCTGGGGGTCAGCGCTTCTGGATTTCACTGCGACAGAGCACATTCACCCCCGAACCTGAGGCCAGAAGAGGATGGAGGAGAAGATTTGTGTCTCCTCTGGATCTCCTGAGTTCCAGTTGTGACATCTTTCTTATTTTTTCCACTTTTTTCCACTTTTGGGGGAAAATGTCCTGCAGTCTCTTCCTGGGACTTTGAGTGTATGATTTTTGCTTGGAGTTAGTTCTGGACAGCACTGTTTTCTCCCAGTTTCCAGTGTTGCTGTTGGGAAGTAAGATGCTGCTGACTCTTGATCCTGTGTAGCACCAGTTTGTTCCATGTGGAAACTTTGAGGGTCCTGCCTCTGGTGTTCTGAAATACAATGTATCTTGATAGCAGTGTCTTTTCATTCATTATGCTTGGCCCATGGTGCCTCTTTTCCACCTGGAGATTGAGATAGTTCCAGGAGGAAATGATCAATGCCAGGAAGAGGTGGTGGTATAGTTGTGCTCTGAGCATATTGCTGTTTTTATTCATTTTTCCACACTGATGTATCCCTGGCTCTATATTTCCATAGTTCGTCCTCCAAGAATGTGTTAAATGTTCAGTAGTTACTGCTGTGCTTGATGGTAAAGTTACTCTTTTATTGCAAACATTTGAGCTGTCTTCTAGGCAGACCTAAATTGAGAGAAAGTTGGAACTCTGCAGGTCATATTGAACAGGTTACCACCCTTCTGCAAAAAATAAGTACTTTTCCTCATAACTTTTCCCAAGAGATTTATTGTCACATGTGGAAACCACAATGAAGTATGACTTTTTTAATGAACGTAAGAAAATACAGGATAATTTAAAAACTAACTGAACATGGTTAGAGGTTTTTTACGGCAGCTGGAGTTAGCCAGATCTGTTTCTGGTTGGAGCATCACAGGCGTTCCTGGGCGTCCCTTGCACCTTCGCACGGAGCTGGCTCACCCCAGGTTGTGATGGTGGGAATGGCAGCCCAGCACGTTCTTTCATTTTCACACTGCTCAAGAATGATGGTGCGGACATGAGACTCCAGACACGTCCCTGTAGCACGTCACCGCGATGTGTGGCTGCTAGTGTTCTACAGGCTGGTGAGACTCGGAAAGGACCCAGTGGTTGGAGCTGTCAGGGGCTTTACAGTGGAGTTAAACTAGCAACCAGTAACAGAACATTGTCTGGAAAGTCCCCAAATATTTGTAAATTCAACAAAGATTACATCATAAGGGAAACTTGAAAATATTTTAATTTGAATGAAAGGGAAAACAGCATACTAGCATTTGTGGAGCATAGTGAAAGCAGTGCTTATAGGGAAGTATAAAGAATTAAATGCTGACTACAGAAAACAGTGGTCTTACTGGTCTAAACTTCTACTGTAAGAAGCTAAAAGAAGAGCAGGTCAATTTCAAAACAAGCGGAAGGAGGACAGTAATGACAAGAGCAGAATTATGTGGAAGTGAACGTAGAAACACAGTAGAGGAAATCAGTGAAACTGAAAATTGGCTCTTTGAAAAAATCAAATTGATAAACCTCTAGCCAGCCTGAGAAAAATAGCACTTAAAACACTGAGAAAATGAAGAAAAATTAATGAAATATGAAAAACTAAAAGTTAAGTATTAATTCATCTTTTTAAAAGAGTGCACTCTTAAAATGCCATTGATTGGCTAGCCGTTAAATCATGAATGTATTATTGTGCCAAGTTTTCCAGCTACTACAGAAGCTCTTTCTTACTATATTGGTCAGTGAAAAAAATTTTTCTTTTTAATTTTTAAAAATAGTTATAAAATGTTATTTTCTGACTTTATCTTCAAGTAATCTCATCTTTTATTTGATCAAATCTATGTTCGCTGTTGGTTGGCTGCAGTATTTCCCTCCCTCAGCTTTTTTTTTTTTTTTAATGTTATTTTTATTCATTTGTTCTCAGCTGTGTTGGGTCTTTGCTGCTGTGCTGGCTTTCTGTAGGGGCAGGTGGGCTGTCTCGTCGCAGGGCTCGGGCTTCTCGTCGCGGTGGCTTCTCTTGCTGCATAGTGTGGGCTCAAGGGCACAGGCTTCAGTAGTTGTGGTACATGTGCTTAGTTACTCCGAGACGTGTGGGATCATCCTGGACCAGGGATTGAACTTGCATTGGCAGGTGAAATCTTGACCACTGAGCCACCTAATTTTATTTATTTGTTTAACAGTTTAAGGAGAGTTTTTATTTTTGCATCCTGCTAAATATTGGGGAGGGAGTTTAAGCTGATCACTTGAGCACTCTATGTATTAGTTGCAGTCATGTCTGAACTTTGCAACCCCATGGACTATAGCCCTCCAGGTTCCTCTGTCCATGGGATTCTCCAGTCAAGAGTACTGGAGTGGGTAGCCATTTTCTTCTCCAGGGGATTTTACCAACCCCGGAATTGAACCCAGGTCTGTTGCTTTGCAGGCAGGTTCTTTACTGTCTGTGCCAGGGAAGCCGGTGAACAATTCAAACACATGTTGATTAAATCCCTTGCTTGCAGTTTTTCTATAATAAATGTCTATTGTATCATACACCTAGTTTTGAATAACTTTTAACTCTAAATGGAACAGTGAACATTGTGTAGTTGCACCAAGATTTAGTAATTTGTAACATTTTCTTCTCTGTGTGCTTTTTGGTGAACCATTTGTTTGTTGTAGGTGTCACGATACTTTCTCTCTACAACTTCAGCCGTCCCAAGAACAAGGGTGTTCTTTTACATTTATCCCAAAATCTGAACATGGATTCAGTGATGCCAAATCCAGTCCACATTTAAATTTCCTCAGTTTTCTTCAGAATGTCTTCATGCCCTTTTTAAAATTCAGGGTTTAACCAAGTTCAAGTGTTGTACACTTTGTTGTCATGTCTCCTGAGGGCTGCTACATCTTGTAGTCTCCTGTAAAAAGCTTTACCTCTTCTTTCTGTCTTATTTATCTATTATTTGAGTATTATTGTGTATGTGTGTTCTTTTTTGTTTTCCAGTAAGATATATTCTGTTATAGTTATTATTCCTTTTTACCCTCAGATTTATTCCTAAATTTGGCTGGGGGACCTTCTTCGCATTATCATTTCCCACTCTTCAGAACAGTTTTGCGCTAGAGAATTAATCAGAACTGAGAAGTTTACTTTGTCTTGTACAAGCGCCCAGTCCTTTTTGCAGAGCTGCTGGGACTGGATTGTTCTGGAATTCAGCCTTTTTTCAGGTTTTAGAAAGATGAAGGGGTGTGTGTGTCATATTCTCAGTGTCACCAGTAGGACTTAGACACCTCAAAGTTTGCGACAGAATGCATGGCTGTTCACATTGCGCAGCGGAAGGACTCATCGGTGCCCTCGTGTCTGTTCTGCCAGGTGTGGGTAGCTCAACTGCAGGGTAGAAACCAGGCACCTGTGTGCTCTTTCTGTCTTGGGGTTGTGTTGGATATAGGAGGAGTCATTCCCAGGACCTTTCCTTGATCTGAAATTTTAATGTCATCAGTAAAGGAATTCTCTAGGTGTGTCTCTATAGAGGGTTTGGGTTTTAGATTTTGAAAAATACTGAAAAAAACAATAATCTTACAATTACTAGTATTTGGTACTTAAAATCTCATGATGTACTGGAATATGTACAAAGAAGTTCATCACGGATGTTTAATATTGGTAAATTAACAACTACACTGAATCAAAACATTGGCTTAGTTGATCTTACCAAGACTGTTTATATGCCTAATCTTTGACAAGTAATAATAATTCCATCTTCGAAAGTCTGCTCTGAGGATGTTAGCCTAGTAGACTTCGGCAGTCGAGCACCTTGCCTAAGGGAACCAGGTGTCTGTGGGCCTGAGAACGGCTGAGTCCCCAGCCCCTCGCTTTTGTGCACTGGCCTCTCTGCTCTGGGCCGTGTTAGTCTAGTTGTGTTGGTCCTGTGCCCTGTGGGATAGTTTCTCACGCTTGCTTCTCTGCATGTAGCAGGACCCAGATAGGTGGCACACACATTAGTTTTGTTGCCTTGTGTTTTCAATGTCTGGCACACTCTCACATTACAGGCATGGAAATTTATTTGTGGAGTGAATGGATGGTCAAGGGATTTGCCTTCCAAAACCAGAGCTGGGAGGGGTGTGGTGTGCAGCTGTTTGTCCCTGCGAGGGAGTGGTCTGGAAACTTTGTGCTGCACAGGTTTACATAAGTGGCCCATCCACAGAGGCCCAGAGGGAGGGACACAGGTCAGCGGAAGACTGTCTAAAAGCAGTGTCAGGGTGGGCAAGGCATTGTTTATTTGGGATATTAAAAATGTTTGGTTTGTTTGTAAAATTGACTTTATAGTTGTGTGTTTACACTGGTAAATCTATGATTTGAATTTTATTTTACATACTTTAAATTTGACTAAAAGTTGATCTTTAAATGTTGGAAACTTTTTCTTGAAGTTTATGTTTGTATTTTCCTCCAACTTCTCTAACTGGATTGTTTTCTAAGAAGATTAAAGAAGAAATACTCAGCGTGTGCTCATGCCACCCCTTCCTGCCTGCTGTAGCCACACCCTCCTGATGGGCTTCGGGGTAACTGGGGTATCTGCCACCCGCCTGCAGCCGGGGGCCGCACTTTCTTCTGACTGGCCTGTGTTGCACCCTCCCCTGTGAGCCCGTCAGCCAGGCTCAGTGGAGCGTGCTGAGGTGCTGGGCTCCTAGAGGTTCAAGGTGTGGCTCACTCACCACTGTGCCTTTTGCCTCTGGTCAGTGTGGTGGCTTCGTAAAATGTAGACTTGGTTTTTTAAACCCCTGTTTGTCTGATTCTCTCTAAAAGTGGTGCTTCTGGTTTAGGATCATGTAGTCATGTATGGATGTGAGAGTTGGACTATAAAGAAAGCTGAATGCCAAAGAATTGATGCTTTTGAACTGTGGTGTTGGAAAAGACTCTTGAGAGTCCCTTAGACTGCAAGGCTATCCAACCAGTCCAAATCAGTCCTGAATATTCATTGAAAGGACTGATGCTGAAACTCCAATACTTTGGCCACCTGATGCAAAGAAGTGACTTACTGGAAAGGATCCTGATGCTGGGAAGGTCGAAGGCAGGAAGAGACGGGGACGACAGAGGATGAGATGGTTGGATGGCATCACCGACTGAATGGACGTGAGTTTGAATAGGCTCCAGGAGTTGGTGATGGACAGGGAAGCCTGGCATGCTACAGTCCATGGGGTCACAAAGAGTTGGACATGACTGAGTGAACTGAACTGAACTGAATATACGCTGCTGTCTGAGACTGTGTTCTTGTCCCCTCTACTGGGTTCTATGGGCTGGGCAGTCAGAAGAAGACCCACACTTGGGTCTTGTATTCACCCAGAAATGAGTCTGGGCAGCACTCCCTGTGAATCTGAGGCAGTGGGGTGGGAATGGGAGGGGTTCAGAGGTGCTCTCAGCACCTTCTGTAGCTAGAGGGTAAATGTTCTTGGCTCCCACAGAATAGGCAACTTGAACTTTGTTTCATTCTTTGGGCACAAGATAGTCTAGGCCTTTGAATTAGATCAAACTTGTGATACATTTTTCTGACTGTTTTATACATTTGTCTTCCTGTCTCTTGATGTGAAAAATCCCTGAAAGGACTTGCATTTGGAGATCCAGTTGAGGGCAGCAGTCACCTTGAAGGAGTGGCTGTCACCTGGGGCCAGTATTGCTCTCCCCATGAAATGACTGGTGGTGTCTGGAGATTGGGGGTTGTCACAGCTGGGGAAGGGGTGCTGGGGCCAGCCAGCTGCTGAATACCTCCCAGGAGATGGGGCAGCCCCCACACAGAGAACAAGCAGTCTCAAAAGTCAGCTGTGCCAAGATTGCATTCCCCTCTTTTAAATTTGATGTCTGGGTGAAGCCTTCGGTGCCCACTCCTCAGAGCTCCGCTCAGTAGGTTTGTGAGTGTGAGCCACAGTCTACCTTGTCTCCCTCTTATTCCATACCTGCTGGTTTGGGGTTTTTTTTTTTTTTTTTTCCTTTTTCTTTTTCCTCTCTCTGATCTTTTGGCCTCCAAGGCATGTGGGACCTTTGTTCCCTCACCAGGGATCAAACCCCTGCCTCCTGTATCAGCAGTGTGAAGTCTCTACCACTGGACTACCAGGGAAGTCCCTGGTTTTGTTTTTCCATGCACCTTTAACAGCACTTTTTCCTCCTCCCATCCGAGGTAAAATTCATAAAAAAAACCATTTTGAAGTGGACAGTGAGTGGGATTTTAGTAATTCACAGAGCTGTGCAGCCATTGCGTCTCCCTAATTTCAGAACACCTGAATCTCCCCAGGAGGAGCCTGTGTCCTTGTTATTGTGCACAGAGTCCCTGCAACCCCTGCCTCTGTCTTCGTGGGTTTGCCTGTTCTGGGTATTTCCATAAACAACCATACAGTATGTGACCTTTTGTGTCTGGCTTCTTGACATAGCGTAATGTTTTCAAGGTGTTGTCCATGTATCAGCACTTCATTCTGTTCTGTGGATGAACAAGATTCCATTGTGTGGCTGGGCCTCATTTGTTTGTCTATTCATTTGCTGATATTTGGGCTGTTGCTACCTTTTGGCAGCTGTGGCTAGCGCTACTGTGGACATCTATGTGTGGGGACTGAGTGCCTATTTTCAGTTCTTTTGGGCGTATAACTGCACATAGAATTGCTGGGTCTTGTGGTGGGTTTGTGATTAGCTTTTTGAGGAATCCCCGCACTGTTTCTTCCATACTTAACTTTTACTGCTGGATAAATAGTATGTGCTTGCTTACAACATATGCAGCATAGTTCAGCAGTAAAACTATTTTGTTAAATAAATGCCTTAGAATTCAAATTCAGCTGGGGGACATTTCAGCTTGTTGATGCCTGTCCCAACGCCCAGATTAGATGCATGTATGGGAGTTGGTAGACATAATAGTGGATTCATCATTAGGCAGGATTTAACCTTCAAAACATACCAAAGTGGCCCTTCCAGATAGAATGTCATTTGGAGAGATTACCAGAGCATTTTAAAATGTATTGAAACTTAGTTTCTGGGAAAGAACAAGCACGTATTTCCAAAGAAATCTAGAATGAAATTTATTTTTGTACTGGCTGTAGTATGATGAGAGGCAAGTCTGGAGGCTTATCGCCCTGTCTTCTGCCTTGGCATTCTGGACAGGAGGTCCGTTTTGGATGGTACCAAGGCAGCTGGAGTGGGCTGGAGGGGTGGGCAGGGTGTCTGTCCAGGTGGACTTGCCTGCACTGAGGGGACATTCACATAAGAGCATGTGGGGGAGGTTAATCTTAGAAGTGTCTTGAATTACAGTGATTTTTCTGTTTTTGTTGTTGCTGTAATTTTTCTGGTAATACCCCTTACCCCTGATTCTTTTCAGTTTAATTCAAAGGATTTTCCCTAAGGCATTTTTAAGGTTTGGGTTTTTTATTTTTAAGAAATTGAGATCATCTTTCTTTTCCTCATTGAAGAACTTAACGCTGTTAATACAAAGTACTGTTCAGTGATTTGGGGGAAAGAAATGGTGACAGGGAAGGGGCAAATTCATGGCTTCTTAAAGTGTATGGAATACTGTGCCTCACAACCTTAATCAATGCAAATACAGCCTTTTCTCTGTTGCAGACAATTTTACATGTTTGGGAGAACAGACCAGCAGCACTTCTGAATTAAGGTAATTTTGATATAATTTGATTTTATCAGTTTTTAGAGTAGAATGTTTACATTTCTCCAGGGTTTTCTTTTTAAGAACCTGGTTTTTGTTATAGTTTTGCCCATCTCTTTTTTTAAGCCAGTGTTGGTTTTCAGGATAGATGGATCCAGAGAAAGATGTTTTCTTCCAAGGTTCCCTCCATTGTTCAGATGGAGGGGTGAGGTTCTGGAGTTGATGGTCCACATTCTGGACAAGAGCAGTATTTCTCCAACTTCTTTCAGGAGAAAGCGGGAGAGCCCCTTTGTAATCAAGTTTTAGTTGGAGTACCAGCTGATGATATAGATTGAAGGTAAAGCCATGAAATCCAGAAAAAACTCCAATATGTTTGTATGAGGTGGGAGAGATAAAGCAAAAGTGTCCCAGTTGTTAGGGGTAACTCGGTGAGGGCATCCAGTTCTTTATGTTTTTCTTCCAACTGTTTGCAAGTTGAAATAATTTAAAATTAGAAAGCAAAACTAAATTGAATGAGTTAGGTGCTCGGACAGTTGCGTATCCATATATAAAAGGTGAAGTTGACACCACAGACAGGAATTAACCCAAGATGAATCATAGAACTTAACGTAAAGCCTAATACTAGAAAACCTCTACACGAAAACATAGAAAATCATTGAGACTTTGGGTTAGGCAAGGATTTCTTTTCCTTTTTTTTTTTTTTTGCCACCATCCAACTTGTGAGATCTTGGCTCCCCAGCCAGGGATCAGACCTTGTCCTCAGCAGTGAAAGTGTGGAGTCCTAACCACTGGACTGCCAGGGAATTCTGAGGCAAGGATTTCTTAGTGACATCAAAGACACAGTCCATTAAAGAGAACATTTTTAAATTGGACTTGGCGACAAATTTAAAAATGCCTGCTCCTCCTAAGACACTGAAGAGAATGAAAAGACAGGCCACAGAAAATATTAACAGATCACATGTCTTCTAGGTAACTTGTGTCCAGAATAAGTAAAGCACTCTTAAAATTTAGTATTAAGAAAACAACCCAGTACAAAAGCAAGTGATTTGAGCAGACACTTCACCAGAGAATATAATGAGATAGCAGATGAGCACGTGAAAAGATGGTCAGAATTATTAGCCATTGGGAAATGCAAATTAAAACCACATCGAGACACCACTAACCACCTACTTCAGTGGCTACAGTGGAGAAGACACACACACCAAGTGCACCCAGGGCGGCCGCGCCAGTCCAGTGCATGGATGGGGGCCTGAAAAATGGCGCAGCTGCGTTGAAGACAGCTCGGCAGTTTCTGAATATGCTGAGTGCATGCTGGTCACATATGATCTGGTGCTTACCCAGGAGAGATGAGGGCAGGTGTCCCTGTAGAGACCATGCTGAGGGTGCACAGCCAGAGCACGAGAGGGTGCGTTCTGTGGGTTTGTGTGTGTAAAGTGACAGAAAGCAGACGCATGGGTGCTGGGGGGTTGGGGGGCAGTTACAGAGGGCCACAGGAGACTTGGGGTGTGGCCGTTTTAGTTGTCTTCAGGCAGGGAGGTGTGGTTTCAGAGGTGTGTTAATGTTTCAGAATGTATCAAACTATCTGTTTTGTTGTGTTACTTACTTTCAATAAAGATATTTTAAACTGAAGAAACAGCATATGAGCTGCTGGCCTCAATCTGATGAGTCCCTGGTTGGTTACCCTGGCAGCCACTGTTAAGTATGTTCCACCTCTGTGGAGACCTATTTCACTGGCTGGATAGGAAGTGTGGCAGTTGAAAGAAGAGGTGGTTTTCTGTTACTAAATTATTTCAGGTGGAAAATCCTGTTAACTGCTTTTGTAACAAGTTCTGTTTAGTGAGACTTCCCTGTGGTTGGTCTGGTGTTAAGGACCTTTTGTGGATCTTCATTGAGTCCTTGTGGCCTGTGAGGTAGGGATTGTTTCTGTCTCCATTTTCAGACCAAAAGCCAGACGCAGAGGGGTTACACCTGCTGACGAGCGTCAGGCCTGGGGGATGGATGTGCAGCACCTGCCACGTGCAGCCACACTGCCTCCACCAGCAAGGCTTGCTAAGGCACGCGGGACACCCAGTGGAGTTCATCGTAGTTTGCTGGAAGTGAGTGTAGACAGAGATTATCTGCACAGTGGTGTACATGTGGCACGGTGGAGAGCAGTCTTCCCCCAACGTGAGGGTGGCAGCCCCTCAGAGGGGCCTCTGTCGCGTGCGGCTGACTTGAGTCTGACCACCTTTCCCGTTTAGCCTGTGTGGGCGTCTTAGATGGCGTCCATTGTGTATTCAATTTGGCTCTGAAATCATTAGAGCAGAACTTCCTGACTCTC
>SJXQ01009956.1:475196-525869 GCA_006408695.1 Aepyceros melampus
GACAGCCTGCAAAGGTGGGCTCTGGGCAGCAGGTGGGCTCTCCCCTTTTGGAACCTGCCTGCTGCACCCTGCGCCCTGCCTGCTTGGGCTCCTCGGCTCCCACTGTGCAGTGCTGCCGGGGCCCTGGGGTCTCCTAGGTCTGCTCCAGTGCTTTGTTACCTATAAATGCAAGGTGGACTGAGATGCATGTTCCTTTCTGGTTCAAGAATTTTCTTCACAGGCACAAAATAGTATTCATGTGCTAGGTTAAATAAATCTGAGTTTTAAATTATTCAGTACAATAGCAGTATGTTTGCAGCTTTTAAAAAGCTTTCTATAACATGCTTTTTATCAGATGTTTTGTTATGAAATGTAAATTCTTTATTTGTATTTTACTATTTTAAAGATAGAAAAATTACTATTTCCAAATGTGACATTGCATAGGAGCCATAATTACCTTCTGTATGGTGGTAAAACTAGATAGTGCCTTTTAAGTAATGGGCTTTAGTAAACAAAATAGGGAATCAGCAGTACTTGATACCATTTCTGTGTAGGGAGGATGGAGCGACGTTACAAAAGGTACTTTTTTACTTTCTGTGTGCTCTGCAGTCTGTTCATGGAGGTGGAGTACTTTCCTACTGTCTCCAGGTACATGGTTGGTTTTTTAAAGAAACTATTTTGGTGGGAGGGGGTGGCTTTGTGCAGCTTGTGGGATTTCAGTTCCCCAGGCAAGGAGCAAACATGAACCTGACAAGCAAAGTGCCAAGTCCTAACTGCTGGAATGCTGGGGAGTTCCTGGTGTGTGGTTAGCTTTTGTTAGACAGTAAATCCCTCTGGGTGCTTTTAGCCCTGTGATGGTCCTTCTCACTCAGGGACTGGTGCCGGGTCTTGGGAAACCAGGGAAGTGTGTTCTGGAAGATGTAGGAGCCACTTCCAGGCAGCAGACCAGATGCCTGCATGGCACCCAGGGGCTTTTCCTCTCCCCTGATGTCTGGGTGTGCATGGATTTCTGATACACAGGTTCCCAGAAATTCAGTTTTCATGAAGTGGCTTTTGGCTGTCAGTGACTTTGTGAATCTATCTGTGTATGTTTTATTATGATTTGAAAGTATAAGAACATTTATTTTCAAAAGGTAATAAACTGAAGGGGCTTCCTAGGTGGCGCTAGTGGTAAAGAACCTGCTTGCCAACGCAGGAGACATAAGAGATGTGGTTTCAATCCCTGGGTCAGGAAGATCTCCTGGAGGAGGGCATGGCAACCACTCCAGTATTCTTGCATGGAGAATCCCGTGGACAGAGGAGCCTGGTGGGCTGCAGTTCATGGGGTCGCAGAGTCAGACAGGACTGAAGTGATTTAGCACACACCGAGACTTCTCTTGCTGCTTAGAGAACATCAGCTGGGGACCTGGATCCAATCAGACTTTTGTAGCTCTAATAGGTAAATTCACTTTCCCAATAGAGTCTATCTTGTATCTTTTTTTTTCTATTTATGGAACTAATATACCATCATTGTATCAATTGATTTCTGTTGAGAATGGTTTCATTTTTACATTGTACTGATGCTTTAGGGAATATGCTTAAATTGGCTTTAGATAGTGGAGTGAGAAGGAGGCTATGCTGCATTGTCTTAAACATAGAATGTGAGAAGCAAGTCTCTCCTGTATGCATTGTCTAGAGGTAAACTAGTGTTTACCTCTAGACAATGGGGGCTGTGCTTTTTCTTCAAAAACTTGTATTTGGGGGGCGCTTCCCTGGCAGTCCAACAGTTAAGAGCCTGCACCTCTAAAGCAGTGTTGGTGGATTTGATCCCTGATCGGGGAACTAAGATCCCACATATCTGCTGTGTGGTTTGGCTAAAAAATAAATAAAATTTGCATCAGAAAATTGAGAAACAGGAAAATCTCATGAGATTGCTTAGATGTTGCAGGCAGACTATTTAAATCATTGCATTAAAATTTTTTTTTTCATTTATTACCTTATTTTTGGCTGCTCAGAGTCTTCGTTACTGTGAAGGGGCTTTCTGTAGTTGGGGTGAGCAGGGACTGCTTTCTAGTTGTGCTGGCTTTCTTGTTGCAGTGCATGGGCTCAGTTGACTTGTGGCATGTGGGATCTTCCCATACCAGGGATGGAACCCATGCCCCCTGCATTGGCAGGCATATTCCTATCCCCTGGACCACCAGGGAAGTCCTGAGTCATTGCATTCTAAGAAAATGTAACACAGTGTCAAAGAACATGTGTAAGAAATTGCTGGATGCTTTTTAAATCCAGAGCAAGATGAGAATTCTAGATGTAATGGGATCTCCTATTTTAGTCTCCATTACCATCTTTTACCTGTATAAAAGTTAGTTATAGCTTACTAAGTGTTGAATATGTTGATATCTGCTACTTCTTAGAAGATAATGAATGTTTCATCAAAACTTAGTTTTTATCACTTTTGAATCATATAAGCCTCCAGGGTCAACCATTGAGTTGTTCAGACAAATTTGGGCATTATTGGGACTGACTGTCACAACCACCCAGCTAACATGGCAGCGTGATCCATATCAAAATACAATACGATCTGCTTGAGGAATACCTATGTGTCTACATTTTTAAAACAAGACACATGACAAATTTCATATATACTTGCAGTCAAACAGTACCAAGAAATAACGACTTTTTAAAAAATTTATTAAGAGAATGTTCAAACATAGATTAAAAGAAGAATATTACCTAAAATCATGCAGCTCAAACAAAACTCTCCTAGTTTTGTTTAACCTCCCTTCTTCCTACCAGAGTCTCATTTCCCTCAGAAGTAAGAAGCATGTCTTATAGTTATGGGTTTTAGCTTCATTGTGACAACGAACAGAAGACCTGCAACTCCTTGTCATCGGATACCCAGACCATATTCAGGTTGTCCTGGTTTTTCTGTACATTTGGATTTTAAATCGATTCAAGGTCTCTGAACATTTAAAAAGCAACTATTCTAATGGAAAATTGAAACATAGAAAAAGTTAATAAATAGCATAAGGACCTCCTATCACCAAACTAAAGCAATTACCAAGTTTTGGCTGGATGTGTTTTTCTATGCCCTCCTGTTTCCCTCCTAGTTTTTTAAAATTGAATTTCAGACCCAGCATTTTATTCTTAACTCTGTCAGCATCTACCCACCACCCCGGGGAAGCCTGGGGGCACCCTGGGAGGAGGTGTCCTGTGCCCTGTACCTTGCCCTGTGGAGTTGTGCTGCCTCAATTTCGGAGGTTAACTTGGATTTGGGAATGAAGGGAAAAAAACAGAAAAGCTGGTGAAATTGGTTTAAATGCCTCATGCGAACTCATCTCTCCAAATGCTGCTTTATTTGGAGATGAGATGTGGAACCTGTTTGGCCAGACAGGTCAGCAGACTCTTGCCCTTGGGGCACAGGGTACCATCCGGGCTGCTGCTTCCCCAGGCAGTTAAGTGTGATCTGATCGCTGATCACAGAAAGGCTTCCGGAGCCCTTTGCAGTGGTCTCGCTAGTGCTCTTCTCCACCCTGGCACTCGCAGACCAGAGTGGAGAGTGAGGGGTGGACGTCACCCTCCTTGTCTGTGCAGAACCAAAACCCGTTATACTTTGATACATTGGAGAGGACTGGGCTCTTGCTAGGCTGTGAAGCTGCTCGAAGCCACTGCTGGATATATCATTTCACAGTACCTGCTTTTACGTTACATTTCTGTGGAAAATGTTTCCTAAACAGGTGACAGCTAGTGGCAGATGTGGATCACAAAGAACAGAAGTGAGGCTCTCAGCAGGTCCTGTCTTAGTGGATTAGACTGATCAGGGTGCTGAGTCAGCACAGCCAGTACTTAGTTGTGACTTTGGCCCTGGAGGAGAGAAGGAGCCTAGGCCACGTAACCGATGGTGGGCTTCCTGGAGGCTCTGGGGGACTGAGGACAGTGAGGAGAGCAGCAGAGACGCCACATGTAAGTGAAACCTTCAGTGTTCATTCGTCTTTGTCATCAAAGGAATTTGAATGGCATGTCCAGCCTTTGGAAAAAAGAGAAAAGTATGACCAGTAATTCTAACAAAAATGCTGTTCTTATGTTTTGGCCTTAAAATAGCTAAAATTATTACACACACATTTGTTTTTATTTCACATGAACATTTTTCAGGGTTTTTATGCTGTCTTTGTTATTGTTATTAGTGATATTTAATAGTTCATCCAGTAAAAAGTTAATATCAACTAGTTTGCTTTTTTTTTTTTAACTGAAAAATGGAGGGAAAAATTGTAAGTGCTTCTTGGTTCAAGGCCCAGATAACCGGTTAACTTACATATATACATAATATATACATATATATAATTTTTCTTTCTCCCTTATCCATACATATATATATATGATAATGTGAAAAATCAGAACTGCCCACTATTCCTGTGTTTCTCCAAAAATAACCATTAACATTTTCTCATGTTATGTAGAAAAAAGATTGCTTACTTATGTGAGCATAGATGTGTAGTCTTTTTATAGACACAAAAGGAGAAGTTTTATCCTTTATGTACATTGCTGTACCCCATTTATTGCATTTACTGTCTCTCCACAGAAGAGCATTTGGGGTGAACTTTGTCTGTGGGAGTTCAGAGTTGTTCTGCTTCCTGTCAGTTCTGCACGTGTGTGCATGCTCCTTGCTGTCCTTGGGGTGCCGGCTTCTCTTTGGGGAGCCCTGACTGCTTGGTCCTGTCATGCACATCCTGTGAGGCCAGTTCAGTATCCATTAGCCCGGGAAGGAGGAGGCCCTGGTTGGTGCCAGGTCAGAGTGAACCCCAGGGCCCCCGGGTACCCCTTCATCAGGGAAAGTCCCTCTACAGACACCTTCTTCAACATGGCAGAATATAGAATATGGTTGAATTTTGTTTTAAATGTCTACCAGTAGTTTCTCTTTCTCACCAGACTGTAAGATAAAAAATTTTGGACTTTTCTGAATTCTTACTTTTATTGGTAGTAGCCTGGTCGCTTAATTGGTTAAAGAATCTTTCAGCAATGCCGGGGGCCCAGGTTTTATCCCTGGGTGGGAAAGATTCCATGGAGAAGGAAATGGTGACCCACTCCAGTATTCTTGCCTGGAAAATCCCATGGACAGAGGAGCCTGGCAGGCTGCAGTCCACAGGGTCGCAAAAGTGGGATACTACTGAGCACCTTTTCTTTAAATATTAACAAATATGAATTTTGGCTCTCTCGAGATTTAACTATGGACACTGATCATAGACAGGGCTGTAATCAAAAGGCAATATTAATAATTTAATGATGAAAGAAATAGATCTGGTTTTCTTCTCTTTGCTTGTGGCTGAAGGTTGAAGTCAGCAAGTACTGTTACTGCTTCTGAAATTTTGTGAGGTAACTGAATTGGAGTTTGTCATTTTAAAGATACTTAGGTTTTCAATAAGCTAATTTCTCTAGATTGAAGCAATACATCTTGATGATTATCATGTATATATTCTTTTATAATATGTAAAAAAAGAGCATCTAGTTAAAAGAAATATTTAATTTTAAGATCTCAAGAGCGATTCCACCTAATACTAGAATTTGGGTCTTGACCTGTTTATCTTGATCCTAGGAGTTTGTTGGGGTTTCCTTACTTAAAAACTAGCTCAGCTTTTTAGTGTTTAAGATCAGAACGTATGGTTTATTGACTAAAACTCACCATTTAATTCAGTGTACCTCATGATAATGTTAGTTGTTAGTTTTCTTCATGTGAATTTTGGAAGGATTGAAGGAAGTTGCTTATCCACAGACTAAGAACAGTTCTTTACTGATGGGGGCGGGAGTGTTACTGGGGCAAAACTACCCCCGACTCAGCGGACTGTTCCTTATGATGATAACTGATCACGTGTGGATGCACGTGCTCAAGAGGGTGGGGTGTGCAGCACAGTCTGGAAGCTTAGGGGCACATCAGCACAGCTTTCTATTTTAAAATGATTTCGTGTTCTCTTGGCCCTGTTATTTCACACATTAATATTCATCAGCTGCAGTCAGAGTTTATATGTGAAGATGAGAGAATCAGCCCAGTTATCGTGGAGGGTAACTTCAGCTGAGCTCCACTTGTCCAGGGAGGTGCTGGGGGTCTGCGAGAGTGAAACTTAGAGCACCCCTCGAAGTAACGCCTCTCTCGTCACTTGGGCTTGCCTCCCCTGCTTTTGATGTCCTACTGAGATGCCTCAGCCCCACGTCCCGGCCCTACCCATTAGTCCTTTCCTGGCAGTAGTGTGGACCTCCTTTTAGGGTCAGTGCTAGGGCCTTGCCGCCTCTGGAAGCCCAGCACTTCTTTGCTTCCTGCACGGTGCGCCCAGCAGTCAGTGGGATTTGTTCCGTGAATAGACCAGGGCTGCAGGGGCAGGTCAGGGCAGCAACCAGGATGTAACATGCTTTTCAAAGGTGCTTTTTACTGGGGAAAGTATTCTTATTTTCTCAATAAATATACATCAATACAAACTATATCACAATTATTTTGAATGCTTTTGTGAGGAAAAAGAAAGTCTAAAGTCTGTCTGGATTGGGAACTAACAACTGTGTTTCTTGGGTCATCCAGATAATTTCCCCCAGATGTGCTCCAGTCTCAAGAAAATAAAGGACACTGTTAATTAAATATCTAGTATATATTATAATAACCTTGTGACTTTCACACAAAATCTAGGATGGAAGAATCTCCCCCTCTGTATTTGCATAGGAAATTGAGGCCCTTGCAATGTGCTGTGCTTGCAGGTGGGAGCTAATTGTGATTAAAAGATGTTTGTGATTGTTTCTTTGGCTTTGTGATATGTTGGTCACAGTTAGGATCGACTTAAAAGCTATGTTCTTGGTCAGAAATGCAACCCCCAACTATGGCATTCCCCTGGGAAAATACATGTCTTGTTTAACAGATAATTTTGTTTTGACAGTGATTTCAAGAATAGTGTCTCATGAGCCTAAGGGTAGGGGCTGGGGCAGGAGTGGGCAGCAGGGTTGCTTGTACTGAGCCCTCTTGGGCCTGTGCCTGGAAGGGCTGCAGTGATGCTTCTGAGTCTCCTGGGATCCCCAGAGGCCATTTTGGTGGGAGAGTAAGTTGTCCTGAATCAGAGGCCCCCGGGACACTAAGCTGAGTCCTTCTGGGATTGCTGTGTGACCTGCTGATGTCCTCTGGGCAGTCATGGGTTCAGGGTCATCAACATGCCTTTGAGGTGCTAGTTGCCAGGTGGCCGCTGTGCCCCATCCTGAACTAACTGCCCTGAGTTTTCATGTGAGAGCTGTTCTAAACGTTACTCTTAGGTTCTTGAGTTTATAGTGAGGTCCAGATCCTTGGTGAAAACTGCTTCTAGACAGACGTTCTCTCTGTCAGCCCCCCACCACCTTCTCTGCTGTCTGCTGGACACTGTCATTTTTCGAGACTCATGTGCAAGAGTAGTTGCACTCTGCTGACCCAGCCCTTGTGGGCATCTTATGTGTTCTGATAAAGACTAAAGAAAAGTTCTCTGACTTATAAAGAAACCATAGCTCTCAAAATTTCAATTCCCTTTTTTCACCAGCTTCATTAAATGACTCAGTCACTGTTTATTCATTTTTGGTACTTGTTTTTCTCTTTCAGATCTCAGATTCTTTGAGGTGGCTTTGAAGAGCACTAAGATTAGAAGATGAGTGAACTTGACCAGTTACGGCAGGAGGCCGAACAGCTTAAAAACCAAATTAGAGTACGTAAACTACCTGTGTGCTTCATTTTATTAATCATTTGGATTTCTGGTGTGATGTTACCATTTTAAGGAAAGATGGGTTTCAGAATGGCTATTCCTTGTTTTGGATTGAAATTGAATTTTAATTGGCCCAGGATGTAGAAACTGTAGATCCAGATGTTTGGCCTAGTACCTTATTTTCAGGATTTTTTTGTAGTATATTGTTACTTGAATACACATAGAATGTTTCCATAGAAATTATAGACATCTTTCAGAGCCTCTTTTCTTAACCTTGGGAATTAGCTTTGGGACCTTCTTTTGGTTACCGTACAGAGTGTGGTGTCTGCTTCCCCACTGTGACCCCTGAGTTGAGGGCAGGAAACTTGTTTAAAAGCAAGAGTGTCAACAATGATAGAAGTATTGTAGGTGTGGGTGATTTGTTCTTGAGTGCTCCCTAGGGAGGGTTTTGGCTGTTAGAACAGAGACGATGACTTGAAGATAAAAATGGCTGGGTCCCGTCCAGCTGCCCGTTGGAAAGAAGGCAGTTGCAGAGTTGTCTAGCACCTCCTCACCAACCCTCCATGCAGTCTGCTGGTGGGTTTGCAGAGGCATGCTGCAGAGCCACGGGTATTTCAAAGGGGAACCTAATTATTTCTTTTTAAATGACCAATTATATGCTCCAAGGGCCTGATGGTAATTGGAAGGAAAGACCAGTGTCATTTTAGCCAGCTTCTTAACTGAGCTTGAGAAAAGATAAGGGGATTATTTGAGATATGCACCAAAGAGGAGACAGAAGAGATCCTTCTACTGTAAGAATTTTCAATCTCAACATTTAAAAGATACAGTATAGCTCAATAAGAATAAGGAAGACTTAGCAGATTTGTTTAATACGTCCAGCCACACTCTGGAATATAGAAATCAGAACTTTGTTTTTCTAACAACAAATTGTTGTTCATAAATAGTGGGTTCAGATCTATTTGTAGCAAATAAAGTTTGTATAGTACAGGTTTTTAAAAAAATCCAAATATTGTGGGAAAAAATAAAGATTGAAAGTGAGTGTTGCATCTCAACCCATTTTCTGTGAAGCACATGCAGCCCTCCTCATAGGGGACAGGTCTGTACTGTGAACCATGTATGGACTTAAACTGTACAAGGAAACCAGTAGGATTAATTTTTAGCAACTGTATATAAAGCAGTATATATAAAAGATTACCATATTGACAAGTAAGTAATAAGTACATTTATTGCATTATACTCTTGGTGCTGAGTCTTGGCGATTCAGTGTCTCTAGCACAAAAAAACTGCCTCAGTGTGCACCTCTGGCATCTTCATGGCGTCCCCTCCCCATGGACCGTCCGCAGGTAGAGCCAGAGAGCTGAACAGCTCTGCCTTTGAAGCCCTGCTGGTTTCTTTTTCTTTGCACAAAACAGAATTGGCAGTACCTCAAACAGGAATGGAAGACTTTCTATAACTAAGGAAAACCTTTTTTCCTGCTTGCCCAAGAAACATGTACTTGTTAAAGAATGCAGACACAATGAGTCCAACAGGAGATGGTGGATGACGCTGGAGGGTCTCTTTTTCTTAGATTGGTATTTCAGCTGAAAGACCCCAAGGCACCATCTCATCTGACCTGTGGTGGTGTCTGTGAAGAATGCTGACTGAAACGTGGTGCGTCTTAAGACACGCAAGCTTCTGACGGATGAAGGAGAGCTCCAGGGCTAACCCTGCCAGTGAGCACCCCAGGCCATGTGGCATGTGCGGGCACTGCAGTTACTGTGGCCCAGGTGGATGGCCTCACCACGTGTTGTCCTATGCTGGCGGGACATCCACCCAGATATGGCCTGACTGACTGCAGGCCAGGGTGTTCTCTGCGGAGGGACATGGTGGTGATTTTTCTCAGCACAGACAGACAGGAGCCTTGGCTAAACAATAAGGCATTGTGAACATTGCCCCAAGCCGTTTAGTTGGAATTGAGTCTGAAGAGTGCTGAACATCACTGTCAGTCTTAAGCAGCTGCAGAGATGGCTCCTATGAGAAGGCTCTCTCCACAGTGTAGATGCTTATCTTGAGAAGTGCTGCAGACTTTTACACCAGCACTTATGGATCCTGTGTTAGTTTCTAAAATGATTTTTCTCTGTTCTCTTATGTCATCACAGTCTGCTGTGAACATTACAAAATCCATTTTAATCTCTGGACACTAACCAGGGCAAAGCTGCTTATGTCCTTGGTTTGCTTTTTCTTTTAAAATAATTCTCGTCTAGAGTCCCAACCAGGGCCTTCCCTGGTGTCTAGTGGTCAGGACTCTAGGCTTTCATTGCGGTGGTCTGGGTTCAGTCCCTGGTCAGGGAACTAAGATCCCACAGGCCACGTATGACATGGCCAAAATTTTTTTTTTGAATACTCGTCTTTTTTAAAAATTGAAAGCCTTGTATAACATCAGTAAGAACGGTATTCAGAAGTGAATACTGAACATAGGGACCGTAACAAAACCACGCTTGGGAGACCTGCTGCTTGGATCTCCCCTCTGCCTGGTCCTGACACCAGAGTAGGTGCTGGCACAGAAATACTCAATTATATAATTTTCCTTTTTAATTGTGTAATTAAATAGGCAGAATTAACTGAGCAGAGTGGCTTCTAATAGGATAATTTAAGTTGAATTTGGAATCTAGCTATTTGGTACATTTATAATAGCAATCTCTTTGAGTATGTCTCCATGTTCTAGGTTGGTAAATACCACCACCAGCTTCATGAAGTTAAAATAATTAGCAGTGAGGCTGTTGGCCCCTCGAGAAGGTCTCTTGTACGCCTTTAGGACCATTCACATGAGCGTTCAGATATGTATCAGTGAGCGCAGGTGGGCAGATGGCTACACAATGGCAGAGTTTTATGAGAAATTGTCAGTTTCCTTTAGCATTATTCCTACACCCAAATTTTCTTCTTAGGGCCCACTCCTACACTCAGAATCTTATCCTTTCAAAGCCAGTGTCTCATTTCCCCTCATTATGTGTGGCTTTCTGTTTGTAAAAGTCATATCCAGATTTGAGATTTCCAGATTTATTTTCTAGCAGCTTGGATCGCTTAGGAACAACAAGGATGTCTTCATTAGCTTGAGGAACATCCCTTTTTGTTACATTTCTTGCCTGCTTCACAAGGTCATTTCACAGATAAGAAAGCAAGCAGCAGGATGTGACCAGCCAGAGATTTGGTTGCCGTGACTCCAGACCCTTTGCTCCTTTCTGTAGAGGTCAGCGTCAGTGATTGTTTGGCTTGAAAACACAGTCCTGAGTTAACACTCTAGAAGAAAAGTTCCATGGGCCGGCCATTCAGTGCTTTTAGACATTGTTTCTCAGGCCCCATGACTCAGGATGCAGGTGCAGTGCTGGGGGCTGCGGGCAGGGGTGCTCTGCATTGGAGGGGGGTGATCTGCAGGCTGAGACATGTCCATGTGTGGCTGGTTCTGTGTCCAGCATGCCCTGGGCTCGAGGCAGAGTGGGGAGGCTCTTGGTAGAGGCTCTGAGATTGCTTCCCTTGTGTAGCTCAGCTGGTAAAGAATCCGCCTGCAGTGCAGGACACCCTGATCCTGAGTCAGGAAGATCCCCTGGAGAAGGGTAGGCTATTCACTTCAGTGTTTCCTGGGCTTCCCTGGTGGTTCAACTGGTAAAGAATTCGCCTGCATTGCGAGAGACCTGGGTTCGATCCCTGGATTGGGAAGATCCCTTGGAGAAAGGACTGGCTACCCATTCTAGCATTCTGGCCTGGAGAATTCCATGGACTGTATATCCATGGGGTCTCAAAGAGTTGGATACAACTGAGCAACTTTTAACTGAGACTGCAGCCTGTGTCTGGGGGAGCCTGTTCTGGGAGCAGCACTAATGTCCCATTTGTCCTTGTCATTTCCCAGGATGCTCGGAAGGCGTGTGCAGACGCGACTCTCTCTCAGGTAAGGACCATTGACGCAGAGTCACTGACTTGCTATAGAGGCTGGCGCTTGTGGAGCCTGCTCTGGGCCTCTGGAAGGAGCTGCTCTGACTTGGTGCACAGTGAGGGTGGGGCCCCTGTTTGAAGGTTCTCATTTGCAGGTCATTGTCAATGCTGGGCATAGGCTGTGGTGAGTTTTAGATAAAACATAAATACCTCTCTAGCCTTAAGTAGTTAGGTACTCTTACAGAGGTCAGAGTCATAAATATTATTACAGTTTCAAAATGGATATTTTGAAGTTCCTCTCCCTCCCTAATTAGGTCTGCCTTAGAACTTTAGTTTCTAAACTCCAGTTTGGCAGATTCTCAGAGATTTAAACCCGAGTTATGACCCATGGCTCCACTCCTAGGTACGCACCCAGAGAGACTAGAGCTGTTGCTCAGACCAGCCAGTGTACAAATGCTCCCAGCTGCTGTGTGCCCTCAGGGGATGAGAGCAAGGCCAGGCATAGCCTGTCCACACAGTGGGACTCACTCAGCCATAGAATGGTGAACCTCGAGACATGGGTGCTCAGTGAGAGGAGGTCACATGTTGTGTGATTCTGTGTGTATGAACTGTCCAGAGCAGATCACCCTGTAGAGACAGAAAATAAATTCATGCTTACCCACAGTTGAGGGGAGGAGGCTGTAGGGAGTGACTGCTTAGTGGATGAGGGCTTCCTCTGGGGGTGATGATGAAGATGGTTTGGAACCAGATACCGCTGACAGTGGAACAATGTTGTGAATATACGAAATATTGCTAAATTATATATTTTCAGATGGTGAATTTCACCTCATTGAAAAAAAATTTTTTTGTGTCAAACACGAACAGAAATGTGAAAGAAAAATTATATTCCTTCTTCTGTTGAGGATGATTACATTTTTTACATCATCTCAGTGCTTTAGAAGCTATTGTTTAATTGGGGTTAAACAATAAGTTAGACTGCTGGGATCACCTGCATTTGAATTCTCGGATGCACTTTGGACTCTACATTTTTTAAAGCCCACTGTGGTGACACACTTAACATTTGTCGACCCAGAGTCATGAACATCAGATTCTTGTATGTTGGGTGAACAGTACCTGTGCACATGTAATTTTGTGCCTTAAACTCCAGAGTGCAGAAGAGATGACCACTTTTGTCCAGCTCAGCTGATACAGCACCAAGCAGTCTATGTTCCTGGAGCCCTGTTAGATGGTGACGTAACTGAGGAGGCTGTAATTAGAAGGAGGAGCAGCCTTTGAGGGCTGGACAGAGGCAGGAGGAGTTGGGCCTGAATGGCCAGTTAGCGCACTGATGGGACTGAGGGGAGGAGGCTCTGGGCCAGCACCAAGCTGCTGCGCCTGGGGTGGGGCCTCACGATGGAGTAAGGCTGGGCTAACTGGCAGGAGCCAGGCAGGCACAGCCATCCAGGGCGGTGGTGTCACTGAGCAGAGTGGGCGTGAAGGAGACTTCGGCAGGGGGGTTGGGGGGAGAGTGTGCCTCCCATAGTGTTAATTCTTGGTAACTTTTATTTTTAAGATCACAAACAACATTGACCCTGTGGGAAGAATCCAGATGCGCACCAGGAGGACGCTGAGGGGACACTTGGCCAAGATCTATGCCATGCACTGGGGCACCGACTCCAGGTGTGTGGGTGGGAACGCGGGCATGTGGGCATTCATGGTGGAGGGGTGGGGCCAGAGCCCACAGGCTGGATTGGTAAAGGAAAAACTGGGCACTGCTGTCAGATGTGTAGCAGGCAGGACAGCTGGCCACACTGCCGTTCCCCTGTCACCACCTCCCCTCAACTTGGTCTTCTCTGCTTCATGGCATAATGCCCGTGCCACCTTGGGTGGGGTGGTGCCTATCCTCTGTGTCCCCTGGGGGTTGACCTATCCCCTCTGTGTCACCTTGAGGTGTGACCTGTCCTCTCTATGTCACCAGGGGGGCTGCCCTGTCCCCTCTGTGCCATCTTGAGGGGTGACCTGCCCACTGTGCCATGGCTCTTCTTTCCAGCCTGTTCTTGTGGCCTCATGACCACATCCTCTCCTGGTTTTGGTGACCTGGTTCAGGGATCAGAAGCCAGTCCGTGTGGTGTCGGGAGACTTAAAACAGTGCTACGTGTGTCCTGAGGGCCTGCGCTGGGGCACGGAGCATGTGCATGAGAGGTGCTGTCTCTGCCTCTCCCTGGCCTGCCCGCCCCACCCCCCTTTCTCTAGTGATCCCTCTGTTCCTTAAATTCTGCCTGTGTTCACACCTCTTTCTAAGTGACTAGTCACCATTGCTCCCTGGGCCTCCTTGCCCTTCCTCGTCCCCCGTTTCCCTTCACCTGCAACACTGCTGAAATGAAATCCATCCAGCTCCTTCTGTCTTCCTGTTGGAGGGTACTGGGAATCTTTCTCCACTTTTCCTCCCAAATAATTAAAGAAAAAACCATGTGATGTTGTGACTGTAATGTTTTTTTTTCAGATACCTAACATGGTATACTTTGAGCATCAGATGCTTTTCTCCGAGTTGCATTTTTTTATGTTTTAATTGTCAGGAATTTTCTGCTTGGTATTTTTTTCTTTGTTCATGAAATTGGCTGTTTTAGTGTGTCAACAGCTATAGAACAAAAGATTCTATTTTTAGTTTGTTCTGTACAGTATCCCATATAATTCCAAATGCAAATGAGAGCTAACTTAGATCCTGTTAATGATGGCAATGATGAGAAAGAATAGAAGAGGGAAAAAGGAAATTGCCTTTATTAATCCATCCATCTTAGACTCTTTTTTTTTTCAAAAAATAGATGGCAGTCATATAGTGTTTTACCCTTGGGGTCTTTCCTGATCTGTGGGAACATCAGTGTCCTGGCTAGACAGGAAGTTGGATGGACAGTGATGTGTCACTTGTGTCCTGAGAGGTGACCAAGAGCTGTGTTCGAAGAACTATGGCAAGTGTGTGGGCAGAGCTGTGACGATGAAGAGAGGGGTTTAGAGGGCAGGGAGCCCCTAGATCATGCAGGTGTCCTGACCACATCCTCAAGGCTCTGCATGCCCTCTGGTTTGAACACAAACTCTGCTCGGGAATCCAGTGGTGGAAGGTGCAAACGTGAGGAAGCAGCAGCTCCAATTCAGGGTCGTGGTCCCCATAGAGCAGGGTGAGGCAGAGTACCGGGAAGGCTGCTGGGTACCACCTGGCTTGTTCATTTTCTTGGATGGTGTAGGGTACATGGATGTGTGTTGTACAGCTGCTCTTCAGATGGCAATTACTGGTATAATGCCCTTACACAAGGGCTGTTTTATAATCATAAACTAGGAAAACAAAAAATAATACCAAGGAGAACTCCTGCTATCCAGAGCCCTTTGGAGACTTTTTTCCCCTAGATAGCCATGTTTTTTGGAGAGTAAAATTTTCTTCTTTAACATCAGAATTTTTTTTTTTTATGTTTTGGATGTACATTTTGTTTATGGCATCTTCATAGACATCAAAGTTTATTATACAACTTTTTTTCATGACTCAGGGTTAATGAGTCATAATAATAATTTTGGAACACCAGTTATTTTATTATATTTGTGTGATTCATTGGTATTCTCAGACTATCGCATTTGTTAGCTGGTTGTATTTTAAAACTATAGGAGAGGGACTTGCCTGGTGGTCCAGTAGTTAAGACTCCACGTTCCCAGTGCAGGGGCCTGTATTTGGTTCCTGGTCAGGGAACTAGATCCCACATGCCACAACTAAGAGTTCACATGCCCCAACGAAGATTGGAGATCATGCTGCCACAGCTAAGACCTGGCACAGCCAAATAAACAAATACTTTAAAAACAAGTGAATAAATTTAGAAATTTTTCAGGGGAGATAAAGCTATAGGAGATGCCCACAGTGAGGTGTGTGGGCATGCTTGTTTCAGTACATGTTATATGTGTATTTATAATATGTTTATCAATGTATTGTAATTTTTATATATGAAGTCTACTTTTTATAATGTTTGAGAGTCTCTTTCAATCATGTGAATTAATGTTAAACGTTTTCTCCCTTTTCTGAAATCTGCCAAAGTGATACAGTTGAGAGGGAAACACTGCTAATCCATCCGAGCTTGTGAGTGTGCAGGAAAGGGAGGCCTTGGGACCCGGACTGGGGCTTTGGGCCTTCTCCTGGCTCTGCCTCTGTGCTCCAAGGAGGTGGGGGACAGAAGGAGCCAGGGCCTCATGGCAGTCCTCTTGGGGATTAAGAGGTGTGTCTTCTCTCACCTTCTGGGGGATCAGGGCTGCTTAAGCTTCCAACCCTGGGCACGTCAGCAGATATTAAGCTTTCTGACGGGGAGACCTTTGTAGAGGTGACCTTCCCAGGGGATGAGCTTCTTTATGTTGGCTCTGGTGTTCCAGCCAACCTGTACTTAGAGGGGCCTGAAAGTAATAGAGCTGCCAAGTGACCCTTGATCTGATACACAGGGTCTTTCAAGTGCCTGATGTATTTATAACTGCACCTCAAGGCAGGGATTTGCTTTAAGAAATTGCATTCCCAAAATAATAGAGTTGGAGCCTGCACTGGAATTAGTTTTGTCATGCAGAGCTGAACACATGTGTATTCCCTGCTAGACTCCACGTGAAGGAGTCTGTGCATCAGAACATAAGGTCAGTTGTCAGAGTGACTCAAGTGATGGTACCTTCAGGTTTGAGCAGTTCAAGAAGCCAAATGCACTTGTGTCTGAGATGGTTGAGACTGTGTTTTGATGCAGTCTCCGAAATGGCAGGCCCATCTCCTTGTCCACCCCACTGACAGCTCTCTCCATGGGTACCTCTCGCCCATACTGGAGCAGCGTCACCTGTAGGGCAGGGTCCCCAGGTTGTCCAGGAGGGACTGGTTCCTGGAGTACTTGCGTTTGCAGTTCCTTTGCCTATTGGTCATGCTTTCCTTTGGCAACATCCTGTCACTCTCTGCAAATGTAGACAAAGCACCTCTTCAACACACATGGTCCATGCTTAGCCCAACTGACCAGAGCAAGAAACTTGGCACAAAAAATATTCGTTAGGCTCTTCTGTGGGACCAGGCACAGCTGTACTTTAGATTGGCATCTCTTTTCAAGGCAGGTGGGAAGCCAGTTCCTTCATGGTTCTAGGAGGCCTGGATTCCCATTTTGGTGAGAAATGGCTTATAAATTCTGAGTATCTAAAAACTTATTAGTCCCTTACGTTTATGCTTTTTATGTGTCAGAAAGGAACATAAAATTATATACTAAATATTTCCTACCACCTTGACTCTTGAAAAGATCTGTGGGCTTCAGATCTGGTGTATGGTGACCAGAAACCTCGAGAGAGCAGCTCTAGGCAACCAGTGTGTCTTATCTGAATAGCTGAGGGGCCGCGGCTGGGCCTGCACTCTTACCTGTGAGGGTGTTTTCAGAGTTGGTCTAACCATTAGAACTTTGCTGGGGATTATCTCAAGGGAATGTAACATTGAAGTATGTGTTAGTTGTCGTGAGAATTTAGTTTTCATTTGCTCTCTTTGGGGAGGCTCCAGTGTTGCTGACGAGTTTGCTTTTGTCTCTTTGCTCCAGGCTTCTAGTCAGTGCCTCGCAGGATGGTAAACTTATTATCTGGGACAGCTACACCACAAACAAGGTAGGCACTGCAGACCATGCCCTGAAGACTAGCCCGGGCAAAGGCGGGTGTTTAAACTCTGGGTTCACTTACGCACAATTTGTAAAGGAGAGGACGGAGGAGCAGGAGAGGAGGGGTGTCGCTTTTAGAGTAAAGTCGTTTGCGTCAGGTGGAAACCTGGTCACGTAGCTGGCACGTGTGCTGCCAGGCTGCACTCATATCCATGATTGGTCTTCCCTACAAAGCAGGTGGAGGGAGGGCCTCCTCCATGTTTCTAGGAGCCAGGCATCCAATTTTAGCTCATGGGAAATCTCATGTTTTATTTAAAAATGCAAAAGTATAGTTTTCCATTAGTGACTAGTTTTCACAAGAAATAATCTGAAAGATACTTTTACTTTAAAGTATAAATTATTTTTAAAAATTTAATCCAAGGTTGTTCAATCTATACTGAATGAAAAAAAAAATTGTCATTGGTCTAAATGTGTATAGCAGACAAAATTCAATTGTATTTTGCTAGAGAATACCAAATGTGTATAAAAAGATTGTGGTACTTAAATCTCAGACACAGGCAGGTGTGTGGTAGGATTAATTATGGTAATGTCTAGTTTGATTACTTCACTAAAAATACTTGTTTGTGAAATAATTTTATAGTCATTTTGATAGGCCAATGAAATGTTTTCTTCTTAATATGTAATTTCAATTAGGAGGCTTTGCTGGTATTCCTGAAGTGCCTGCCTGACTGTAATAAATCTGCATTTGGGATTCTCTGATGGGCCAGTGGTTATGACTCCACATTTTTACTGCCAAAAGCCAGAGTTTGATCCCTGGACAGGAAACTAATCCTAAAGGCCAAGTAGTGCAGCAATTAAAATAAAAACTCTACATTAAATTGTTGTGTGGCACTGAATTTCTAATTAAATTTTTCCTTCATTTGGCCACCCATAAAAATGATCTTCAAACTAATTTTGGCCAATGTCTTGCTGTGTCACCTCTGGGGCAGTGACAGCTGAAGACAAGAAGCAGGATCACAGTGTCGGTAGGCAATGTGTCTGACCCGCGTGCTCACATCATGTGTGTTCTGCCCTTCAGGTCCATGCCATCCCTCTGCGCTCCTCGTGGGTCATGACGTGTGCTTATGCCCCTTCTGGGAACTACGTGGCCTGCGGAGGCCTGGATAACATCTGCTCCATTTACAATCTGAAAACGCGTGAAGGGAATGTACGTGTGAGTCGTGAGCTGGCTGACACACAGGTACACATTCTCATCAATAAAGTCACAGTCATGTGTGCTATGGCCAGGCGTTAGTTGTGTGCCGTGGACACTTGGCTCTTCTCAGTAGTTGTTTTATGAGATTGGCTACAGTAATGGCCAGAGATACTCTGAAAGTGAAATCAAAGACAAGCCTTAATAAACTTTTACCAGTAGGAAGCCTTTGGGTTTAAGTCACTGTAGTGTCTGGTTTTCAAGGATCCTGGATACTTGGGTCACTGTGTAGTAGCTGGTGGCCAACTTCTTTCCATGTCAGCATGCCATAGTTCATCCTCTTCTCTGCTTCTGAACCATCTTCCATCTTGAGCACTTTTCCACAAGGTTTCCTAATCTAAACACACAGGTTACACATACCTGTGTCCACTTGTGCACGCACACACGCACCCTAACTGATGACTGACCAGCACTCATGCTGCACAGGGCAGAACAGTCCTGTAGGCCCAGGTCTCCTGAACAGAGCCTGCTGGAACTGTTAGATAGTGGTTTGTTTTGCCAAGTTCAGTTTACCTGTGACAGTTACTATTCACTACAAAAGACATAACATGTCTGGGAAAGGTCTCACCCCAGTATTTTACTTCTTTTGCTGTATTCTCATTCAAAACTACACCCTCTGCTCATGTACTTCACATGCAGCCAGAGAATTATCATAGTTTACTGGCGTCCT
Organism: Aepyceros melampus; assembly: GCA_006408695.1. Taxonomy (NCBI): domain Eukaryota; kingdom Metazoa; phylum Chordata; class Mammalia; order Artiodactyla; family Bovidae; genus Aepyceros; species Aepyceros melampus. The sequence continues at coordinate 494,283 of SJXQ01009956.1, forward strand.
TTTGACATCATTCAGGCAGTCTGTTAAATTGATTCTGGCTGGTTAATTGTATATCCTTAAACTTTTAAAGATACACTGCCTGTATTGCACTGATTTCTGTCCTGTGTCATTTCCTGCCTTTTGTTGCCTTTGGGATTGCTTCCTTCTTAACTCTAGCTTCTTATTAAGGCGGAACCTTAGTCCTTCCTTCTTTTCCAAATTGAGCCTTTAAAGCTGTAAACTCCCCTCCAAGTGTGGCTTTAGCTATGTTGTCATTCAGTGGCAAATATTTTTAACACCATTTTGATAACCTGTTGTTTCTGATTAAATGCAGTTATGTTCAGAAACAATGTCTGTATTGGTTGAGTTTTCACATTTGTGGAGGCTCACTTCCCGAGGAGCAGGTGGTCTGACAAGGACATGCTGCATGTGCTCAGGAGGCCAGGCTGTGGGGCAGTTCTCAGCGTGTTTGTCAGAGCAGGAGTTTGACACTATTCACATTTTCTGTGTCTAGTTTTGTAAGTTGCTGAGGTGGGGTGAATTTCTCTCTTTCTTCCTTCATTCTGGGAATTTCTGCTTCTTGAATTCTGACTTCTGTCAGTGGAAGCAGTTATGTTCCTGACTGTCATTTCTTCCTGAGAACTGACCCTTTTCCTCTCTCAGAACCTCTGCTGGAAAGTGGGCTTTATCTGATGTTCTTGCAACCATTCCAGCCTTCTTAGGCTGACTGTTTGCATGGTGTATTTCTTCCGTCTGCGTAACTGGATTTATAAACACAGTCTGTTGTCTACTCTGCATGTCTCTGCCTCTAGTAGTGTGAGCTTCGTGTCTGCTCCCTGCATTACGGATGCACTGGGATTTATGATGACCTTTTTCCCGCCTTCTTTTTGGGTTACCTGATTGTTTAGAACTCTATTTTATAGTTTTATCTGTTGGCTTTTTGGTTACCTCTTTGAATTATATTTTAGGGGTTTTGTAGGGATTACAGCGTACATTCACAATTCTTAAGGTTCGGCCAGGTTTCTGTCCATTTATGTGAAAGACAAGAGTCTTGTAGCCGTAAATGTCCATTTCCTGCCTGCCCTTCCTTACCCTTTATAAACTTCTCTTTGTCTAGGTTTTGCATCCTTGTGTGTTATAAGCGCCCAGTATATTGTTACACTTTTTCCTTTAAACATGCTTAGCCATTTGAAGAAAATTGAATAGTCTTTTACATTTACTCAAGTCTGTACCATTTCTGGTGCTCATTCCTTCCTGTAAACATGCACTTTCTCCTGGGTGCCCTTCAGCCTGAGGGGCTTGCTTTAGCACTTCTTACAGTCGGTTTGGATCTCAGCAAGGAATACTGTTTGTCCTCACCTGAAAATATTGACTACCTTCATTCCTGAAGAATATTTTTGCTGATATATTTAATTTTGGGTTGGTATTATTTTCTTTTAGCATTTTAAAGATTTTTCTTTATTTTTCAGCAGCTTGACTGATGTGCCTTGAAGTGATTTTCTTTGTTTATTGTGCTTCAACACCTTGACTTTGTAAAGTTCTGTCTTTCACTAAATTGGGGAAATTTTAGAGGTCCACTTTCTGTTCTTGGTGCTCTCTCCTTTTGTGCATTCACGTCATCTCTGAGATTCCACCTCCCGCTTCTCCAGAGCCGTCCTCTAGTTCATGTGACTTCTGTCACCACCATGGTGTTGTTGAGACCACCCAGCAAGCCATTTAAGTCAGATGTTTACTTTTCAGTTCTAGAATTTGTTTGCTTTTTAAAAAATAGTTCTCGTTTCTCTGCTGAGATTTCCCATCTTTTTTAATTTATAATGAGCATAGTTAGGATCCTTGTGAGCAGTTCCAAGAGCTGCCTTTAAAATTCTTGTCTGACAGTTCTAGCGGTCAGTCCCTTGAGGTTGGTCTTGGTGGCTCCTTCCTCTCGAATGTAGGTGACATTTTCCTCCTCCTTGGTGCATCCAGTGATTTGACTTGCGTCCTGGGCTTTTGTGGCTGTTGTATTGTGCAGACTACTCTCCTGGAATCCTGCCGTGTGGTCCTGTGGGGAGCAGCCACGCTGTGTGGGCTCAGCTCTCTTGTCTGTGTGTGGTTTGGACAGATGTAGGGGAGTCGGTGCGTGATTTTTCAGGGCCTTGTATGGCTTTCTTCTTTCTGGGTTTTCTTCTTTCACTTTCTGGCTGTGGTTGCCCAGAACCCTTTACTGGCTGCTCAAGAAAGTTGGGCCACAGATGTGCTGTCTGAGGTGTGGCTGCGTGGTTGTGGCTGTCGCAGGAGGGGGCCTGCCTGCAGGCACAGCACCTGAAAAACAAGGTCCCCCAGTGCCTCCCGGTGCAGTTCCCCTGCAGTTCGTCTGCTGCTGCTTCCAGTGTTTGTAGGAGTTTGCTTTTAAATTGTCAGAGCTCATAGTTGTTGTGGGAAGGTTATTCCTGGGGGTGGAACCCAGCCTAGCCTGCCTGCCCCATCCTTGTGAATGGGGCTTCCGTCCAGTGAGCACCCTTCATAAGCCACTTTGCTTACAGCGTCAGTGAACTCACAGCACTTAAAAAACATTCTTACTGTTTATCAATCTCTTATTATCCAGTTCAGTGTATGGATTTCCATTTTTAATTAAATCTTTTAAATTTTTTAGCACTTTGTTTGCTGAAAGAAAAAATAAAACTAATATTAGAATGCATTAGAAATTGTGTTTCCTTCATGCATTGTGAACTCTTACTTCTTGAGAGCTGAGTGGTGTTTTTTAAACATTCGACATCTTAAGGGTAGTTGTGACATTTCAGACATGATGCTTTAGATCAATAAAGGTTAACGTTCGATGAGCTTCATGTAGCCTCCCTTTAGTTGGGCGAGGGTTTGAAAGGTCAGTGGACTCAGTAGATTGAAGGACGTATGGCCTGTCTCATCTCTGTCCTTCCTAACTTCATCTGAGGGCATTGGTACCCCTCATTCAGATGTCTCAGGCCTGAGCATTAAGCTGGGGTTGGGACATTTTCTTGAAAGATCTTAGAACTCATTTGCAATAAAACCCATCTGGGTGCTCTTCTCAGCAGGCCCTCATGCTTGGTGGTGTCTGCAGAGTCGGGGCAGGCATCAAGCTTGTGCAGCCTCAGGAAGGAGGCGCCTGTGATCAGTTTCATGTTGCTGTTGTTTCCATAAGATAGGGGGCCCACTTGGAGCAAGCCGAGATTCCTTCTCTCGAGTTGGCCTCCCAGGCTGTGGGAGCGCTTGCGGGGCCGAGGGAGCACCTGTCAGACAGCGCTGTGTCCTCCGGTGTCTCACCTTCCTTCTAAGTTGTCTGTCCTGCGGAGTGCAAGGTGCTCTCTGGAAACGACTCAGAGACTGAGCTTCCAGCCTTGAGGCAGAATGTTTGTTGTTGTTGTGACTATATTACATACAGAATAACCTTTTGAGTGCTGTTTGGCAAAAAGGTATTATTAGATCATGTGTTTGAGAAATCAGTAATGCCCTGAAAGTACCTTCTTCTTTCCTGAACTTCCCATCCCAGTGCAGACGTAGTGTCTTCCTGGGATCACCTGGTCAGGAGTTTAGCCAGAACTTCCTGGGGCCGTGATGGCCTGCCCTCCTGCGGTGGCTAGCGCTTCATGTTTGTGGGCTGGGCTAACCTTGCTGTCCGGGACCCCCGGCCTGTTGGTTCCTTTTTCCTTGACAGCCAGCAGGCTGGGCTGTAGGAGGAAAGAGGGCCTGTCCTGCTTCATTCCAGGCCTCCTCCCTCTGGACTGTGGCCTGCTCGTCCCTGCACCAGGCCATCCTGCCACTCGTCTCAGAGAGGCCCTGGCACACCCGCACTTGGTGCCATGTTTGTCTGTTTCCCTGACCCTCTGGGGCTCTGGAAAGGCACCAGTGCCTGGGCCAGCCACCTTTCTGCTTAGGACACACACAAGGACACATGTGCACACACAAACTGCAGGGAAGAGGTCCTACTGAGGGCACACAGGCACACTCATGGGCACACATCCACACTGTTGGGAAAGGGGTTCTACTTAGGGTGCACACAAATGCACAAACATGCACACGCACACACACACACACACCCCCATGAGGAAGGGGTTCTGGTGAGGGCACACACAGGTGTACATAAACTTATATACGCCCACGAGGAAGGGCACACACGCACACACATGCACACAGGGTGGGAAGGGGTTCTGCTGAGGGCACCTATACGCATGCACCTCCACAGGCCAGGGGTTCTGGTGAGGGGGCATACAGCCTGCCTGGTTCCTAAGGATCCACCAGCTGATGTGTGCTGACCATCTGGGCCTGAAGAGGCCAGAGCTCGTTGTCGGTGCGTGAAGTCCATGGCCGTAACATTCAGCTGCTGGTTCTCGGGGCAGGAACCACATGGGCCCCGTGTGACCACCACCTGCAGGAGATGGACAGAGGTCATCTTCGAGGGCCTGCTTCTCTGTGTCATTGGCCTAGGGTGCCTGTGTCTGGCCCTGTGTGCAGTGCTGGTGGGGCTGGGGTCTCCACAGTGCTCTTTCCAGTCGGCCGTTCTCACCAGTTGGACAGGGCAGGGCTGGATCTCGGAAGACTGGCCTGTATGAGGGTAGCAGTGTGCCGGGAAGTGATTGCTGTTCTTGGAGAGGAGCTCGGGGACCTTGGGAGGAGACCCTGGGTAAGGCTGAGGGCACCCATGTGGTCCCCGGTGTCCTGTGGACATGATGTGGACTCTAGGGAGCACTTGACCACATGTCCCTGTCTAGGCACAGAATTGATATTCTGAAATTGTCGTCTCTATTTCTTCTATGGGAGACAGTGAGGTAATGTGTTAGGTAAAGGCTTTGTTTTCTCAACAACCTTATGCTTTCCACATCAGCAGCTATCAGCGGGCTTCTCCTCTTTTGGTGTGTATTTTGTCATCGGTCTTACTGAGGGACACAGCATCACACATGGCTCTGTGTGGCCTGGGAGGACTTGGTAGGAGCTCGGCAGGCTGGGATCAGGGGCTGCCTTGCCACTGTCCCTGGGCCTCCTGGGTGGGGTGCTCACTCCGTGTGTGCAGTCCTCAGAGTCACTTGTGCTAAGACACAGAGATGGTGGTGAACAGGGCTTATTCAGGAGAAATCAAATGTAGGCCCTACAGAATGGATCTTCTTCGTGTTTGCCCTTCCTTATTCCAAAAGGGGATGCAGGGTGGGACCTGGCCTTAGCGCGAGGTTCTGCCTCGCCTCTCATGCTGGTTGGGGTGCGGAACTGAGTGACACACAGCAGTTTCCACACTGACCCCGCACTTGTCCCACAGAAACAAGTCTGCCTCCAGCCCTGCACCCCAGTCTCTTGCCCCTGCAGACCCTCCATTCTGGCTCCTCCTGCCACGTCAGGGGCTGGGAGGATGCGCATGTGCTCAGGGCGCCTCCTTCCTCCTGGTGTCCAGTCCTGTGGTTCTGCTCTTGCCTGCAGTGCCTGCAGTCTGTGTGGCTTTATTCCTCTTTCCAGCACACAGGCAGGGCCAGAGGTAGTGGACATGGCGTTTGCCTCACTTTGCGTAGGCCTTCCCACTGGTCACTCTGTTTACACAATGTAGAGTCAGGTGCTCACATCTGGGGCCATTGTTGGGTCTGTTTTCCAGGTTACCTGTCCTGCTGCCGTTTTCTGGATGACAATCAGATCGTTACCAGCTCTGGCGACACCACCTGGTGAGTCCCAGTGTGCTGAACCTGTCTCACACTGTTCTCCCCGCCGCACAGCTGAGCCACAGGGAAGCCCTCAGCCAGGCCACTGTAACTGGACATGGCCCTGGGGCTTCAGACATAGGTGCAGAGAGGTGGGCCAGTTCATGGTGCTCTGTGTAGATGGGAAATTTCAGTTTTGAACAACTAAGAACTGATTTTGAAACTAGAGCTCTGCATGGAACACCCGCTTGTCTCTTCCTCACAGTTCACCTTCCTGGGCCACAGTTACTAGCCTTGGGGGCTGTGCTTCAGCCCCTCAGGTGAGCACTGCTCCCCTTTGTCTCTGAGCACAGCTTCAAAGTAGCAGGTGTCACAGAAGTTACCACCACCTTATTGGTGGAAGACACTGAAACTCTGAAATGTTCACTTGTGGCACCAAAACACATCCTTTAAAATCATCAAGAAGTTAAGTCATTTCAGGCTTTAACTGTCCCTGTGGGTTTTTCTGGTTCTTTGAGGCAAGATGTGATGGCTGAGAGCCAGCAGGCCACACAGGAGGGCGGGGGCACCGTGGCCAGCCCTGCTCGGTAAGGTGTCCTTTGTGTGTGTGCTCACTGAAGATCTGCAGTCTATCTTGACTGCCAATTTGGGAAGAACCTCTGTATTAGAAGGTATTTTTGGAGCTTTTTTCACTTGGGAAGGATGTTTTTTGGACTGGGGGTGGGGCGGGTAATCTTTCTTCTTTCCTGCTTGTCCCTCAGGCCCTAGAGAGGGGTCCCCCATGCTTGGATATGGAGGCTAGGTTGAGCTGGTTTTCTGTGAGGCTGACAGGGAATGAGGAACATCTGATGGCTTGCTTCTGTGGGGGAAGCACAGAAACAGCGCATGCATCCTTGCCACACTGCCGTGTCTCACCTTTCTCTGGCCTAGAGTAGCCTCTCGAGCTGATGGCCACGGGCTCCAAGCTTGGCTCTGCCTCATGGAGTGACCCAGCCTCTGGGCTCCGGTGGGCATGGAGCTCTCCAGCAGGGGCACCAACTGGAGGCCTTCTGCTGCCCCTTATGAGCCCCCTGCAGGGCTCAGGCGTGCAGCTCAGCCCACAAGTGTCCCTGCTGGACAGGGACTCGGCTCCCTCTTCTGCTGATGTGTGAGCTGGCGTGAGAATCAGAGAAGCCCCAGGCGGACTCATCCATGTCGTGTGTGTGCTTGGCTCTGTAACAACCCATTTGAGCAAAGTCACTACAGAATGCAGATCTGTCTTACGTGAAGCGTGGATGTTGGCTGCAGGCCTCGGGGTTTGAGGGAGTTTGTTGCGTATCTGGTCTTCCAAGCAAGGGGGTAACCCTGTCATTGCTCTGTTCCAGTGCCCTGTGGGACATCGAGACTGGCCAGCAGACGACCACATTCACTGGACACACTGGGGACGTCATGAGCCTTTCACTCGCTCCGGACACCAGACTGTTTGTCTCTGGTGCTTGTGACGCTTCAGCCAAACTCTGGGACGTACGAGAAGGGATGTGCCGGCAAACCTTCACCGGCCACGAGTCTGATATCAACGCCATCTGTGTGAGTTGAGGTCACAGGTGTGGGTCAGGGCCCTTGGCTGGCCGTCAGCAGGTTGGAGTCCTCAGGAGCTGCAGCTGTGTCAGCCAGTTGGAAAATGTTTTCAGGGTTAGGTGTTTTCTCTTTTCTATGCAAATACAGTCGAATGGACAAAATCTCCCTGTGGGAGACTTGGCTGTGATTCGCTGTGTCCCAGTGAGGCCCACATGTGTCCCACTCCCAGGGTGACCAACCAGTGACTGACTGTGAGGCTTCCTCCCGTTGGGGGCAAATAGTCCCGTAACTGACCCTGTCAGGCTAGCCTCTGTGGGCTCTGGGAGCACAGCAGTGGAGGGAGCTTGCCCTTGTCCACGTTGCCCTGACAGGAGGGCCTGGCCATCTGAGGAGCTGGAGGTGGGGAGGGGGAGAAAGTGTCTGCTTGCAGAGCCATCCTCCACGTGGTCAGGTGGCCTGACTCCAGCGCCTGTGGGCACCCAGCCATGGGCGATAGCCACACTCTTGCTGTTCCTTTGGGACCATGATGGTGACGGGAAGCCAACTCTTTGCCCAGGTCTGGTCCCTCCCGGTCCCTGCGCAGCGCCTGCTGTTCGGCCAGAGCCTGGTCCTAGCTGGTCTCCACTCCTGTGCCTACAGTACCCTGCGTCGGGCAGTCTGTGTTTCCAGTGTTTCTGTCTATTTGCAAACTGTCTCCGCTTGCTTGCTCTTTCCAGTTCTTCCCGAACGGCAACGCATTTGCCACTGGCTCAGACGACGCCACCTGCCGGCTGTTCGACCTCCGTGCGGACCAGGAGCTCATGACCTACTCCCACGACAACATCATCTGCGGGATCACCTCCGTCTCCTTCTCCAAGAGTGGGCGCCTCCTTCTCGCAGGGTACGACGACTTCAACTGCAACGTCTGGGACGCCCTCAAGGCCGACAGGGCAGGTAGGATGCTGCCGGGCCTCACTGGATCTGCAGAGGGATGGAGCACACGTCAGCTGCAACATGTGGGCTGGCAAAGGGACAGGAGCCAGGCCCCGGCACCAGAAGCTCTTTGCGGTGCCATGTGGCTCACACAGCCAGGAGTGGGCCAGCCACATCCTTGTAGCACCCTCCCATTGTAGAGCTGGGGCACAGGTTCAGCAGGGACCCCTGGAAGCACAGGTTGGAGTGCAAAGTGTGATGGTGGGGTGAAGTATGTAGTTGTCAAGTGTATTGAAGGAGGTTGTGCAGATGAGAACTTGCTGTCTCAGTGCTGGAGAGGGAGCATTGCTGTTGGCCTATGGCCTCTTCTTCTGGGGGCTCCTCTTCCTCTCCTGCTCCCCTGAGTGCCCTCAGGTCTGCGGCCTCTTCCTGACAGCATGGGGTGCTCTGAGATACAGCCTCAGATTCCTCTGGAAAGACGTGGCTGATGATTGTTCAAGCACTGACCACTGAGTGTCACAGGGTGCCCTGTCTGGGGAAGAGGGATCGCTGTGCCTGTCCTGAAGGCCCACCCTCTGTGCTGTGCCCTTTGTGTTGGGATCCTTTCCTCACCACCGAGGCCTGGCAGGGACTGGATGTGGGGGTTTCTGGTTCCACTTCAGCAAGTGGCTGGACCCCAGGCTGACCACACTGTCTTCTGCCCCCAGGGGTCTTGGCCGGGCATGACAACCGCGTGAGCTGCCTGGGGGTAACTGATGATGGGATGGCCGTGGCTACGGGGTCCTGGGACAGCTTCCTCAAAATCTGGAACTAACCCTGACAGGTAAGAGGCAGCCCACACCCTTCCCTGCTTGCGGCTCCATGTTTCTCACAACATGGAGGGAGCTGTGGGTTGGGGCTCCTGGGGTCATTTGGACGTGGCTGCTCTGGGCTCGCAGGCAGGTGAGCTCTGCGGTTAGCCTGAGTACTTGCTGTGCCCCCAGCCTGAGCGGGTGCAGGTGCCATGCCACTCTGCACCTGGGCCAGGTGCTGCCTTTCTCTTCATGGTCTCTCGATTCTGTTTAAAGCAGCAGGTGGACGCCACAGTGACTGGAAGGCCATTCCAGCCTTGGACCGTTGCAGATAGCATTTCCCATCTACCCCTACTAACGCGGACGCCCTGCACCCCTCAGAACTTCAAAAGGGCAAGACCTTCCCCTCACTTATTGCTGAAACCAAGAGCACAATTCCCACTGAGAGAAGAATCTCTGTGCTGTAACTAAAACGAATCGTGCATTCCTTCCGGGACCATTGTCTTTGTTTTCCTTTTTTGTTTGTTTTGAATGAATTTAAAAGGAAATACTATAATAAAAATGTTAACAAGAAGGTAAACTTGAGTGTAATTGTAAGACAGACACACCTTTTTACTAGTTTATTTGAAATCTTGATCAGTAATCCTATTTGATGATGTCATGCAAAACAAGTTGAGGACTTCATCTTGTAATTGACTCTGAATTCTAGATTGTGTTTGTAACAGGATTTTGCAGACATGATTCATATTTCCTTCTTAAAATATATTTCTTTCTGCTCGTAGTTAAACAGAGAAGGAGGGTCTGGTGTGGCCTCTCTGAGATTGTTAATGATGTAAATTTAGTCCCTGGTTTTTTTTTACTTCCGTCTCATGTCACATGACCGTCGTGCGCATGGTGTAGAAGGATGATGCTGAGAAGTCAAGGGACTGAGCACGCGGACGAACAGTGGCCGCGTCAGGCGCCCTTCTCCCGACCCACCCTCTCCCCTCAGCTTGGTTTTTAGTCTCACCCGGTCTCCTTGTGAAGTTGGAGGGAGGCTGACCCAACAGCGCGACACTACCCTGTGCCCCACCCGGCCACCACGAGCCTCCGTCCTCAAGAGCGGTGCCGTCCTGTGCGTGGAGAGTCAGTCAGTTATTTGTGTATGAAACAATGTACAAATCAATGTTTTGAAAATAATGATCTCAAACTTTCTAAGTTAAATTTTAAAAAACCTGATTGTTTGCCATTTGGGGTGGGTTTGCTCTTAGAACCGCATGCTGTAGAAATGCTCACAGTGCATATAGGACTCAGTCCTTAGATGTTCTTTTTCTTTGAAGAAATAACCTCTTTGAAGTTGTGACGTCGCGCTCTGTCCACCTCGCGTCGCTCCTCTGTGCACACGCATCGCATTGGAGGCCGTGCAGTTAACGGCCTACACGCTCGCCTGGCGAGATGTCACTGTTTTCTTTCTTTAAAAAACAAGTCCTGTTCCAAAATCGTTGTTGGATGGGGTGGGGGGTGTACAGGGAACGGAGTCCCTGGCCTCCCTTGTGGATTTCTCACGGCCCGCCTCTCCCGGGAACCAGCCTTTGTGCCGAGGCAGACCACTTTTCTAACACGCAGATGTCCCTGGTTCCGTGCGCGTCCAGTGTTGGGCAGCGGTGCTGGGACAACGCGGGCCTCCTCCCCGCACCAGCGCCCCTGTAGCGGCAGCAGTGGCTTCTCCACCTGTTTGCACCATCCTTTGCGCCCTGTGCCCTGGACCCGCAGAGAGTGGGATGAGCCCCCGCCCCCGTCGGCACCTCTGTAGAGCTCTCTGCACCCTGTCCCTCACCTTTTGTATTTAATTTTAAAGTCAATGTACTGCAAGGAAGCTGGATGCAAGATAGATCCTATATTCAACTGTACTGTTATTTAAGATGTAATAAAGCAGTTTGACATGAGGGATCTTGGCGTGACTGCTCATGTGTTGGGCTGTTTCGGTGTCTGGAGGCAGCTGCCTCCCCTGCTGCCCACTCTTCTGTCCATGTCCCTTGTCCCCATCACAGTTCAGTTGCTCAGTTGTGTCCAACTCTTTGCAACCCCATGAACCGCAGCACGCCAGGCGTCCCTGTCCATCACCAACTCCTGGAGTTTACCCATGAAAGGTGTGGCTGCAGAGCAGTGGTGTCCTGCCAGCGCTGGGCCTTCATCTCTGGACAGCAATCTGTCGTTTCCTCTTCTGAGCCTGAGCCATGCCCCCGACTTCCCTCCCCAAGATACTAAGGACTTTACTCAATAGACAATACTTCTCTTCAGATCAGACCGTTTTCATCTTTGAATGAAAAGAACTGTGTCTTACAAGAAAGGATGAACATCAGCCCCCCTCACGTGAGAAACAGTGCACTTCAGTGAGGAGAGCCCCTCACTCCACTCCCCACCCCCGCCGCAGGATCGAGTCCTCCTTCTGCTGTAGGACACTTTTCCTTCAGTCCTCGATGTTCCATAAGGTTATGAACGCTGCCTCAGTATTCCCCTGGGTCAGGTTCGTGAATAAGTGAAGACTGCTCTCAGTGGGAAGCATTCCCTCCTGAATCTCCCATTTCCGAGGATCAGGAAGACACAGGCATCAGGTCCATACCGCCTCCCCCACAGCTTTGCCCCTGGGGAGGTGTGGCTGGGACTGGTACCTTCTCAGGGGTTGCTTTTGCAAGGACCATGGGTGCAGTTTCTGGGTGACTACAGCCTGAACAGTGGGTTTGCCTGGTTTCAACCTCCGCCCCCACTTCTCTCTGGAATAAATCTGTTACTTGAATGTTTTAACTGCCAACTACCTCACAGAATGCCAGAGAGCATCTAAGGTGCTCCTTGGGCTGGCAGCCTGAGGTTAGGGAGGGAGGGTCTCCTGGGGTCAAGAAGCCTTTATCCTGGCAGAGGGCACACCTGCTGCTGGCCACCTGCAGAGGGAGCAGGTGGGTACAGGAGCCTCTGCGAGGGCCAGCTCACCCAGGGATCCTCTGAGTTGGGGCCAGGGATGCTAAGACTGAGCCCTCTGCTGCCTTGAGGCCACTGGTCCACCTCAGGAAAGTGGTCACTGAAAATGGGTGTTGGGGACGCTGAGGGTAGGCAGCCAGCCAGAAGTGTTAAGTGACACCACTGGCACTGTGCTGCCCGGTATGAACCTCGGACTTGATGCTGGAAGCCCAGGACATGCGGCTCCCAGGGCCTGGATGCACCTGGGATGTGACATCCCCCTGTCCCACTTCCCCTCCAGGGCACCCGCTCTTTCTCCAGCATCATCCCACAGCCTCTGTCCCTAGCGTCCAAAGTAGTCGCTAGCTCTGGTGGGCATTCCTCTGTTAGGTGTGATGTCGAGACTCTGCCCTGGACCCTTGGTTGCTGGACACAAACAGTCCTTGCAGGGAGCCTGGGATCACCTGGGGCCCTGTCTCTGTTCTCACATGCACACGTGGTGTCCACCCCACCCAGCAACAGTATCCACACATAGGGAGGTCCTCAGAGCCCCTGTGCCCACCCCTAGGGTCCCTCCTGACTTGTGAGAGCAGGAAAAGGTTGCCCTGCCCCCACCACTCTTGCTCCAACTCCCTCACATCTCCACCATTCCCCAATCCTGGAATCCAGCCAAATGGAAGGGGCAGAAAATCCTGCTCTTTGACTTCCTTGTGACCTGGGGCCAGTTACTTGGCCTCTCTGTGCCTGGGGTTCCCTGTGAGAAAACTGCTAACAACAAAAGCACCTGCTCGAGAGGCCTTGTGAGAACTTGGTGAGTCCCACATGTGTGAGGTGCTGGAGCGGGGGCTGCACTATCAGAGAACCCCACCCCCACCGCAAGCCCATGCCCTCTGCTCCCTCGGCCCAGGTTGCCTATGCTGGTGCTCTTCTGGGCTCTTGGCAGGGCATGCCCACACAAACACATGCATGCCCCTGCGGCTGATGGTTTGGTTCCCTGCAGTATTGCGTTCCAGGTGGGCAGTTCCGGACACTGGTCCCTGGGGAGGACTGGGAAGGGTGGGACAGGAGAGGTCAGCAACCAGGGCCTGTTGGCTGGAGGCCAGCACTGAGGGACACCCTTGTCCACAGGGTGAGTCCATGTCTCAGCCACTTCCCCTTTCAGGTGTGGGGCAGCCTCCCACCACCCTGTCCCCCGCAGCCAGGCACAGCTAAGGCCTACATCCCCAAGAGCTTGGAGCAGGACCCCAAACAAGTGCCGTCTCCAGACCCTGCCCCCAAATCCAAAGGTGCTTCCTGCCTGAGTGAGTCCAGCTCTGGGCAGGCAGCCATGTCTGCTCCCTCTACAACCCCACTTCCTCCATTTCCATCCCCCACTCTTGCTGTCCCCCATCTTTCCACCCTCAGAAGAGGAGGGGTCCAGGTCTCGGGTATCTAAAGCTTAAATGGTAGGGGAGTCATGTTTACATAAAGAAACATTAGAGTCCAGCATTGTGGCACTGCGAAGGGTCACACCCATGGCCTTTCCTGAACCCTCAGCTCCTCTGAGGCACACCGGCATACCTGCCCAGCCCACGTGGCCTGACGCATCCACCCCCCCCCAACCCCCGATCCCTATACCTGCCTGCATTCCTGCTGCTGACCCTTCTCTCTGCCCCAGCTCTTTCCAGCTCAGCCCTGCTCTCAGCCTAAGCAAGATCTCCTCCAGGAACCTTCCAGAGGCCTAAAGCGCCCCTCCCTGCACTATCCTAGACTGCAGGGTGTAAGTCGGAGGCTCTGAGGCCCGGGAGAAGCCTCGGGGCCTGCTGGGAGAAATGCACAATAGGTTCAGCTGAGGGAAGCCACAGCCCCATTTCATCTCTGAAATGCGGAAGCACTCCTGCCCGAGGTCTGCCTGAGGTTCCGGGTGGACAGACTTCCATGATCACAAACACACACCACACAAGTTCCCTTTAGAGAGAGGTGCACAGGTGACCTTGGCTTGTTACCAGGACAGAGCTGCTTTCGCCTGCTCTAGAAGGTTCTTGGGGGGCCTAGCCAAGCATTCGTATTATTGTGCTGCTGCTGCTGCTGCTAAGTCGCTTCAGTCGTGTCCGACTCTGCGACCCCATAGACAGCAGCCCACTAGGCTCCTCTGTACCTGGGATTCTCCAGGTAAGAACACTGGAGGGGGTTGCCATGTCCTTCTCCAATGCATGAAAGTGAAGTCACTCAGTTGTGTCCGACTTGTAGCGACCCCATGGACTGCAGCCTATCAGGCTCCTCCACCCATGGGATTTTCCAGGCAAGAGTATTGGAGTGGGTCGCCATTGCCTTCTCTGTGCTAATAATATCCAAAAAATGCAACTCAAAAGGCTTTTCTTTTCTGTGGGTGTGGCTGAGGGGGAGGTCACTTTGAGGAAGTGGTTGGGTTTTCAAAATAACCAGATATGGGGAAGTTTGGAGCTTGAGAAATTCCCCCAAATTCCCACCATCCTTGCCCTGCTTGCCATTCACCCTTGATGATCCCATGGTCCTGTGGTCATGTAAGAAGTGTCCTTTGCTGTGCCCAGGTGTGTTCAGGGTCTTTGAATACAGGGCCAGGAGCTCCCAGCCAGAGATGTCAGCAGCAGGTATACAGATGCATAAATTTAGAGGCCAGGCTGCTGCAAAGGACCTCATTGTCTGCACACAGCCTGGGCCAGATGCTCTGTCCAGGAGGCCTAGGGGGAGAGGAAAAACGTGGCTCACTCAGGCTCATTTAGAGGCCCTGCATCATCGCTTCCAGGAGCCCAGCACACCACTGGGACACTTGACTCTGCTCTGCTAGTGGGTTACCTGTCAATTCAGCAAGACTTGGTAACCTACCATGCCTGGACTTGGGGGTGCAGGAGAGCAGTACCCTTTGCCCCTTCCTCCTTCCTCTCTAGGTCCTCCAATGAGGAAGCACCGTGTTGGCAGGTCACCCTTGAGGGGCCCCGCTTGAGAGCTTGCCTAGAGTCCCTCAGGTCCAAGGGGTATCAAGGACCCGCCGGGCTGCTTGGGGTGGGCCAGGCTCACGACAGCGGGACCAGGCCGCTGCCTCCACCTGTGTCCTGTGCTGGCAGCCAAGGGGCGCAGTTCTATTCCAAAGTACTTTCCTTCTAAGCAGTGGTTAAGGAGTCCGCGACAGGTAGTGTCACCATTAGCTGGGCCGCAGTCAGCCCACCGGGAGGGAGGCAGGAGGGGCGGGGTCCGGGTTGGCGAACGTGCTTAGGACACAGCGAGGTGAGTGGGCACCTAGCGTAGCCCTGAGGCCCCCGCTCCTCCCCAGAGGGCAAGCCCTAGCCCGCGCGCACTCTGCGCACAGTGCCCCCAACCCAGGCCTCGGTCCCGCTCCTTGTCCGAGTCTAGCGTCAGAGCCGGCCTCCTCACCTGCGAGGGGCGGAACGAGCGTGCAGCGCATGCGTAGGGCGCGGGGCGCGCCTGCGCACTGGCGGCCCGGGGGGTATTGCTGCTCGGCGGGCCGGGTGGCCGTGGGGCCCGAGGCGGCCATGGGGCAGTGGGCGGCCGCGGTTCCAGGGGCCGGCTAGTGACGGCGAGCGGCGGCGGGGCGCTGGGACGCGCGGGTGCGGCCTGGCGAGGAGACAGCCCCGCAGGCGCCCGGGGCAGCGAACGGTGAGTGCGCGTCCCCTCGGCCCGGCCTTCTGCCTGGGGTCGTGGGGTCGGGGTCGTCGGGTCAGGGTCGTGGGGGCGGGGCGGGAACGACCCTACCCACTGACTGGCCACACCCTGCCCCCGGGCCCCGGCGCAGGTGTCCGGGTGGCCGGACCTCGACCCCCGCGACCGCGCTGTGAACGAGGTGGCGGGCCCGGCCCTCACGCGGGGCGGTCAGTTAGGGTCCACGTCGCGGTATTCATTCTCGGAAAGTGCCTCTGTGCTCGGAACCCAGCGCCCAGCCGACGACCCCTGAGGTCGGCGGCTGGCCCGTCTGAGCCGGGTCCGAGCCCCCGGTCTCTCTGCCTCTGCGTCCGGCGCGCTCTGGTTCTCGTGGAGTCTCCTCACCCGCCGGGGACCGGGCCTGAGCCCAGGCGTAAGCACTTCCTGCTGGACGGCGCCCTGGGCTCTGGCTGTGACCTTTGCCCCATTGCGGGAACTCGAGGACGAGGACAGGGACCCGCAGGTGCGGCTGGCGAGCTACGGCCCTGGGGCTTGGGTGCCCAAGTGTTCTGGGCCTGCCATTCAGGTGGGCGTGGGATGGGCCCGAGTCGGCCCCGAGGGTGGACGGGGCACCCCGGGCCGGGCTGGAAGGGAGACCGGGTTCACCCGCAGGATGACTGGAGGGGTCGGTTCTCTGCGGGGGCTGCGGGCCACCCCCTAGCCGCTGACCGACAGTGCACGGGGCCCAGTCCTGCGGGCGGGGCTGCCGGCTCGTCGTTTGCGATGTCTCCCCGACCCGCTGTCTCACAGCCTAGAGTTCAGTGCGTGGGGCCGGGCAAATGCGTGTGTAGACTGTTGGCGAAAAGAGGAACTGGGTGAAGGTGGCACGGAGGCGGGCTGTTGTGCAGGGAGCTAGGTGTGCAAATACCTGCTTCAGCCCAAACGCTTGCGAGATCTCCCAGGGGTCGGGTCTGCCACCCTAGAGCCTCCCCTCGCGGCTCTGATCCTGTTCTTCCGCCCAGCAGGCTCTGCCCGTCTGCAGTTCTGTCAGGTCCTGGCCAGCAGTGGGCATCACCTACCAGTGGGAGAGGGGAGATTTAATAGGTACCTTTTATCGCCTCAGTGTTAAGGAGGGGTAAACTTTGCTTTTTCATTCAGTATTTCAGCAGGTGTATGTTGAGAGCTTGCACTGTGCATCATGTTATGTTTATATTTGTGTGTGTGACTTTTACTTATGGGCATCAGGATGTGTCTCCTTTCCTTTGGGGAAGTTCTTTATCTTGGTTATTATGCTCCAACACTTTTCTGTTAAAACTTCCCATTGCGGATGTTTTCTGAAAATGAACTGAAATAATTCTAGACTCCCAGAAAGTTGTGAAAATACAGAGGAACGCCTGCACTTATCCCCACATCCATGTCACAGTGACGTGAACCCTGGGACCTCCGTCACACCCCTTGCTGAGGTTCACCACTTTCCCGGGGCACAACTATGTGGCTGCCACCACAGACTCAGAGCTGGTGTCACCTAGGGAGCCCACCCCAGGCTCCCCATACTCCCTGGCCACCGGTGATCTGTTCATGCGCTTGTGTTTTGTCATGTCAAGAAAGTCGTGTAAGGGACTTCCCTGGTGGTCCAGGGCTTTTGGCTCTGAGTTTCCACTTCATGGGGCCCTGGTGGAGAACTAAGATCTCACATGCTGCGTGGTATACCCCCAAAAAGAAAGAAAGAATGAATGAAAAGCGAGTTGTGTAAATGGGAGCGTTTATCATGTGACCTTCCTTGCCCTGCAGTCAGCCTGGGGTCACCCAGCTGGTTTCAGAGTCCATGTCCACTCCCTCTGGTGGCCGGGCCCGCTCACCAGTGGGGACGCTTGGACTGTCTGTGGTGTTTGGCTGCTGCAAATTAAAAGCTGCTGTAAATGTTGAGGTGCAGGTTTTTCTGTGAGCATCAGTGTGAGCATCTCTGGGGTAAATGCCCAGGTGCACTTGCTAGGCTGTCTGTTTAGTTTTTATAAGACGGCATCAGCCCTTTCCAGAGTGTCTGGCCCTGTTCTGGTCCTGGGTGGTGTGTGAGCAGGCGTTGCTCTGCGACCTCCAATGCTGAGTTGTCTGGCTGTTCCGGTCAGTGTGCAGTGGCATCTCACTGTGGTTTTACTTCCTTTTGGCCCATTGGCATGGAGCATCTTTTCACCTGCTTCTTTACCATGGGTGCATCTCATCTGTCCAGTCGGCTCTTGTCCACTTTCTAATTGGACTGTTTTTTACTGTTGAATTTTGCTAGTTTTGCTATTTTATAGGTATAGATCTGTTGGATATCTAGTTTGAAAATATTTTCTGTCTATAGCTTGATTTTTTTTTTTTCGCTTTCTTAACAGGGTCTTCCACAGAGCAAGTTTCTAAGAAGCCCAGTTTACCAATTTTTTTTATCTTTTATGAAGTGTGCTTTTTATATCATGTACAAAAAAGATTCTAACTTTAGGTCCCCAAAACTTTCTCCTGCATTTCATTTACTTGTGTATTTATTCATGGCCATGCCATGTGGCTTGCTGGACGTTAGTTCCCTGACCAGAGATCAAGCCTATGCCCTCAGCAGTGAAAGCTTGCAGCCCTAACCACTGGACCACCAGGGAATCCCCTCTTCTGTATTTTATTATGAAGGCTTTCTAGTTTATGTGGAGTTTTGTGTCAGGTGTGAAGGTTAGGCCGAGGTTTACTTTTTTTGCCTATAGATGTGAATGATTCCAACACCCTTTGTTGAAAAGATTGTCTTTCCTTCCTTGAACTGCTTATATACATTTGTCAAAAATTGAGTGTGTTGGTGTGGTTGTGTTTCTGGGCTCTCTGTTCTCCGTTGACTTGTATCTGCCCTCCCCCAAGGCCACAGTCTATTACACTATTACAGCTAAAGAGAAGTCTTCAGAGTCACTCATCTCCCTTTATTCCTCTTTAAAAAAAAAAAGTTTGCTTTTTACACATACATTTTAGAATAAACTTGGCCATATCTACCAAGAAATCTTGCTGGGATTTGTGTAGAAATCACACTAACCCTGTAGATGGATGTGGGGAGAACTGACATCTCTGCTACATTGAGTCTTCTCAGTTACATCTTCTTTGATTTATCTCATCAGGGTGTTTAAAATACAATTCAGCATACAAGTCCTCTGTGTATTTTGTTATATTTCATCCAAATGTTTTTTCAGTGACTGTAGATGATACCGTCTCTAACTTCAGACTACCTTCTTTGCCTGTTGCTGTGACTCAGATGTGCAGAACTGTGCTGATTAAGGGTGGTCACAACAGACATCCTGCCTGGCTCCCAGTCTTATGTTTTCACCATCAAGTTAATAGTAGTGGTAGCTTTTTTGTAGGTGCTCCTTACCAAGCTGGAGAAGTTACCCTTAATTCCTAATTGCTGAGAATTTTTACCACTGTTGGGTGTTGAATTTTTTCCACTTTCTTGCCCATCAGATGGTGTATGTAAGATGGGTTACACTGACTGAGCCAGCCTTTTGTTCCTGGGATACGCCCCACTTGGTGTTGATTGATCCATTTTAAACATTCTCTGTTGTGTCCATTTGATGAGGATGCATCAAATAACGCATTACGCTGAGAGTCAGTGCGATGTAATTCTTAAACTGCAAGTAGAAGCTGAGACGGCATCACTGGCATACTTAGCTGCAGAAGAAATGACACGTCAGCACTTGTCCCAGGGTCAGTTGAGAGGCTGTTGGAGAGATTTGGGCCCTGGTCAGTGAGCAGCTCAGACCTGCACTGCTTGTAGGTGGAGGTCCCTGGTGGGGATGGGGGCAGCATTTGAAACATTGTTAACAGACATAAATTCATCTCAGCCATTTAGATGAGAATTACTTTGAAGAATGGTTTGTTCTTTTGAATGAATATATTGCCCATAATAGCAAACAAAGTGCAAATGACACCACCCTTATGGCAGAAAGTGAAGAGGAACTAAAAAGCCTCTTGATGAAAGTAAAAGATGAGAGTGAAAAAGTTGGCTTAAAGCTCAACATTCAGAAAACAAAGATCATGGCATCCAGTCCCATCACTTCATGGCAAATAGATGGGGAAACAGTGGAAACAGTGTCAGACTTTATTTTTTTGGGCTCCAAAATCACTGCAGATGGTGACTGCAGCCATGAAATTAAAAGACGCTTACTCCTTGGAAGAAAAGTTATGACCAACCTAGATAGCATATTCAAAAGCAGAGACATTACTTTGCCGACTAAGGTCCATCTAGTCAAGGCTATGGTTTTTCCAGTAGTCATGTATGGATGTGAGAGTTGGACTGTGAAGAAGGCTGAGCGCCGAAGAATTGATGCTTTTGAACTGTGGTGTTGGAGAAGACTCTTGAGAGTCCTTTGGACTGCAAGGAGATCCAACCAGTCCATTCTGAAGGAGATCGGCCTTGGGATTTCTTTGGAAGGAATGATGCTAAAGCTGAAACTCCAGTACTTTGGCCACCTCATGCGAAAAGTTGACTCATTGGAAAAGACTCTGATGCTGGGAGGGATTGGGGGCAGGAGGAGAAGGGGATGACAGAGGATGAGGTGGCTGGATGGCATCATGGACTCGATGGATGTGAGTTTGACTGAACTCCAGGAGTTGGTGATGGACAGGGAGGCCTGGCGTGCTGCGATTCATGGGGTTGCAAAGAGTCAGACACGACTGAGCGACTGAACTGAACTGAATAGCAAACAAAGTCTGTAAAAATCCAATGATTATATAATCAGTTATAAGACTTTTGAAAATTTCAGCATCGTAGGATTTAATTACTTCCTTGTCTATTTTCTCAGGATTATAGTAATCTAGCTGGATTATAGTAATCTAACTAGATAGTTACTTCTGTGTCTTCTTGGGGTGATAGAATTTTCCACACCCTCCTAGGATTACCATATCACCTGCGTCTTCGTCCACACCTTCTCAGGATTGTACTACTCTAACTGGATAGTTATTTCTGTGTTTTCTTGGGATGGTAGAGTTTTCCACACACTCCTAGGATTACCACATCACCTGCACGCTCAGCTGGCTTTAAGGCAGGCTGGTGGCTCAGATGGTAAAGAATCTGCCTGCAATGCAGAAGACCTGGGTTTGATCCCTGGGTTGGGAAGATCTCCTGGAGAAGGGAACAGCTACCCACTCCAGTATTCTGACCTGGAGAATTCCTTGGAGGAGGCTGGCAGGCTACAGTCCATGGGGTCGCAAAGAGTCAGACACGACTGAGCAACTTTCACTTTTCACTTTCCTGACAAGCAGGTTTCAGGTTCTTGCAGCTGGTGCAGCGCCAGGATAGTGGTCTTCACGTTCTGTTTGGCCAGGGTTCTGGCATCACTGCCTATAATCATTGTCTCTTGATCTTACGGTTACTGGAGCCTGGGGTGTGTGCCCTGAGAGAACCTTATTGTCATTCAGGAGGGGCTACGTCAAAGGCCTCTTTTCCAGATAACATGAGGCAGGAAGGGTCCTCTCTCCTCCTGGGACCCTGGGCTTTTTTGCTGGGTCCCGTCATCTGTGTCACTGAGGTCATGCCAGGGGCCCAGATATGAGCTCTGCCCTCCTCACTGTGTCACCTTGGGCTTTGGTCTCCTGGACACCCCCACGCAGCTCCTTGCAAGGGCAAGTCAGGCAATTTGAGTCAAGTGCTTGGAGAGGGCCCGGCAGTGTGGGCGCTGGTTTTGCTGCTTGCTGGTCATCCTGGCCTGGAGTGAGTGTTCACATTCCCACACTATAATCCTGGCCTCCCTGGCCTGCTCTTCCCTGTGGCTGGTTGTTCTAGGCCGAGGTAAGCATCCACACTCCTATACTGTGACAGCTATTTTTTATGTTATTGTTGTTTAGTGGCTAAGTCATATCTAACTCTGTGACCCCATGGAATACCAAATGCCAGGTTCTTCTGTCCTCCACTGTCTCCCGGAGTTTGCTCAGATTCATGTCCACTGAGTTGGTAATGCTATCCAACCATCTCATCCTCTGCAACCCCCTTTTCCAGGTCTCAGAGTGAAGCCACTACCAGGCCTCTTAGTAACAGCTTAAAGCAAGTTTTTTTGTTTTTTTTTTAAATTTAAACAATATTTCCTCTTAAAGTTGTGAATTCACGGTCCATCACAGCAGTTTGTGGGGTCCTCGTAGGGATTAAGTGATATACATGAATGAGGCAGTCTGAGCAGGGCCAGCACGAGAAGGCAAACAATGAGATTACTGATTGCGTTTTTATCTTGGGCAGTTTTTACTGAAACGAGGAAAACGTGTGCATAGCTTTTGCATATTAACTGAGCCCAAACCTGCCTTCTTGTATTTCTTGCGAATTTGTCCTGTGTCCTTTCAGGCATAGTGACCTTTCTGTGTAGCCAGACTCGTGAACTCACTCTGCCCCCTCCCCACCCCCCCTACGGCTGGTGGTCTTGTCCTCATCTCCCAAGCACTTGAGGCTGCCTCGGGCTCTCCGTCCCAGCACCCTAGCACTCTTGTGTCCTCCACTAAGCATTCCAGGATTCCCCCAGACTCTTATCCAGACCCATCCATTTGGTGTGTCCTGGGTTCAGTCCTGAGAGCCTGTCTGGTTCTATGGCTGTCAGTGTTACCCTGTGCTGACAGAGCCCAGCCCCCCATGTCCCCGAGCTCTGGGCTTGAACTGTTAGCTGCCAGCACGTCATCTCCCCTTGGGCAATAGTGATCACGTGAAGTCAGGCCCGAGAGATGCAGAGTTTCTGCAGCATCACTCCTCGGGCTGCGAGGAAGTCAGACCCCTGTGAAGAGGAACTCAGCAGCAGGTGGTGGTCAGGGTTGAGGAGAAAAGGAACTGGGCACCGGTGGGTAGGAGCAGAAGATACAGGTGTTCTCTTGAGCAGGTGGCATCTGAGCACAGATCCAAGGGACAGTCGTGTCACGGGTGAGGTGTCTCAACAAGCTGTGTGGCCATGCTTCTCTGTTGGGTAAATGTCTCAGAGTGGAAGGGCTGTAGCAGATGGCGGAACCATGCTTAATGAACATTTTAAGAAACCGCCAAACTGTTTTCCAAACTGGTTGCCCCGTTTTCATGCCACCAGCACTGTCTGAGGGTTCCATTTCCTTCTCAGGCTCTGCGACACTTGGCGTGGTCAGTTTTCTTACATTTTAGCCGTTCTCCGTAGGTGTGGGATGATGTCTCCCGGTTTTAATTTGCGTTTCTCCAGTGACTAAGGATGCTGAGCATCTTTTCGTGTGCTTTTCAAGATGCAATCAATGTATCTTGGGGAAGTTGCCCAAAGTTGGTATCTTTTGCCTGTTTTTTAATTGAGTTGTTTTCTTACTAAGCTTTAAGAATTCTTTATATATTTTGGAATCAAGTTCTGTGTCATATATACGTTTAGCAAATATTTTTTGTCAATCTCATATTTTCATTAAGATTTTTGTCAGCTCATATTTTCTTTTCTTAATAGTGTCTTATGAAGGGTACAAGATTTGAATTTTAGTGAAATTCAGTTTATCAGGTTTTAAAATTTGTAGTTTTTCTCTCCTATTTAAGAAATCTTTGCCAAATCCATGGCCATGAAGATTTTCTCTAGTGTGTGTTTTTTTTTTTTTATAAGTTTTATAGCTTTTATTCTTACATTTAAGTGTATGATCCATCATGAGCTGACCTTTGCCAACTTGTGAGGAGAACTGAACTTCATAGAGTTGGGTGTGGCTGTGGAACTTACCTGGAACGGTCTGGAGGAAAGATTGTCCTCTCCCTGTTGACTCTCCTCAGCACCTCTGTTGAGAACCCCTGACTGTCGTCTGTGCCCTTTGTCTGTGGGTATGTCTCTGTGTCAGTACCACACGGTCTGGTTGCAGCAGCTTTATAGCAAGTCATCAGATCAGGTAGCATTAGTCCTTCAACAGGGCTGAGTTTTGTTTTTGCTTTTTTTGAGCTATTCTTGGTCCTTTTAAGTTTCCAGTTTCCAGCTGAATATTAGAATCAGCTTGTTACTTCTGATAGAAAAGGCTGGGCTTGGGAAGAATTGAGATCTCACCAGTACCGTGTTCTCTGGTCTGTGAACATGGCGTGTCTCTCCACTGACTTGTTTCCTTTCAGTTGTGTCCATGGTGCTTTGAAAGTGAAGTAGAGCAGGAAACCTAGTGATTCAGTATTTG
Organism: Aepyceros melampus; assembly: GCA_006408695.1. NCBI lineage: Eukaryota > Metazoa > Chordata > Mammalia > Artiodactyla > Bovidae > Aepyceros > Aepyceros melampus. The sequence goes on from SJXQ01009956.1 coordinate 517,831, forward strand.
TGTGTGTTGTGAAGTGACCACCACAGTAAGTCTGGCACCACGTTTAATCACCAGGCTTTTTTCTCATGGGAACTTTGAAGACCTCCCCTCTCAGCACCTTTCAAATAAGCACAGCAGTATCACTGCCTGGAGTCACCATAGTACGTGCCACTTCCGTGACTGACTGACTTTACAACTGGAAGTAAGGCTCACTCTCCTGACATTACAACTGGAAGTAAGGCTAACTCTCCTTTTGCTCACTACATCCCTATATGTCTTATATCTTAGTGCTACTGTAAGTGATATGTTTAAGCTTCAGTCTCTTTCTTTTATTTTCTTCTGTTTTTGGCCACATCAACAAGCTTGTGGGATCTTAGTTCCCTGACCAGGGATCAAACCTGGGCCCTAGCAGTGAAAACACAGAGCCACCTGGGAACACCCTGGCTCAGGAGCTTTTAATGACTGCTGGAGCCTTTGGTCTGGGTCTGATGTAGGAGTTAGTATTTCGCAAGCTCCTGGTGTGAGTGTAAAGTGCATGTGGGGGCAGGAGACTCAGGGGCCCTCACCTTCAACCTCGTTGTAGAGGCCCCGGGCTTCTCTGTGGCCCCTGCGCTGTCACTTGTGATGCCGGTGTCTGCCTTGTGGTCCTGCCCCATTCCCCTCCCTTGTCCTCAGGGCGTCACGAACCAGGAGGCAGGCTGAGCTGCTGGGCCTTTCTGAATGCGGAGGATGGGCAGGCCCCATGGCCCCAGCAGCAAGGCCAGGCCTCTCCCATTAGTCAGTGGTTTCCTAAGAAAATGACCTTTCAGCCCAAATTCTCAGAGTGTAGCTCTTTCCACCGTCATCCAAACTGGCTTGTTCATGTGATTTTTGCCCAAGCTCTGCTCTGCTCTTTCTACTTGTCGGCGCTCTGATTTCTGCTGTATTTCTGTCACTTCTCTTAGGCTCGTTTGATTCCTGCTCCGGCTCTCTGACTAGGCCTTGGCTGCTGACCGCTATTCTCAAGGACCTGGGGGCAGCTCGGTGGGCGCGTGGACCCGGCCTGCATTCCCTCTGTGCTGTAACATCACATGGGTCTGGATGGGCGCGTGGACCGGGCTCGCACTCCCTCTTGGCTGCAGCGTCACGTGGGTACGGGTGCAGTTGTCAGCCCTCAGTGGTTTAGGAGGAAGTTGAGATGTTCGCAGGTGGTCGAGGACTGTTGTTTTGTGTCTGCTTCCATCTTTTCCTGCTTTACTGCATGTGGTTGGGAGATGAAGCTCTTGGAAATTGACGTTTCCTTTGAGGACCAAATAAGTCAGTTTGGGCAAATGTTTTGTTGGCCCTGGAGGAGAGCGTGGCTTTGTTTGCAGAACGGGGTGCAGTGTGCCCATGGTTGGTCTTCAGTTGTGTTCACCCAGACTTTTCTGGGTGAGAGGTACTGCATGACCATTAATTCTCTCGTCAAAGTCCCAGCATGTGCCTGCGTGCTAGGCTGCTGGTTGTTATCTCACTCTTGGACTCCCAGCCCTTCTGGATTCATGGAAAACCACAGGTAGATTTCGGAGTTGTTAAGTGCCTTTGGAACGAATACAGACTTCCCAGACTGGGTAGGCTGAACTTCAGCCATTTTCCCTGATGAGGGGTGTAGGTGTGTGTGTACATTGCTTTGCTTTATTTTATTGAAACAATAATAATATTTATTTTATTAAATCAAGGCATCCTGGGTTTTCGGGCCAAAGTCCTCCACGTCCATCAATTGCAGAAATGGAACAAGAAAAAGTCAACGGGAACAAGGAGCCAAGTGCAGAGGCATCCTCGTACCGCTGTTCTGCGTGCCATGGGGACGAGGACTGGGGCCCGGGCCACCCACTCCGGGGCCGTGCCAAGTCCCGCAGCCTGTCGGCCGCACCTGTCCTGGCCAGCGCCCGCGAGTTCAGGTACTGGCCTCCTGGGCCTGTGGGGGCGCTCAGGAGGCAGGAAGGGGTTGTGCTGGCTGGCATGGCCTCCCAGAGGGCACTCCCAGCCAACACCCCCCCATGCCCATCCTCACTGTGGAGACTGAGGTGTGGGGGTGCCATCCAGTGTGGCCCCAGGCCCTGGGCACACAGTGAGGGGTAGGGAAGCTATGCCGGCCTCGGTCATGTGAACGTCGCTCAAGTCCAGGGTGAAGCTGTCCTGGCCAGCACTGCCTTGGGTTCGGAGCCTGAGATGCTTCCGTGTGAGCAGCTGCACTATCCTTCTGTGTTAGAGTCCCAGTAGGGGGTGGGAGACCTTGGCTGCTGGCTCTGTGGGGTGGGGTGTTCCCACCCTTTCCCTTCAGAGAACGTTGAACTTGGTGCAGTGGCAGCAGGTCAGAGGTGGCTGCTCTCAAAGGTTGACTGTGATGCAGACTTAGAAAACCTGCTGTGAACAGCATTTCCCCAGAGGCCAGGCTGTGGCCAGCGGCTGCTCCTGCATGTTCTTGAGCTGGGGAGTTGGGGGAGCCCTTGACCAGACCGACTCTCCCGGGCTCGGCTGCCCTTCATGAGACAATAGGAAATCTGCCTTGTCTGTGTGGGGATTTGGCGTTTGTTGAGCCTTGAGATGGGCAGAGACAAAGCAAGTTTGCCATCTGTGTTTGGCTGTCTTTGTGCCAGTATTTTTGGTGCAGAAAGGGACCATGAGGGGACCTTCCTGTGGTCCAGTAGGGAGGTGGCATATGTCCCTGGTCAGGGAACTAAACTCCCACAAGTCATGTGATGTGGCCAAAAATTAAAAAAAAAATAACCAAAGGGACCACAAACCCTCTGGAACTGGCACTCTGCGTGAGGGTGGACACACCTCCGCCCTGTCTCCGTGGGGCATCCACATGGCTCCCAAGGACCGGCGCTGGACCGTGAGGGGAGGACAGGGAAGGCCACCAAGCGGTGTCGTCCTTAGGACATGTGCTGGCCATGGTACCCTGTGATTCAGTTGTGGCTGGAAATGCTGAGCTGCTCAAGTGCTGTCTTCTTCGTCGACAGTACAACTCAGCATGGGCGTTTTGTTAGAACCTGGATGGCTGGGGAATGGTATCTGAGGTCTTAATTCCCAAGGACAGGCCCAACAACTGGTCCTCAAGTAGACTTGCCTGGACAAGAATTCAGAGCCGCAGGCCCGCGCCCCATGGTACATCCCCTTTTTCTAGGGTGGGGCCCAGGTGCCTGCCCTGGTTTGGGTCCTTTGTTGTAAGGAGTTTCTGGGAGTCCCCTCTGAGGGCAGTGCCACAGCATGTTGCCCTCAGAGCAGCTCTGGGGATCAGGTGAGTGTTCTGGGACTGTTGCTCGGGTCCTGGCAGATGGCGGTGCTCAGGCTGTTGGAGTGAAGATGGCAGAGAGTCTGAGAGCCAGTGCCTCATCCGTATGCGTGTCTCTCAGCAACTGAGGGCCCGCCCTGCGTCTCTCCCACAGGAGGACCCGCTCCCTGCACGGGCCGTGCCCAGTGACCACGTTTGGACCAAAGGCCTGCGTGCTGCAGAATCCCCAGACCATCATGTGAGTCAGTGGGGGCCTCCACGGGGATGGGGAGCTATGGGAGGTTCTGATGCTCCGGGGAGCAGGGCATGGGCCTGGCAGCCACGTGGCAATATCCCCAACTCCATAGGATGAGAAGGTGGTGGAGCCTGCTCCTTAGGCCATAGGAGCTTCAACAGGAAAAACTCAAGGAGAAAAAATAACGTATTGCACGCTGATGCATTTGGTGACTCACATGTGTTTCTCTTCATTACTATTGAAATGCAGAGATGTCAGTTGGTGTTTTTTGAAAATCTGAGGTGTTTTTTGAAAATCTGAGTTGACTTGTTTGAGTCCCGCCTTGTGGGTATGGCTTTTTTTTTTTTAATATAAGCCCTGCATTTTAGCAACACCCGCCACCTGAGAAACTAGTTAAAAACTAAGCAGTTTGGGTTACTTCACAGATACTTAGACCTAGGCTGTCCTCTCCACTCGTCCAGTGCCGCCTCCTAGCATTGGATGCTGCCAGAGAGGGGCCATCGTCTGTTGCTCTGTGTGTTGTCTCCGGGAGTAGACACGCAAATGGCTCCGGCCACCAGAGCTTGGTGAGGAAGCAGCAGAATTCCAACCAGCTCTGTGATTGGGCCTGGCGGTGGGCTGCCCACTGCATAGACCATCTGTGCCCCCTCCTCGAGGGAGCTGTGGAGGGTTGACTTCTATGGGGGGCAGGCCAAGTCCCACACCCAGCACAGCAGCCACACTGGCAGCTGGCCCCCCCAAACCCTTCGCCTGGCTGCACCCTGCTGTGTGCCCGCCCTTTGTGGCCTTCGCTGGCTGCCCAGACCCCTCCCTGTGCCCCAGCCCTGCACTGCCGCGCCCTCCTCGTCACTCACAGCCTGGCCTCAGCGCACGCTGGTGGCCCTTGGCTGTCCAACCATAACTGGCCGTTGCCGCCCTGCCCAGCCCCCAGAGCCCAGGTATGTGTGCTTTGCCCTCACAGCGCTTGGGTGGGATCTCAGGGCGGCATCTGAGCTGCTCTCCCAAGGTCAGGTGGGGTTGTGGGGTGCTCCAGGCAGAGGAGCAGGTGCCCCAGAAGTGTCGAGGGCTGAGCAAGCAACTTTCTCTGTCCCCTGGCCCTGGCTCAGTTCAGTCAGATGGGCTGAGCACCTTGGTAGGGTGGGATCCCTTCCCGTGTGGTCCCTGCCCCTCCTACAGCCTGGCCAGGGGCAGGGGTTGTGTGCTAACCTGACTTCTCCCCTGACAGTGTAGAGGAGCTGATTACGAGAGTCTTACTTCTACTTGGTTGTCTCACATCTCACCAATGAGTGTGTGTTTTCTGTTATGTTGAAATGTTGGAATTACTAGCATCTGACAACTTCAGCTTTTGAAATTGTGGCTCACATGGGTGTCTGGCCAAGCTGTCCGGCACCCAGAGCCTCCTTGGGAGGGATCAGTATCCTTCTTTGCAGTGACCCAACAGGAAGTTGAGTGACCAGTTGGCGCCCAAGACCGAGCCGATGGTGCTACAGTGCCTCTGGCTGGGCATGACTGACTCACAGGTCTGGAGGGGCTGTGAGCCTCACCTTCCTGGTCAGTGGGGAGGGGGCTTCAACGTCTACCTCACCAGCCAGGCAGACTTCCATCTGCCCTCCTTCTAGGCCCAGGGCCAGGTGGAGTGACGAGAGGCCTTGCCAGTGCCCGCCCTCCGCGTGTAGGCCCCTCCCGTGGGCCAAGCCGGTTCTGCAGCCAAGGGCTGTTGTTTGCAGCTGGACAGGGCCCGTCCTGACCGCCCAGAGCAGCAGAGCTCAGCGGCGAGCTGGTGAGGAGCAGTTGTCTGAGGTCTGGCCCCTTTGCTATTAGAGGCTATTGGACAAGAGGATGGTGTGAGCAGTAAGATCAAATACAGTTTGTTTGGTTTGAGTTTTCGTTTTAGGAAGCTCTGCACTTGTTTTATGCAGCCTTTAGCAAGTCACTTTACTTTATGTTTTGCTTCAGTTTTGAGGAGACAGACAGCGGGGTTATGGTGCCAGTGCACACTTGGGGAGTCTTGGGGGGGCTGGGGTGCATCGCACTCCCGCCGTTAGTGAAGCACGACCGAGATGCTGGGCACCCAGCACCATCCTCCGCCAAGCTGCACGTGTGACCCAGGCTGGCGGAGATGCCGGCAGAGGGCCTTGAGTGACCCCCTCCTTTGCAGAAACGCCTGGAGAGGGTGAGTGATGGTCAGTCAGTGACAGCCTGCAGCCAGGGACCCACCACCTGTTTAGTGGTTCGCATCAAGGTGTGGAAGGTTGCTGGTGGGGCCGTCAGGTTCTCAGGGAGGCACCAGCCATGGGGCGTGATCTGGAGCAAGTGTCTTGGTTGGGGAACTTGCGTCAGAAGGGCCGTTCCCATGGCCTGCAGTCCTCAGGGCTGTTTCCCAACAGGCGGAGGTGCTGCCTGGGGGCCCGCCCCGATGTGAGGGCTTGGCCTCAGACAAACCTGCCCCTGGGGGAGGACCTGCTGCCCACAGACCGTACCAGGCCCTGCACTTGGTGACCAAGGCTGGGTGCCACGGGACTCTTAGAGCTGTCCTTGGCAGGCAGGCCCAGCTGACTTCTTTTGGTTTTTGTTTTTTAATTTTTTGAGGAGTTTTGGGTTTGCAGCAAAAGTGAGAAGAAGGTGCAGAGCTCCCTGTTGCACTCCTCCTAGCCTCCCCACCGTCATCATCCCCGAAGCCAGTGCATGTGTAACAAACAATGAACTTACACTGACGCGTCATCGTCACCAGAGTCCTCTTCATATCAGGGTCCTGGACACGCGTGGTGACATGTCCTCACCATTGAAATCACACAGCACAGTCTCACTGCTCCAGATCCTGCCATGGCTTTAAAAGAAGCTTTTACTGTGGAGGCGAAGGTCCACTGGGTTGCTCGCACAGTGATGTAGGCCTGGGTCAGCGTGAAGCCCAAGTCTCTATTGGCTGGTCTGGGTGCGCATGGGACATCCTCTAAGCAGATCCCTGTGTGGGCCTCTCTCGAAGGAGCCTCAGGCAGGGGCACGGCCGGGCATGGGGAGGGTCTTCATACTGTGCGGGTGCCAGCGGGTCAGCCTGGGGCCGTTGTGATTGCTCCTCTCCCCTCAAAGGCACATCCAAGACCCTGCCAGCCAGCGGTTGACATGGAACAAGTCCCCGAAGAGTGTCCTCGTCATCAAGAAGATCCGGGACGCCAGCCTGCTGCAGCCCTTCAAGGAGCTGTGCGCGTACCTGATGGAGGTAAGTGGGCATGGGCTCCAGGCTCTCCTCCCATCCGCTCAAGTCAGGAGGCTTCGTAAGCCAGGCGCAGGAGCTCAGAAGTGTGTACTGTGAGCACAACAAAGGCACTTTGCATCTGAGAGACAGAGGAATCGTGCCCCTCTCCCCTGACCCCATCAGAAAAGCCTGAGACGCAGAAGGAGAATTCTAGAAGTCCAGCGCCCTGACCTGTCTTCCTAGTGGGGCTGACACCACCATGTCCTTCCAGGAGAACAACATGGTCGTGTATGTGGAGAAGAAGGTTCTGGAAGACCCTGCCCTCTTGAGTGATGACCACTTCGGGCCAGTGAAGAGGAAGTTCTGCACCTTCAGAGAAGGCAAGTTGTCCCTGGGTGGTAGGGTGCTGCCCCCAACCTGGTGGGCTCTCTGGTATCCCTGCCTTGGCCCATGCCCAGCAGTTGGGGTGCTTGATGTCTCCTGTGTCTTCCAGATTACGATGACATCTCCAATCAGATCGACCTCATCATCTGCCTGGGGGGCGACGGGACCCTGCTCTATGCCTCCTCCCTCTTCCAGGTGAGGCCCCAGTTGCCTGAGGCCGTAGGGCTGTAGGCGATAGGACGTGGAACTGGGGCTGCTGTGGGTGCTGGAAGCTGTGCCAGGCCAGCTGATGGCGCATGAGGGCCCAGGGACTGGGCTGGGAGGAGGGCGACCCCTGGGAGAGCTGGCAGGTGGGCTGAGTGAGGGGGCCAAGAGTCCGGGGCGGGTGAGAGCAGCAGCCCCAGGCCACCAGGGAGGCGTGTCGGGGAGGGACTGTGGAGGCTGCAGATGGCAGGGATCTGCCGGGGAGGGGCCTTGCCAGGGTGTGTTAGGAGGTCGGGTGGGCCCCCAGGGCGACGCCTGGAAGTGGGAGGGAGCCAGTGGGGCAGGAGGGTGGAGTCCAGCAGGGCCTGGGGCAGCAGCGTCTGGCAGAGGCCGAGGTTGAGGTCCCGGGATGTCCCACCTGCTCAGAGCTCTCATTCACCCTTGGGAGCCTTCTCGGCGGAAGTGGCTGCAGAGCCACCTGGTGTGACCCAAGTCCCACCCTAGGCTTCCTGCCCCGGCTACCTGTGCCCTTCCCGGGCATCTCTGTGGAGGCTTACTGCCCTCCCAAGCCTGCTGGGCATGGCCTGTGTGTGTCAGAGCTCCCATGTCCTGCCCTGCCATGCCTTCCTGTCCTCTGTGGCCAGTGTTTGGTCCTCCTGCCCCCATTTCTTGTCAGCTTTCCAGCTGTTCTTCTTCTGGCTCCCAGGCTTCTGGCTGACCCTGTGCCCTATGTGTCAGCACCACCCTCCCACCCCCCAGCCCTCACAGGGACCATCCAGGCGCAGGGG